>CM063506.1:123319299-123329299 GCA_032207245.1 Pardosa pseudoannulata | reverse complement strand
TACAGGATTTGTCCTTTTATTGTCCTCGTCTAACAGAGAGTTACCTACTTTTTAAAAATAACCAAGTTTCCAAAACAGTACAAATATTAAACCCACAATAAAAGTAATATGGTATATACCGGTTGATTACAATTAAACTTCCCCTATAAAAGGAATCTTCCTGTGCCAGCGGGTGAACGGAATGCAACGAAATTTTGTGTATGGACTATGCACAAGATACTCTCACGGCAAAACATAGTTCAAAAATATTCGGAGGATGCTTTTTCGACAAAAACATGAAATTTAACAAATAAACAACAGAAATGGAATACAAAAACAATATTCCCAATCCAACACAAGAGTTATGAGTAATAAAATGCAAAACCGGGCAAAGACGTCAGTTGTAGGAGAAAAAGGTTATGATTTGCATGCTTGGGAAGAAGAGGAAACTTAATGCAAAACAAGTTAGGGTATAAAAAGTTTTGCAGACGTTGTCATGTTTAACTTGATGTTTAAGGCTGTACTAACAACGGTATGTTTAGTTGAATGTGCTTTATTGAGGCAGCTGTTTTACGAAAACAAGGTTGAAGGTCTGGTATTTCATGGTAGAAAGTACCTACGGCGTAGATCATTGTCTACTAAAGGTATCCGGGACATGGTTAAGAGATCCGAAGAGGAGGGAAATTAGGAGTTCAACCTGGAAAAGGCTGTAAACGTGTCCCACGGGTACTTGTTGATGCCGTCAAGACAGCTGTTGATGCCCAGTCACAAATATCAGAGTTTGGGGCATTACCGCATGTACAATTTCTTGACAGACAGGCTATTCTTACAGCATCGTATAAAAAGTGCTCAGAAACATAATGCAATACTTCCCATACAAAAACCACCGTACCCAGGAGCTGCTTGTTAGGAACAAGCCACAACGTCTCTCATTCAGTTTTCTCAACAGAATCTCTGTTGATCTGTCATGACCTTGGAATATCCTTGGAAGCTACAAGGCTCATTTCTACCTCAATGAAACAGTCAACACACATAATTGTCGCATTTGGTTCTAAGGAGAATCTGCGGATCTACACAGGTCACTATCTGATGTAGATTCACGGCGACATCCTTGAGCCATTCTTCTTTGAGGAAATTGGTGAACTTGGATCTGTTACATGCTTCGTTACCAACCGTCTGTACCAGCAAAGTTGGGTCCTTTCATCGACCATTTTCATGCAGGATGACAATATGTGGAGGCTCATCCTCCACATATTCATGGGTCCATTAAGGCGCTAATTCTCCAACACTTTACAGAGGAATGTGTTATTAGTCTTCTGTTTCCTAATACATGGCTACTACATTCGCCGAATCTAACTCCGTTCGATTTCCGGTTATTAAGCTATTTAAAATTTCTGGTGTGTCTTGGAGGTGTTACGACGTTGAGTGATTTAAAGAACTCCATAACGCTTCATGTGCGAAGCCTCACAACTGATAAGTTACGATCTGCTGTTAAACACACTGTCTATCGACTTGAAATTTTGCAGGTGAATGAGAATGGTCACGTGGTACACCCTTCCCTAAATTGTCCTGGAACGATTTAGAACTGCTCCTCTTGTGCAATTTCACTTTAATATGTTCTTGTTTCTGCAAACTGAACTGTTTTTGGGTTTGAATGAAGAAGAGGGTGCCCCGGCCAACTTGGCGATAAAGCTCTGAGCATAGTAGCCTAACATTTTCTCCTGATCTCGCCTTGTCAAAACAATCTGTATCTATGTTTTAATTTATATTTTATTTGTATCCAGCTCTTCTTGTAGAACCCTTTCCTTATATGTTAAATGCGTGTAATGCTTAAAAAATAGATATAGGGAACCATTAATGGTTCACTATAGCTAATTATTAATAATTTGGAGATGCTGACTTTGTAAACTGTTGAGGAATTAATTACCCATAAATGCCCGGTTTCTGAGGGCTTTTGGTTAATTAAGTAAAAGTATATAATTCTATTACAATGGAGCACTCTACATCAATTACAGTCGTCCCAAAATCAAGGGATACAGTGTTCGGATAGAACACATTTGTGTTTTAGTAAACATCGCCAATAATTTGGCTAAATTTGCAAAGGGCACCTTATTTTTCAGTATTACTCTGTTTTTGTTTCTCCATTTCCTTTACTTAATGCGGTTCAATGACGTGGTAATCAAAAACTAGTCATAGATATTAATATTGTTTCTGTATTCCATTTTGGGTCGTTTATTGTGTTAAATTACATATTTTTCCAGAAAACGCGCCATCTGGTGGACATTATGTAACTATTTGTCACTTTTTTTTTCGAAATTCCCTTGAGTTCATCTCGTCTATAGCCCATATACAATATTTCGTTTCATTTCGTTTACCCGTTTGAGCTGTCCTAATGTAAAAACTGAAATTATTTCTTTGGTGACAATATGTTATTGTAGTGAACTCCAGTATATTGAACTTTACTAGATGATTGTGGCTCATAGACCGGAGTTTGCCAAAGTCTAAAGTGTAGAACATAAAGATGTTGTTTTTGGAATATTAATTGTGGATCATGGTAAATAGCACAGAAGTTAAACGAATCTTTTAAGATTAAGAAAATCACATACAAACATTAAAGACGTACGCATATACAAATAGATAAAAAAGATTAAGTATTCTGGCATTGGATAATAAAAAATTGTAAAAATTATAATCATAATGAAAAGGACAAATTTCATAATCATAAACACTCAGCTGTGTTTGTTGTGAATTTTTCCCCAGGGGAATATTTTGAAATCTTCTTATGGAAAGATAAGATTGCGAGATAGTTCAAGAAAATTTACTGATATTTTAAAAACTTTGACATTTGTTTCATTTTTTTTTACATATTTCACATAATTATCTGCGCATTAAAAATTATAATAAAAAGATCACAACTCCTTAGATACAATACTCAATGCAGCGCAGAACAATATATTAATACTGCAAAAATTTATACAGATTTATTTCTTCATTATTACTGAAATTGCTGATTAACGGAATTTTAAGCTGCGAATAAGAATGTCAGTTGTTTGAAGTCAGGCAAATAAATAAATACACGAAAATGAAATGTAATAATAAAGATGTATGACAGTGCAGTGTGATATATGATAATTTTACTAGTAAAATTAAATAATAAAATTGCTAATATATTAAAATAAAATTTAATATAATTTACAGTACAATTTTTTATATGATTACACAAAAATGAAATGACATGATATGAAAATTGACACGAAATGAATTGACACGAAAATGAAATGTAATAATAAAAATTTGTGACAGTGCAGTGCGATATATGATAATTTTACTAAGATAGTAAAATACAGTAAATAATAAAATTTCTAATATAGTAAAATATAATTTAATATAAATTCTAGTAAAATTCTTTATCTGATTACACGAAAATGAAATGACACGAAATGAAAATCGACACGAAATGAATTGACTTGAAAATGAAATGTAATAAAAAAATTTGTGACAGTGCAGTGCGATATATGATAATTTTGCTAATAGAGTAAAATACAGTAAATAATAAAATTGCTAATAAAGTAAAATATAATTTAATATAAATTCTATTAAAATTCTTTATCTGATTACACGAAAATGAAATGACACGAAATGAATTGACTTGAAAATGAAATGTAATAATAAACATTTGTGACAGTGCAGTTCGATATATGATAATTTTACTAATAGAGTAAAATACAGTAAATAATAAAATTGCTAATAAAATAAAATATAATTTAATATAAATTCTAGTAAAATTCTCTATCTGATTACACGAAAATGAAATGACACGAAATGAAAATTGACACGAAATTACTACACGAAATGAATTGACACGAAAATGAAATGTAATAATAAAAATTTGTGACAGTGCAGTACGATATATGATACTTTTACTAATATAGTAAAATACAGTAAATAATAAAACTATTAATATAGTAAAACATAATTTAATGTAAATTATAGTAAAATTCATTATCTGATGAAAAAAAATTTACGTTAATTTTCATTTGTTTTACTATTGATTATTCGCTGTAAAACAATGATTGCTACAGTAAAAGATGTTTTAAACTTTTGTATGACTTTGTTGCATGCCTGCGATATATGCAAAAATAAATGATATTTCTACAGTAAAATTAAAAAAAAACTGTTTTGTTGATTGTTGATATCCTTCAACATTAAAATTAACGCAATGCGCTCTTTGAATCCCTATCAAATTTTGATATCAGGATTATGTCTTTAATCAAAGTTTCATTATCAATTGAACATACGCACAGGATTATTACTAAAATAAACTTTGAATTGTTAAATCATTCAAACGCAAAGGGAGTTTCAAATCATCTATGTAAACTATATTTTTAAAGTAATTTACAATATTAAGAAGAAATGAGATGTTAATATTATAGATTTCTAAATATTAAGGATCAATATACATTAGACAATTTCCTTCTTTATGTATTCCATATTCAGTACATTATTGTTGTCAATTACGGGTGATAATTTCGTAATTTTATAAGAATTGAAACGGATCTTAAGTGCTTCACAATTTTTATAATATTATTTAAACACTTTATGTCACTTATTTTTTAAACACAATATCAGCTTGTAAAACATCTTTAGACGAAGTGAAACCTCTTAAAATAAAATTATAGTTTACAAAAAAAATCTTTGTAGCTTTTCTGACTACTTTCAAAATTACCATTTTATAAAACAAATACGTTGGGTATTAAAAAGTGTACAATATATTTAAGTACAACAACATTTACTTACTATATTCTTTCCTATTTATGTATAAATTTAATTTCTAATTAAGACAAAAAGTTTAATTTCGCATTAAGAAATATATTATCTGTACGAAAAAATATGTAATAAAAAAGGAATTTCTAATAAAAATATTAATTAAATATAAATATGAAATATTAAAATATGAAATTTTCATTGATTTATTTAACAGGTCATAATTTTCTTTTTTTCAGTCTTCTTTAACAAGCCTCTAATTTTAATTTTGTATCAGCCAAGATTTTACGAAGTACTTTTGTAAAAAAAAATGGAAAATGTAAAAATATAGAATAAATTCTACTAGTAACGTGATTTCTTAAAAAGCTAGACACGAAATCCTGAAAAAATACGAGCCTAAAATATTCATTCATAAATTATATCTGAGACGAGGCGAAATTTGAGTTTCTGCGGTTTTTTAATATGCTGATAAATAATTGCATAAAATTAAATGATTATATTTTTTTTCAATGTATTGGGCTTTTAAAATTTCCGAGACCAAATAAAATATCCAAAAATCGTTTATCAATTTACCAACTGAAAGACATTCTCAAGTTCATTAACTTCTTTCTCAGTCTTCTTCAAATCTTCTATGTAAACTATATTTTCAAAGTAATTTGCAATATTAAGAAGAAATGAGATGTTAATATTATAGATTTCTAAATATTACGGATCATTATACATTAGACAATTTCCTTTTTTATGTATTTCGTATTCAGTACATTATTCTTATCAATTAGGGGTGATAATTCCGTAATTTTATAAGAATTGAAACCGATCTTAAGTACTTCAATTTTTATAATATTGTTTAAACACTACTTGTTGACTAAAACTCATACAATATCAGCTTGTAAAACATCTTTAGATGAAGTGAAACCTCTTAAAATAATATTATTATAGTTGACAAAAATAGTCTCCAAAGCAAACCAAAACTAAACGAGTCCAATTTTTACGAAGTACTTTTGTAAAAAAAAATTATTGGAAAATTTAAAAATATAGAATATATTTTACTAGTAACGTAATTTCTTAACAAGCTAGAAACAAAATCCTGAAAAAATACGAACCTAGAATTTTGAATTAAGAAATATATCATGTGTGTGATAAAAAAAAGAACTTCTACTAAAAATATTAATTAAATGAAAATATGAAATATTAAAATATGAAATTTTCATTGATTTGTTTAACTGGTCTTAACTTTCTTTTTTCAGTCTTCTTTAACAAGCCTCGTTTTCTTATTTTAATTCTGTATCAGTCCAATTTTTATCGTATTGCAAAAATTAGACCGTAGCACTCCAAACGAATCCAGTTTTTACGAAGTACTTTTGTAAAAAAGATAATGGAAAATATAAAAATATAGAATAAATTCTACTAGTAACGTAATTTCTTAACAAGCTAGACACAAAATCCTTAAAAATACGAAACTAGAATTTTGTATTAAGAAATATATTATCTGTATAATAAAAAAAAGAATTTCTAATAAAAATATTAATTAAATATAAATATGAAATATTAAAATATGAAAATTTTTATGAACTTGTTTAACAGGTCATAACTTTCTTTTTACAGTCTTCTTTAACAAGCCTCTTTTTTCTTATTTTAATTCTGTATCAGTCCAGTTTTTATCGTATTGCAAAAAGTAGACCGTAGCACTCCAAACCAAACCAAACGAATCCAGTTTTTAAGAAGTACTTTTGTAAAATAAATAATGCAAAATATAAAAATATAGAATAAATTCTACTAGTCACGTAATTTCTTAAAAAGTTAGACACGAAATCCTGAAAAAAATCCTAAAATTTTCGTTCATAAATTATATCTGAGACAAAGTGAAATTTGAGTTTTTGCTGTTACTCTTAATATGCTGAAAAATAATTGTATAAAATTAAATGATTATATAACTATTTTTTTCAATGTATTATACTTTTAAAATTTCCGAGACTAAATAAAATATCCCAAAATCGTTTATCAATTTACCAACTGAAAGACATTCCTCAGTTCATTAACTTCTTTTTCAGTCTTCTTTAATAATCTTCTGATTTTAAGCAATTTTGTCGAGTTGCTCCGCGCTGCTGGAGAATGAAAGAATAAAATGTAGAATATACAAAAAGTAATGAAAAATAAATAATAAAATCTACTACTGATTTATTTCTTTAACAAGCAATTAAAATTAAGATATTACACAAATTATGATAAAATACGTATTTAGGATTTTTATCAGTAAAAATTATCTGTGTCGCTGCGATGTCAATAAAGTTTTGAGAAACAATACGTGTGATAAAAGGATGTTTACTGCAAAAGGTTTAATGTGTACCCAAAGTGGGTATCTACGCATAAATATATATCCGTTAAGTGCATAAAAAACACTTTTTGCACCTAGCAATTTAAATGCGTTTTTTCTGTTTGATGTTTTACGATTGAACCTTGCAAACATTAGTGATAACGTATACATACCAGCATTATATACAAGTAACATTTCTTTAAATGTCTGAAATATTTAGACTAGCTTATCCGAACGACAGAATTTAGTATGGGGTAACCCTATTCCGTTAACTCTCCCAAAAATTAATTCGACTAACGCACTGTGAATCCTTCAGTGTTCTTGACTCAAGAAGTAGAGTGAAGAAGGATCACAGTCATAACAGAATTGGCAATCTGGGTAAATAATTGCTATATACAAAGGGATTCTAATATCCCAACAAAATTCGAAATGTAAAGGATTGTTGCTTGGATAACATATCCCCGCTGATCACAGTCGTAAAAAAAGAATTAAATATTCTCACATGGGAGGCTTTTCAAGGGTGCAACTCGAACCCAATCTATCCCACGTTCGGTGTCCGAGACCATGCCGTTCCTTGTATGAGCGGACTTTAAGAGTCTCCCGAACCTAATTGCTAAAAAGATGGCTAAGATTAAAAGTCGCGGAATCCTCCACGATGTCAACACACCTACGTAAAAAAATGTCGAAAAGCCCCGAGTCACAAAATTCTAGGCTTTTTATACCTGGGGGTCAGTTACGGTCCCGCCAACCGTTTTCTGGTTAGTTACGATTCCAGTTACCTGAGAACTCCAGCTAAGGTTACAGCTAGTTAATTAGTCGAATTATCATTCGCTAGATGTCCCTTTTCGGGATTCTCAAGGCAATGCTCCAGAATCATTCCCGCGACCAGTCAGGGAGTGACGCCTATTCAACCGGACTGTCAACATCCCAGACACTGTGTCACCACGCTATTATAGTCTGGTCAAGCAGGTGGGACACAGTTCGGCTGATTTCGGTCTTTAGTGTTCTGAACAAGAGGGTCGTCAAAGCACCTTTGCTTAATAATTAATCTCACTTTTCTAAATTTTAATACCCCCATCCTTATGATTGGTAGAAAAAATTTTTTATCAAATGTTAGCTGTTGAATAAAATATTATTTAGGTGATAATCATGGGCATTATATAAAAATAATTGATATAAGTACAAATTAGATGACAAAAAATTAATACAAAAAATTAATTAGACTAGACTGTCCGTGGAAGAATTCCCGCATGTGGTAGCCCTAAGTCCTAATCCCTCCCACACCGTTTTGATGGGTAAAAATCAAATCTTCGATCTGGACCGGAACCGAAAAGGGAAAACCGGAATAAAACCCGTTAGTTTGGTCAGAACGAAAACCGGAACTGAATCGAAAAAAAAAATATCGGTTTATTTAGGTACGATTTATCTTGATTATTGTTACTAATCAATATTTTTATTTAACGTCAACGATGTGATTATTGTCATTACATGTCCATTGCTTATCGATTATCTTTGATGTTCACTAGTACTTTTCTGTTTCATTTTCGACTACTTCAAGAAGACAGAGTGCAGCTATGTTTTACATAAGGTTTTTTTTTTTTTTTTAACCCTCGGTGGCAAACAGCCTTCCCTAAGGATTAGGCTTTCAAATGTTTACCCCGAAACAGTTCACTCCGCAACAGTAGAACAAAAAAAAAAGAAAAAAATTTTTTTAATAATGAGAGAATATAGTCGTGAGTTATCATTTAAAAAAGTCCATAGATTAAATAACTAAAACGAAACCCAGGAACAAGGTAGCATTATGCTTGCCTTTAATATTAAAGTAAGAAAAAAAAGGGTAAAACTAGAGAAAGAAGATTAAAAATTAGACCAAAACTAGAACGAAGCTCTAGTTAGGTGATGTTAAATGGGTTACACGATAATATTAGGAACAAGATGCTTTTACATAATTTAACTTAGAGAGGGGGGTCTCCAAGCATGAGTCCAGCCCTGGAAGTGATAAAAAACAAACACTTGTCTGTACTGATATTTGAATTTGTGCTATTGTACCAATGAGCGTTACAAACATCTTGAAAAACATGTACATTGAAAATTAACAAGAGAAAGGAACATAAATTGACAACAAAAAGAAAATTTTGTTGAAATGAGAAATAATTTATAGAAAGTCAATCTATTACTTGAGCTATTTAAAAACAAAATTAATTTTTAACAATTTTATAAAACTATTTACAGTACAATAGTCACACGTTGTGGGTTGCATCCCCAAGTATTTTATCGCGACTCAAAGAGGCATGTGGTGTGGCCAGTAAAAACGACCTACACTTAAACTTCACCAAGTCTTGGAGAGTTGTAACTGGTCGTCAGGAGGTAATTCAGGACCATGCTTGGAGTTCCGGTAAATCATAGAGCCGAGAAAGGACGCATCGTACACTGGACAATGGAACAACGGACGCATCAGCACAGGATAATGGAAAAAGTATAGGGTTTCTGGACTAGTTGAGAAGAAAGGAAAAGAATGCAGCTGCTCTTAGACTTTGGCAATTTTTCTTTCAGGTGTAGCACGTGGAGTGCTTCTTTTACTTTTTATTTATTTTATACTTTTTTAGCATATTTCCTTATCTTTTGTTCTATATTTGAATATTGTAATATAGTGCAGTGGCATTTAACTATAATTAAACACGATATAAAGTAAACTTGGGTAATTAATAGATTTGAAGTAACAACAGCAAAGTACTACACTACGGCAGAAAAATTTAAATTAGTTGTCAAATGCAATTTTGATAATGGATAACAATGGCATTGTTCTCCAGTCGTATCATACATGCTGGTTAGTTGTATCAATTCATATAAGGAAATAATTTTTTTCCTCCCACTAAATTAGTATTCGGACTACATGCATCTCCCATAATTCAGCAGACATGTAAAATCGTAGGAGTATAACAA
>CM063506.1:123294299-123314299 GCA_032207245.1 Pardosa pseudoannulata | reverse complement strand
GTTATCTTCTTCTTTATTGGCATTACAGTCCAGGGTAGACCTTATCATAACACACAATATTTCTCCAGGCAGCTCTGCGCTTTACTATAATTTTTCATTTTGAAGCCTTTAAAATTTTTTGTTCCATCATGACATCATCAATGGAACTTTTTTCAGACCTACATTTTGGCCTATGGAGCATGGACCTCCCATGCAAGATTTTTATCACTCAGTTGTCAGATGAATCTCTCAATGTACCGAAGCCATGTCACGTTCTATGTTCTTGATGGATTTTACTATGTTTTTATCTTGAAGAAGAGCCTCTAGTTCGTCATTAATGCTTATACTCCAACAATGATTACTTAACTTTATTGTTATAAATTTTTCTCAGAATTTTTGGCTCAAAAATTAGTACATTTTTATTTTCATCTTTTTACGTCATAGTCCAAATCTCACATATATTTGTTAGCACGGAACAGAAAATATTTACGTAAATTTTTAGTTTAATTGCTCTCGAGATCTATTTATTTTTCAATAAATGTCTATACAAGAAATAGCATCTCCTTCTCATTAGAATTATGTAACTAATTTCCTTAGAAATGATATTCCTAGTGATTATAATAGAATTAGTTTAGTTTTAATTAAATAGAATTAGATTAGTAAAGCTATCAACAGTTAAACATTTCTAATTATTAACTAGCATATAATTACTGTATTTGTAAGTAAATGTAGATTTTCCATGCATTTTTCATTATAATCATTAAGTAAAAAGGTGGTTAAATTACTCTCTTCTATTATATTAATAGAAGCAAGTCATTTAACCAGATTTTTACTTAATATTTTTGTTATTTCATTTAACGATTTTCTGTCTCTGATCACTGTACCCAATTGCATTTTCAAATCATTGTACCTATCGTGAATAAGTCTAATTTTCGTCTCCACTAAAGAAAAAAAGAATTTGTAACATGCAATATATGTTCTCGTATTATTTGTAATTTTTATTTGTACTACAATATTCGATATTCAAAAGTTACATAAAATTGTTTATACTATTTTCTTGTCTGAAATCGAAACCACATCATCATTATACCCAATTGGTATTTTAAATCATTATGCCTTTTCTGAATAAGTCTAATTTTCGTCTCCACTAAAGAAAAAAAGAATTTGTAACACACAATATATGTTCTCCTATTATTTTTAATTTTTATTCCAACTACAATATTCGATATTCAAAAGTTATATAAAATTGTTCATATTATTTTCTTGTCTGAAAGCGAAACCACAGTCACCATTATACCCAATTGGTTTTTTAAATCATTATACCTTTTTGAGTAATCCTAATTTTCGTCTCCACTAATATAAAATAGAATTTGTAACACGCAATATATGTTCTCCTATTATTTTAATTTTTATTCCGACCACAATATTTGGTATTCAAAATTTATATGAAATTGTTTATATTATTTTCTTGTCTGAAAGCGAAACCACAGTCACCATTATACCCAATTGGTATTTTAAATCATTATACCTTTTTCTGAGTAAGCCTAATTTTCTTCTCCACTAAAATAAAATGGAATTTCTAACCCGCAATATATGTTCTCCTATTATTTTTAATTTTTATTCCGACTACAATATTTGATATTCAAAATTTATATGAAATTGTGTATGTTATTTTCTTGTCTGAAGGCGAAACCACAGTCACCATTATACCCAATTGGTTTTTTTAAATCATTATACCTTTTTTGAGTAAGCCTAATTTTCGTCTCCACAAAAATAAAATAGAATTTGTAACACGCAATATATGTTCTCCTATTATTTTAATTTTTATTCCGACCACAATATTTGATATTCAAAATTTATATGAAATTGTGTATGTTATTTTCTTGTCTGAAGGCGAAACCACAGTCACCATTATACCCAATTGGTTTTTTTAAATCATTATACCTTTTTTGAGTAAGCCTAATTTTCGTCTCCACAAAAATAAAATAGAATTTGTAACACGCAATATATGTTCTCCTATTATTTTAATTTTTATTCCGACCACAATATTTGGTATTCAAAATTTATATGAAATTGTTTATATTATTTTCTTGTCTGAAAGCGAAACCACAGTCACCATTATACCCAATTGGTTTTTTAAATCATTATACCTTTTTGAGTAAGCCTAATTTTCGTCTCCACTAATATAAAATAGAATTTGTAACACGCAATATATGTTCTCCTATTATTTTAATTTTTATTCCGACTACAATATTTGATATTCAAAATTTATATGAAATTGTTTATATTATTTTCTTGTCTGAAAGCGAAACCACAGTCACCATTATACAAAATTGGTGTTTTAAATAATTATAACTTTTTTGAGTAAGCCTAATTTTCGTCTCCACAAAAATAAAATAGAATTTGTAACACGCAATATATGTTCTCCTATTATTTTAATTTTTATTCCGACTACAATATTTGATATTCAAAATTTATATGAAATTGTTTATATTATTTTCTTGTCTGAAAGCGAAACCACAGTCACCATTATACCCAATTGGTATTTTAAATCATTATACCTTTTTTTGAGTAAGCCTAATTTTCGTCTCCACTAAAATAAAATGGAATTTCTAACACGCAATATATGTTCTCCTATTATTTTTAATTTTTATTCCGACCACAATATTTGGTATTCAAAATTTATATGAAATTGTTTATATTATTTTCTTGTCTGAAAGCGAAACCACAGTCACCATTATACAAAATTGGTGTTTTAAATAATTATAACTTTTTTGAGTAAGCCTAATTTTCGTCTCCACAAAAATAAAATAGAATTTGTAACACGCAATATATGTTCTCCTATTATTTTCAATTTTATTCCGACTACAATATTTGATATTCAAAAGTTATATAAAATTGTTTATATTATTTTCTTGTCTGAAAGGACAAGAATATAATATAAACAATTTTATATATATAAAGTGTATATATATAAAATTGTTTAAAATATAATTTGCATAAATATAAAGTGTTTTCCATAAGCGAAACCACGGTCACCATTATACGCAATTGGTGTTTTAAATCATTATACCTTTTTTTGAGTAAGCCTAATTTTCGTCTCCACTAAAATAAAATAGAATTTGTAACACGCAATATATGTTCTCCTATTATTTTTAATTTTTATTCCGACTACAATATTTGATATTCAAAATTTATATGAAATTGCTTATATTATTTTCTTGTCTGAAAGCTAAACAACAGTCACCATTATACCCAATTGGTATTTTAAATCATTATACCTTTTTTTGAGTAAGCCTAATTTTCGTCTAAACTAAAATAAAATACAATTTGTAACACGCAATATATGTTCTATTATTTTTAATTTTTATTCCAACTACAATATTTGATATTCAAAAGTTATATAAAATTGTTTATATTATTTTCTTGTCTGAAAACAACAGTCACTATTATACCCAGTTGGTATTTTAAATATTATACCTTTTTTTGAGTAAGCCTAATTTTCGTCTCCACTAAAATAAAATAGAATTTGTAACACGCAATATATGTTCTCCTATTATTTTTAATTTTTATTCCAACTACAATATTTGATATTCAAAAGTTATATAAAATTGTTTATATTATTTTCTTGTCTGAAAGCGAAACCACAGTCACCCTTATACCCAATTGGTGTTTTAAACCATTATAACTTTTTTGAGTAAGCCTAATTTTCGTCTCCACTAAAGATTAAAAATCATTTGAAACACACAATGTGTGTTCTTATATAAACCGTAATTTATATTCCTCGTAATATATTTGATTTTTAAATATTATCTAAAATTGTTTATACTATTTTCTTATCTGGAAGTGAAACTACACTTACACCCAATTATAGTAAATTGATTTAAACATATATCAATAACCTAGTGCCTTCCACTTAACTAATTTTCGAAATTACCATTTCAGTAGAACTCCATCTCACAGCCGAGTAAGATTAAATATGTATATGAAACCATGGAATAATTTTAGATGCAAAATGTGGTTTATTATAACAATAAAATTTTTGACAACTTTCAATTGTTATAAATCTATCTTAATGAGAGCTATCTGATGTATGTTCACTACACTCATCATTAACTTATTGACTTCTCGTCCATGTTCCACTAGGAATAATCTCTGAAACTACTATTCCTGTGGTTTTAAAGTGTGTACCTGTAGTGTACCCAACATGTAGATTTGTTTGAACTACCTTTTGTCCTTCAGACTGTGGTAGCCATCGTTTCACTTAGAGTTGTATGGTCCTGTTTAAGATCTCCGGAAGCAGCGGATTCAGAGTCAGCAATATATCTTTCTTCTATGTCATGAGAGAAAGAAATAATAACATTTCTAGTTCTATCCATTTATTTTGCACAGGAATCTTCAGTATCACTAATACGTGTTTAATCAAACCCGTAGTGTTGAGTGTATGGAGTAACTTGGTCCTGCCACCTATTCATGATAATATAATGAAACGCAGTTTGTAAATATTATGCTTCATACTCACTGTGCGATAAAACACATGTTGTTTAATATCAGAAGTAACATTAGAACTAGTTAAAGATTTTGTACAATAATACTCATTATCACCTGTTATTGATTCTTTCTCCGGTAGATTAGAAGTACTAACTGCGTTTGGTGTATCAGCACCTAGAAAAGGATTATCTAATTGAATATCACGACAAACAAAAAAAATTTCTCTTGTTCAATGGCATATCGCCGTTGACTCTAATTTATGTGGGCCGATCTATCGGGATTTTCTTCCGCAGGATGTTTTTTCGGGGTCCTTGTCTAGCACTATGAGAAAAATAATACTTACTGTAAGATGGGTAAATAGCACTTCCAATAAATCTTTCCACACCAGTCTTTGCTGCTAAATCTACATCACCTACTTTAGCTGATAGTCCTGGAGTTTTTTTAAATTTTTCCTTTTGCTTTACGGTTACTTTCTTGAACAGTTTTCAGATTTTCTTTGTTCTTATATTCCGTTGCTTGTATTTGTCCGTAACTTATGTAATGTTCTTTAGCTATCACACACGTACCATTTTGTAGAGCGTCTATGTCTATACTATTCTCAGGACCTAAATAATCATATCCTAGTTAGTTCATTTTTTTACCTCTTTTAGTTAATTTGTTTTTTCCATAAGCGGTGACGATATTGGCCCCACCTTATGCAACAGTAGAACTTACATAGGCTAATTCTTCTGCAGCAAAATAACATTGTAGTTTTCCCTTTAACGATTCTCAAACATATTTTCTTCTTTCAAAGATAAAGCGCAGCAAAGACTATTCATTCTTACGTACAGCAGCAAGGATAATGCTCATGAAGAAGCACGAGAATCGGCCTCAATATAAACAACTGCGTACGTGCAGGTAGCCACACCCTTTCGTCCTTTTCCAAGGTCTTGGATACAACAACAACCTGTTGCGCAATCGCTCAACTCGAATGACTGATGTTTGGTCGATTCCGTAGCAATTCACCTACAACAACAACAACAACGTCATTTGGCGAGAACGACCAGGACTAGACTGTGTGAACTATGGCCATTGCTTAACCAATCTCCAGACCGGTTTGCCGGCCGGTGCACCCACCCTAAAATCATTCTTTCCAGATGGCGTTATTGCTGTTGTTGTTGTAAGCGAATTTCTAGAGATACTGCTAGGAACAAACTGATAGAAATTCACCTACATCATCAACAACATCAAAACCATCTGGCAAGAACGACCGGTGATTTGTTTTATGTGCACCATGTGGTATGTGTGTGTCGTAACCATGAGTTCGTTAGTTGCCGACCGGTGCACATACCCCAAATCCCCTGTCGTTCTCACCAGATGGTGTTGTTGTTGTTGTAGATGAATTTCTACGGATACGGAACAATTCCGTAATCTTTTGTTCTTTCCTTGTCAATCTGGAAAAATGCTGACTTCTCATACACTCGACTTAATTTCTGCTTGCCTCAGGACTCCTTATATAACTCTTTATATAATTAGATTGGTTTCTCTAAGCGTCAACACATGACTAACGATTAAGACACAGATCAGCTATATGTATGTATATATATATATACATATATATATATATATATATATATATATATATATATATATATGTGTGTGTGTGTGTGTGTGTGTGTGTATATATATAGATAGATAGATATAAATAAATATATATATGTATATATATATACATATGTATATATATAATATATATATCATATATATATGTAATGAGACGGACTTCTCGATGGGTGGTTGCAGTCATGGCCATAAAAATGATACCGTTTCAGCTAAAGACCTTTATTAAGATAACGTTGAAGGACGTGTTCCCACTTCATCATAGGGACAGGACCAACTGAAGGGTCAGCTAGCATGAAGTTCTATGTACAAGACACGTAACACCTGGGTCAACATCTGTGGGAAAATATCTCAAGAAAAATCTATCTCAGACAGCGTGTATCTCCTTTTTATTTGGAAATTTCCTAAATTGTCTGCTAGGGCCATGTAGGATTATAATTGGTCAGGCCCCTTCTCTGAGGGCGTAAACTGTAGCCCCAGTGGTCAATTTACGTTAGAAGTTAAAAAGGGGAATGCAATATATATATATATATATGTGTGTGTGTGTGTGTGTGTGTGTGTGTTTATACGTATTTGTATATTATATGCATGCCAATGCAGACATAAAACTAATACAGTCTTGACTGTCGACTATGAATTTATCCATATTTTTTCTGCGCTAAGGAAACCTGTAAAAAACAAAAGTTATTTTTTCAGTTGCATTTCATTGTTTTCTAGCAGCAAAGTCTTTCTGATTTCCATTCATTGTAATGAATTCCTTTATTTTCTATAAAAATATGATATACTGATTCCGAAATAAGTTTCTAAAAACTGGCATGATGCAAATTTGGTGTGCTTTCACTTTCATTTCTATAACGTTCTTCGAATATATTCCGTTGTACTTTCTGTTAGATAACCTCCCAAATGGGTTATCTTATATAAATATGTTTTACTTCTGGATAAATTTCTCTAGGATATTACCGACATATATCTTTGTCACTTTTATCTTAATAACCCTTAGCACAAAAATCCTCTTATCGCGTTTGAAAGTTTAGGAATTGCCTTAACACTGATAATTTTTCCGTTATAAACGAAAGTAAACTGTTGACAGTTTTACTATCTTTGCAGTTTTGTGCCTGAGAGTGAGCACGTTTTAATAAACGACTTTATTTAGCCACGTTCATTAATGGCGGGGAGCAAAAAATAGGTTCGTAAAATAGGTTCGTGGCCACAACGTCCATCAAGTTGAAGCTTAACAGATGGCAGGCCAACACTGGGGGGTCTGCTACTTGGACTTTGTTCCAAAATTACTATACCCCACTTTTATGAAAATGTTATTCTTTGACCCTAGTGATGCTCTTCAAACGGAAGGTTGACAGAATAGGTAAGACGCTGCTGTTCCAAACCAGAGTTCATGGATTAGAATCCTTCTACTAGTATGGATGTTCTTAGTCTTTCAGAATCGGTCTCATCACAAATGTAATTAGATTAAATTAAAATTCCCATATCACCTGTATGGAGATTCGAGCCTTCTCGTACTGAAGCCCTTTGCGCTGACCATTGCGCCACAGGTACGTTTTAAGAGAGGAGTTTCAAGCGGCATTAGAATAATCTCAATAAACGCGCAATTCTGGAATTTTAATAAAAAAACATTTTCTATCTGATAAAATTGCAAATCTACGAAAAATCATTCTCGAATCAACTTCATTGCATACACAAAGCTGCATCAAATTAGTGCAGCCGTTTAGGATTTGTTCTATGACAAACGTACGGACATAAAAATTTATATATAAAGATGTACATGAATATGACTCGAAACTGACTTCGATGGTATCTAGTGTTTAAAGGAAAATGATAGCACTGATGCATTAATTAAGGCGAAGTATAATCATGTAGTTAACACTCACAGACATACTGATAGTTCACCTCTCTGTATTCGAAAATGACACTTTCTACCCAGAATAACCCATTAATTAGCTCTCTTTAGAGGATTTATTACCTCATCTCTTTATTTTCATTGATCATATAAATGTTATTTTCAATGCACATAAAATAAATCTGCGCTGATGTAATTTCCCACGATGGTCATCACGTGAATACACATCTGTGGAATAAATTTCCAAAAAGAATTTAGGTGCAGCTGTTGACTTCGAATTTTAGTGGGGACTCCTGCGGAGGAGTTATAGTTCACGGAGTGGCACAAGTGTAACGGTCAGACAGGGATGTAGCCGTGAGATATGGGGGCCGGGGCTAAGCAATAATGTCCGCTTTCACCAAATGGGCCAATTTAAGGAGCGCTCCCGAAGGGGTTGCAAATGTGGAAACATTTTACCAACAAGTGATTGGCAAGGAGAAAAAAGGGGCATTGAACCGAGGTGAGAAGTTGGGAAAGAAAGGGTAAAGGAGTCGATGTCGATATTTAAAAGTTGCTGGACATACAGATCCCTTGAGCAATCCCGGGCTAGCAATCTATTCTCGAACCCGCATGCGTATGATCGACGCCAGCATAGACGTCCAGGAAAATAACGGTCGCAACGCCAGTACCGACGTTCAGCCTGTTGACAGCCCCAGCCTGCTTCTCTGGAATTACTGGAGGTGAACTTAATAATATTCATAATTATTACCTGGTCTCATCATCTTTTGATAAGGAATACTATTTTAATACTATTGATGAACAGGAAAATCAAATATGTTAAAAACTTAAGAAAGCTATGCTTTAATTTGTATATATCCCCTATATAATAATAGCCTAAGTTATCTGTCCATAAATTTATGAAGCGGTTGGACCTGGAATGGATAGAGGCATCCATTCAAATCGAATAAAGTTTATCTTCTCCTAAACTATCGATCCGATTCTAAAATAAATTTGTATAAATATGCTACATATCACAGCAAAAAATACTGTCGTCTTTAAAACGTTCGAAATCCACCCCTTTGCCACTTTTCGAGAGTTTAATGCCATTAATTCAAGCCCTATTTTCCCCGGTTAAGAGCAGGCGATTAAATTTATTCATTTATCACTTAATAAATAGGTAAAAATAACATTTTTTTCTAGCATTGTGCCGTCATTTCTTTAAACATCTTACTTAAATATTTCATATTTTAAACTATTTAAATATCGTCTACACTATTATAATATCTTTTACCACTGAACTTAGATATTACGTAAATGATTTTCATTTATATTTGGCTTAAATAATAGATTAGGTACATATGTGATAATTTTAAATTTAATCATCGATTATTTTTTGTTGCAATGAAAATTTTATCACCGGCATTAACAATAAATTATTTTCATATAAGTCTAGGAGTCTATTTCACGGACTAATAAATATCTAACTTTTAATTTACATATATTTGGAAATTAAGAAGTTTGTTCGTTTGTTTGTTTGTTTGTTATACATAATCACACGGTTTGACTAAATGAATTCAATGTGATTCTAAACTGCATTACAGGATCGGGAGACTCTAGAGGAGTATGACGATAAATAAATCATTGAGAGTGATACCAGATAATTCTCAGCCAAAAAACAAACCATTTTTTACCTGCCTCATTGGGTACTTAACAGTTCTGGAATATTAAAAATTTTATTAATCCCGTCATATGATGGGCTATATGCTAGTTGTATATAATAAATGTTTTAGTTTGAATATTAGGTATTTTTATTTAATTCCAACAAAATCTTTCTGTGATTTTGATGAATTCTCACAGTGAAGATAAAGTATAACACAATAATGTAAATGCCACTGGAGGAAAAATTCTGAAAACCGAAATGATGAATCAGGACCGGCTGCTGATGATGAGGTAATTGTTTCACCAAAGGAAAAAACAAACACCACCGGAAATTATGAGATCAAGTGATGTGGTCAATATAAGTAAAATAAATACGGTAAAGCAGTAGAAGTAAATGCAGTCAATTGAATTTCAATCCCTCAATAGATTATTTCGATGACGAAAGCTTGGGTTTTCCAAATAGACAGTTTTATATAAAAAAAAAAAAATCTGTGGTCTAAAACATATTTAAAATTTTCTTTGCAGCTGGCTTTATTTAGGCAATAGTTAACATACTAGTATATATCCCGTCATACGACGGGATTAGTAAGATTTTTAATTTTCCAGAATTGTAAAGTACCCTATGAGGCAGGTAAAAAAATTGGCTTGTTCTTTGAGGTGAGAATTATTTGGTACACTCCCAATAATTTGTTTAATTTCATACTCCTCTACAATCTCCCGATACTGTGAATGCAGTTTAGAATCACGTTGAATTCATTTAGACAAACCGTGTAGTTATGTATAAAAAACATTTTAATTAAAAAAAAACATTTTCTATCTGATAAAATTGCAAATCTACGAAAAATCATTCTCGAATCAACTTAATTGCATACACAAAATTGCATCAAATTAGTGCAGCCGTTAAGGATTTGTTCTATTACAAACGTACGGACAGAAGAATTTATAAAGATGTATACGAATATGACTCGAAATTGACTTCGATGGTTTCTAGTGCTTAAAGGAAAATGATAGCACTCATGCATTAATTAAGTCGAAGTATAATCATGTAGTTAACACTCACTGACATACTGATAATTCACCTCTCTGTATTCTCAAATGACACTTTCTACCCAGAATAACCCATTAATTAGTTCTCTTTAGAGGATTTATTACCTCTTCTCTTTATTTTACACAGTAACAAACAAACTCAAAGATATGTAATTTAAACGCTAGATATTTATTAGTCCAGGAAATAGACTCCTAAACTTTTATGAAAAAGAATTCGTTGTTAATACAAGTGATAAAATTTCCATTGCAACAGAGAACAACCGATGATTAAATTTAAAATTATCACTTATGTACCTAATCTATTATTTAACCTTTTAAAGGACATAATTAAAAAAATTTTGGGATTTTAATGAAATTAGGTAATAAATGTTATATATGAACCTTATAAATAAGAACAATATGAAAAAAAATTATTTAGGAATATTGATTTTTTTCAGTCTGTGGGGTTAGCTGCGAAACCAATCCCTTGTACAAGCATGAAAACAACTCATTCGTGACATTTTAATTATGTTTGAAGAATACTGAATAATTCTCATTAAAATGATGTAATAAATAAATGGCTAACCAATTTACAAGTGTTGTTTTAGGTAGGTATGTTTATTTGGGGACTAAGGAGAAAAATCAAATTCGTGCTTTCTTTATGTAAAGGAAATTTAAACACCTATATTTTAAAGAGAAAAATAAATTAAGTGTAGTTCTATAATTCATTAATAATTTAAAGCACCAAAAATATAGATAGTAAAAAAATTCATTCATATGTCTAGAAAAAGAGAGATAAAAATATTTTAACAGGAGGTTTCGCAACGAAACCACTGTCCGTTAAAGGGTTAAAATCCAAATAAAGTCAGTACCGGCTATATGGTCACCCGCTTATAAGGTCACCCGGCTTATATGGTCAGTTTTCTAAAGACTCGTCTAACTTAATAGAGAACATGTGTTAAAGTGCACCGCTTATACAGTCATATCCTTTTTCTTGTTACCGGTTATACTTGAAACAAAATGTTCTTTCACCCTATCGGTGCTTATCAAAACACACACTGCTCTCTTTTCAGCTCCCTCCTCTTTTGTCTCTCTCTCTCTCTCTCTCTCTCTCTCTCTCTCTCGTTTATCAAAATTCACCTTCTTTTTTCGGTCATTAGTTAGGGCATTAGATGTCTCATAGGGTATCCCCTCCCCAGCAGCGCACCTCTGCTGCGTTCTCCCTCAAGCGGTGCCTGCCGCGCGACGGGCGCGTGCCGGGTACTTCGAAGGGTTCAGTGTGGGGAGGGTTAGCCCTATACTTGCAATCTGCCCACCGCAGCCGGGATAAGCCTGGAGGGCCTCACGGCTATATGGGCCCGGTTTGTGCTTGATTGTCTCTCATAGCGAATGAGAATTCAGCTAAAAAATATAACTGTAACTTTAGCTGGAGTTCTCATGTAACTGGGATCTAAACTGACCCAAAAAACAAGTGGCGGAACCGTAACTGACCCCCCAGGTATAAAAAGCCTACAATTTTGCGACTCAGGGCTTTTCGTCAATTTATATGGTCAGTTTCATGTTTTCAACGAGTTTCCGCTTTTTTTTTAAGAAATCAGTATGAAATCGGAAATTACCTGAATTCAAGCCTTTATTTCCCTCCCTTTCCCGCTTTCTTGTTTGTATAGACTCTTCGTTGGAGTTTCTCACCTCTCTCAGTTCTCTTGCCCCCTGAGAAGAGGTGGACATCTGTTTATTGGTTGACGTTATCTCTCCGTGCTTAAGTTGAAATTGAGACGAAACAAATAAAGGAAAATTTTGTTGCATTTGGATCATACTTCACGAATAAGAACTTTAATATTTTAATTATGGCTTCGAAAAGAAAGAATTTATCATTTGCAGCCAAAAATGAATTGATTGAAAATTTTAAAAAATGTAATCTGTCAAAGTCTACATTTGTCAAAACAAATTCGATTACCCAGACGACATTAAACAACATTTAACTGACAAACTTTGGTCCTCATGACTTGAAATCGGTGATGAAGAAAGAAAACGTCAGCGCTTTGTGACGCCTTCAATATTTTCAAATGAGAGGTAACTTGAATAATGGATCACAGTCAAAGATAAAATTGGAAATTTACATTTATTCTGGATTAAATACGGCTATTTACAAAGGAATGTTAATTCCTGAGTCATGTAGAACTGCAAAGGACGGTTGCCGGAAAAACTTCCTCACGATGATCACAGTCGGAAGAAAAACAACAGATTTAATAATTAATAATCTCTTACAAATGGGGAGGCTTTTCAGGGTGCAATCAAACCCAATTTATCCCCCTTTCGGTATTCGAGACTCTGCCGCTCCCTATATGAGCGGACTTTACGAATCTCCCGAACTAGCAAGCTGGCTCTGGTAAAAAGGCCGAAAGCCTCCACGAGGTCAACACACCTCCGAAACAAATTGAGGAAAAGCCTTGAGTCACAAAATTGTAGGATTTTTATACCTGGTGGGTCAGTTACGGTTCCGCCACTTGTTTTTTGGGGTCAGTTAAGATCCCAGTTACATGAGAACTCCAGCTAAAGTTACAGTTATATTTTTTAGCTGAATTCTCATTCGCTGCCTGCCCCCTCAAGGAATTTCCGAGCATTCATTAACGAGATCCATCAGGGGCGTATTCGTCTATTCAGTCCGATTGTCAAGATCCCAGACTCTGCGACGCCACTCTATTGTCCAGGTAAACAGGTGGGCTCTGGTCAGCTGTTTTGGCACGTGCTCGGACAAAGGGGAGTCTTCACTTCTTGTCACCTTATGGGAATGTGGATAGGGCTCTTCTGCTATGGATTAAAAAGGCACAGTATATGAAAAATAGGGTTGTATTGTTCCGCATATATGATCACCCCGCTTATATGGTCTGATTTTTCTGGACCGCTGAGCTGACCATATAACCGACTCACACTGTATAAAAGAAAATTATTTACGCTATATCTAAATTCCGTGATAAAACGTATGGAAATAATACAGACGATATTTAAATATTTTAAATTAAGAAATCATTACATGAGATGGTTAAATGAATGACGTCATAATGCTAGAAAAAATGAATTTTTTATCTATATATTGAAATTCTCCTTTTTCACCATCTGATTCTTTCATACCTATTTTACCAGCCGCGTAATGTTATTTAAAGGAGTGTTCTCAGCTTAAATTCTTTCCAACCGGTCTCCCAAAGGTAAATCTGGAATAAACTAGCATATAGTCCGTCCTGTGACGGGATCAGTAAAATTTTTAATTTTCCAGAATTGTAAAGTACCCTATGAGACAGTCAAGCGCAAACCGGGCCCATATAGCCGTGAGGCCCTCCAGGCTTATCCCGGCTGCGGTGGGCAGATTGCAAGTATAGGGTTAACCCTCCCCACACTGAACCCTTCGAAGTACCCGGCACGCGCCCGTCGCGAGGCAGGCACCGCTTGAGGGAGAACGCAGCAGAGGTGAGCTGTTGGGGAGGGGATACCCTATGAGACAGCTAATGCCCTAACTAAAGACCGAAAAAAGAAGGTGAATTTTGATAAACGAGAGAGAGAGAGAGACAAAAGAGGAGGGAGCTGAAAAGAGAGCAGTGTGTGTTTTGATAAGCACCGATAGGGTGAAAGAGCATTTTGTTTCAAGTGGGTACTCGTAATTTAGAAGCAGAAGAACCTCAGGCTTCGCCTATCACCCTCAGAGGTATTTTTTGAGAAATTGGAAGACATTGTAACCATGAACACATTTTACGTGCCCCAGTCCCCATTAAAGAAAAATGAGGATCGTAGGCCGGCTCAAGCCTCAAACATGCAACTCTCCAGTTATGAGATCGTTGCGTTTGCCAACTGAGCTACCGTGGCTCAGTAATGGTATTAACCCCTTCCCTGTTTTGCCCGTACGCCGTACGAGCACAGCTTTCGGGCCTTTACTGATTTCCCCGTATGGCGTACGGGCAATCTGATTTCTATTTCGCTTGCACTGCTTCGGCAGTATTTTTTCCAATTTTAGTAACAAATTATTCGTATAGATGGCCAGTAAGTGATAATTTGCAATTTATCGTATTTTCTACTCTGATTGGTTCAAAAGCCCGGGTTTTTTTGGCATGTTTTGTATCAGAAGACGAATTGTTATCTTTCAGTGTATAGCTTTCTGGTTACATTTTACTAACCGCCTGATAATTTTATTGATGTAAGAGTTGAATAATATATTTTTACTTTTTAATAATGGATAATTCAGAGCGTAAGGAGCTAATTTCTTGTGATTCGAACTGTGACTCGGAATCAGAAACTGAATTATCTGTAAATGATAGTAGCGAAAGTTTACTAGATGACCTGGATAGTAATGACTCTAATAGTAGTACAGATGGAATCAGTCAAGCAAGACAATTTTTTGAAAATAATTGTGATAATTCTTCGGATCCGCCTCCTATATTTGCTTTCACTGAAATTCCAAAAATTAACTTCGATATCGATGAGACTAAAGGTTAACTTCAGTTCTATGATGCTTTCATAGAAAGAAAAAAGTTGTAATAAATGCTTAAAAATATTAGAAATGTTAATTTTAATAACTTATTGTTATTTAAAAATGCAAAATGAACAAAGAAATGCAATAAAAAATGTGACATTTTTTGACCGAATTCTGGAAAAAAAATGAAACTGTCAAAGGGTTAAATGGGGATGACTACCTCTATTTCTTCATTGTAAACTCGTGGTACATTCAAATTCTTTTTTCAAAATATTTTTTCTATTTTAACTTTAACCGGAATGGTGGGTTAAATTCTGTCCCACCTAGTTAACATTCTTTTAAATCATTTTCAGTTAGCACACTGCATTATCCAATTATATTAAAATTTTCATTCATGGAAAAAAAATCAAGATTTTTTTTGCATAATATGAATAAACATGTCCATCTAACTATTTTTATAACATTTTTTAAAATTTCAGTATTATTTTAGCATAGAGTGTCGCAAAGGGTTAAAATTGCAATTTTAAAGCAAATAAACAAATATTGGTAATTTTATTCATGTGCAATAAGACATTTCGTTTTTTGTATCAGAAAAGATTTTTAAATCATTAACTGCATAAATCATTACAACTAAATTTCCCGTTAAAAAAGTTATCTCCATGGAAAATGCAGCATAGGAAAAAAAATGATTAATTTTCTATACAAAAATATTTTAATTTCTGTCGATATTACATACAAAAATGCATATGTAGGAGAAATATTTGAATTTCTATGAAAAATATCGTATTTGCAAAACATATTTTAATTTCTGTAGAGAATATCACATATGAAAAATATTTATTACTTCCTATAAAATATTGTCACGAAGATTCGAAGAAACACACCGTTTAACTTAACAGAAGAATTTATTGAAGTTAAGTAGCAACTCGCAACTTTACAAGATCGAGAAGTTGCCTACAGCTAGTGGGTATCAACTTTTATACCCGAACAGAATATTCGAGAAATAACTAATTTACATATTAAAGAAAGATCTAGAATGTTCAGGAACATAAGGAAACAATAAATAACATTTTTAAATTAAAAAAACCGTACTTTGGATCAACTGCCATGGCAAACATCGAACCCACAATCTTCGGGTTTGGATCACGCGCTTTGACCATTCAGCCACTGAGCTCGTTGCATAATTTACTTTATGCGGCAACATATTGCATATGCAAAATAAAGGGATTAACTACCTTAAAAAATATTTTAAGCATATATACAGAATATTTATGTATTTATCGTTTAAAAAATCACATGGAACTGAACTCAGTTTGCCTATCACTGGCCTATCGTACAGACACGTAGCACTGTTTGATATTAAAGGTCAAACCCCGATTTAGTGTTTATATTTGAAAAGCAAATTACCTGTTTCACTTTTGCAACGAAATTAGTCAATTCTGAACCGAGCACGAGTATTAACTATCGATAATGCATCATCGAAGAAAAATCGAGATCAGACTATAAATAATTTTTTTTAAAGAGAAGCGAATGTTAACGGGATCTGATGCGATAAATATGTAGAAACCATGTGGTGATAAAGCTTTAAATGCGACGTGGTGTGTTTGAATTTCGTTTCTGATAGTGAACTTGAGTTTATATCTTATCGGGTTTTCTTTAAGTGGAGAGAGCGGTGTGTTTTCGTTACAGAACTGATGTTCACTTTAGGGTGGAAAGTATGGATAAAGTCCAGGTATGTTGTATGTATATATTTTTTTTTTCGTTTTTATCTTCGGATTCAAAGAAGAGTGAGAACCGATCGGGATTATTTTACGAGGCTCAACAAAATTTAAGTATTAAAAATGTATTGAATAATGATTTTTATAGTTAAATGTTGAGTCTATATGTGTATTTTGAAATATATTTCATTAGATATTTTTTCAAGTTCTAGTTATTACAATCAATAGTCATCGGTGTAAAGATAGATCAAATTTCTACAATAAAATATCGAATTTTTATAGTAAAAGATCGAAAGTGTCAAATATTATAACAACTTTTACTAATGATAACTAAGTTTTAAAGGTTTAGATAAAGTTTTAAGGGTTCGAATAGCTATGTTTTACAGTTTTGCTACATGAATCCAAGACCTACTGTTAAAGACAATTCCGGTTCACCAAGAACTCTAGTACCGAACACTATCTTCCGACCTAATCGGTTTGGAATGTTTTATAGCATATAAACAAACATAAATAGGTTTAACACATTAATGAAATTTTGTTATGAAAAATCTTCAACAATGGTAATGAAATTAAACTCCCTCGATTTTGTAATCCTAAGTAACTTACTATTTAGTCATACATGTTACAACTCGTATAAATATGTAAAGAAAAAACTATTTATGTAACAAAAATCGAATTTTCTGATATCAAAACACTGATATTTATATAATTTTATGTTTCAGTGTCTCTTAAAAAGCGGCTTAATTTTTTTAATATAAATATTGTTTATGTCCGGTGATGTTTTCTTTGTAAACAATTTAGGCATCACTGAGAACTATTAAATATTTCCTTTAATTACAGATTTAAAGTTGTATAGAGAACTTATTAATATTTTAAATATCTTACATTTAAAAGAGTAAATAAAAAAATTTCTAAATCAATATTTTGACATTGTGTAGATTTTTTTATAATAGAGGCTCAGCATAGCCCAACTTTATTATCGCTTTCTTATCCTTTATGGTTACTACAGTAGATATAAAATGTGTAAACATTATAGAAAATATTCAAACAATATACCCCCTGGAATTTATATTTCAAAAGACAATCATTTTCCTAAACGTGGTAGCTTAGTCGGCAAAGGCCGAACGATGGCTGAATGGTTAGGGTGCTGGCCTTCGAAACCAGGGTTCGTAGGTTCGAATCCCACTGTGACATGGATGATCGTAGCCGTTCGGAATCGGCTTTAAGCAGTAGGTCCCGGTCTCATTAGCCCTCTTGTTGCAAAAAGTAGACAGTAGTGCTCCAAACCAAACCAAACTAGATGGCAAAGGCATCAATCTCATAACTGGAGGTTTGTGTGTTCGAGGCTAGGGCCAACCAAAGATATGTTATGTTCATTAATGACGTCCAAATTCAAACGATATCTCTGGAGGTTTCAGACCAAGCCTTGGGGTATTCTGCTTTGTAATTGTTTATAAATTGCTATAACCCATCGGAGCAATACTACTTCCGTCTGTAGCATTCCTTTAGCTACACGTATTTTACTAAGTAGTGCTAAAAAATAGTTTGGTAGTTGTATTTAGCATAAAGATATCTATAGCCAGCAATAATGGGAAAAAGCATTTAGCTTATCCAGAGTCACCACAACAAATTTCAAAATATTCTACAGACATTATTCAACTACAAAGCAAGAGTATCTGTTTAAATTCTTATGAGCATTTTTTCTAAATGTTTAATCCGAATAATTTTTCATTAAAACAAAAAGTTCCCTATTTTTTAACCCTCTAAGCGGTTCACACGTACAATTCAGCCAAACCGATGAAGTTTTAACATACAATTTTCGACCTCCACAAACGCTCCAAAAATTAATGTAATGTACATTTTTGCTTTAGTTCTTTGCCATATGAAATTTTGCGGTAGGAGGGTCAGTCGATTGTTTAGGAACTCACCCCTCTTTGACTGGCATTTATTGAGGGATGCACACCTACCTCCTGAGGCACAAAGACATTGATAGCTTTTCATGGCTCTGTAAATCTCTATTTGGAAGTATTTCGCTCGAGGTAACAAATGTATCTCTAATTGCACCACTTAAATATCTCGGATGTCTTTCTTAAAAAATATAAACAAGTCTCTCAAAGAATATTTTTATTTGTACTTTTAGAATCCATTATTTCTTATGAGGTGATCTTCGAGACTCGACGAACTTTATGTGTATTAAAAATTAGCAATCTATAATATCTATTTATAACCGGAATATAATATCTATTTATAAAGAGGGTGGGTTACCGTATTCCATTCTAGTCGACAGAGGGTGAAGGAAAAATCATAGAACGCTTTGGCTACTGACACAGTTAACCTTTAGCGTATATTTTGGAGACTTTTTTTTCTCGATGTGTTCCACTCGGAGTAAATTATTATTATTCACAAATCTTCAACAGATACTCATAATTCCTTACGTTACTTGAAAACATCTAAATTCGAGACAGTCGTAGTCAGCCTTAATTAAGTTGCTGAGTAAAGATAGAATTTGATACTGATCAGGCATATTGAGAAATATACTAATATCTTCATTTATTAATACAAGAGTGGTGTAAGGCATTAAAATTGAAAGTTGCCAGGATTACAGAACTCCTAATTCCTAGAGGGGCGTATGTCGCATATGTTAGCATAAAAATATCTATAGCCAGCAATATTAGAAAAAAGAATTTAGCTTATCTAGAAGTACCACAACAAACTTCTAAATATTCTACAGACATTATTCAACTACAGAGCAAGAGTATCTGTTTAAATTCTTACGAGCATTTTTTCTAAATGTTCAATCGTAATATTTTTTCATTAAAACGAAAAGTTCACTACTTTTTAAAGTAAATTATTATTATTCAGAAATGTTCAACAGATACTCATAATTCCTTACGTTACTTGAAAACATCTAAATTCTAGACAGTCGTAGTCAGCCTTAATTAAGTTGCTGGGTAAAGATAGAATTTGTTACTGATCAGGCATATTGAAAAATATACTAATATCTTCATTTATTAATACAAGAGCGGTGTAAGGCATTAAAATTGAAAGTTGCAGGATTGCAGAACTCCTAATTCCTAGAGGGGCGTATGTCGCATTTCTGTAACAGAGGGGGGCGTTGCAAATGTGTCTGTAGTTTATGATTCGCTGAATACTTATCGATAGTCCAGAGATAGTGTCCTTTCTAAATCTATATGTTTTGTCCACTTTAATTGTTATCAGTAAATTTATATTA
>CM063506.1:123266799-123284299 GCA_032207245.1 Pardosa pseudoannulata | reverse complement strand
TTGCGTAAACTGTTGGACACGACGTCCTACAAATCCGAAAATATTTCGAGTAAAGAAATAGTCACTTCTATCACCGATGTTTTCCTGAATCGAGCTGTCATCAACCTTTATCCAGTCCTCTCTCCACTGTTGACTAACCCCGGCAACATAGAGAAAATACGATTCCTCTTCAGTTCCATAGCAGCCGTGATAACAGCGTTGGACCTGGTTGACAACAAACACGACGACTTTCACGAAATCACGGACACCATTCTAGACCTGAAGGAAGAGTATGTAAAAATCAGAAAATTAAATAACAGTTTAATCAGTGATTACGACTGAAAGTGCTGAACGGAAGGAATGACAGCAATGGATGGATTAAAGAATTATAAAAACAAAAACGTGAGACCTTTTTCAGTCAAAACCTGAAAGGTCTCGTTATTTTTTTTATCAATTCTTTACATTCCTCCTATGAAAAATATATTATAAATGATATCGTCTTAGAATAACTGCTCTTCAGTGAACAATTATTCAATAATGTTATGCAACTTACATATTTAATTTGAGTTCGTTTTGTCAGTTATATTATACTTATGCTGTTTATTTTATTTATTACATTTTAAATTATTTTTTAATTCAAAATAAATGTTTTGAGTTAAAGTGCCAAAATAAAAAGGTGTGTTTTTAAATATGTACTGAATGTCTATTATTATAAGAACTTAAAATATAAAAACTACTTGATATATGTATGTTTGGGTTACTATAGAACACTATGATGGATTTTTTTCAAACATGAGAACTGATTTGACCAGAACCTACTACTTACAGACGATTTTAAACTGCGAAAAACTAACTGAGATATGTAATTTTGGGCTGCTTTGAAGCACTACGGATATTTTTACAACAAAAGGACTAAGTTGAGCAGGACTTTGCAACTTACATATTTAATTTGAAATTCTTTTTGTCTGTTGTAATTTACTTGTGTTTTCATTTTATTTATTACATTTTAAATTATTTTTTTAATTCAAAATAAATGTTTTGAATTAAATGTGCCAAAATAAAAAGGTGTGTTTTTAAATATGTACTGAATGTCTATTATTATAAGAACTTAAAATATAAAAACTACTTGAGATATGTATGTTTGGGTTGCTATAGAACACTATGATGGATTTTTTTCAAACATGAGAACTGATTTGACCAGAACCTACTACTTACAGACGATTTTAAACTGCGGAAAACTAACTGAGATATGTAATTTTGGGCTGCTTTGAAGCACTATGGTAATATTTTTACAACAAAAGGACTAAGATGAGCAGGACTTTGCAACTTACATATTTAATTTGAATTCATTTCGTCTGTTGTATTTTATTTATGTTATTTATTTTATTTATTACATTTTAAATTATTTTTTAAATTCAAAATAAATGTTTTGAATTAAATGTGCCAAAAGAAAAAGGTGTGTTTTTAAATATGTTCTGAATGTCTTATTATTATAAGAACTTAAAATATAAAAACTACTTGGGATATGTAGCTTTGGATTGCTATGATCGATTTTTTTCAAAAATGAGAACTGATATGACCAGAACCTACTACTTACAGACGATTTTAAACTGCGGAAAACTAACTGAGATACGTAATTTTGGGCTGCTTTGAAGCACTATGGTAATATTTTTACAACACGAGTACTAAGTTGAGCAGGACTTTGCAACTTACATATTTAATTTGAAATCCTTTTTGTCTGTTGTATTTTATTTATTACATTTTAAATTATTTTTTTAATTCAAAATAAATGTTTTGAATTAAATATACCAAAATAAAAAGGTGTGTTTTTAAATATGTACTGAATGTCTATTATTATAAGAACTTAAAATATAAAAACTACTTGGGATATGTATGTTTGGGTTGCTATGGAACACTATGATCGATTTTTTTCAAACATGAGAACTGATTTGACCAGAACCTACTACTTACAGACGATTTTAAACTGCGAAAAACTAACTGAGATATGTAATTTTGGGCTGCTTTGAAGCACTATGGTAATATTTTTACAACAAAAGGACTAAGTTGAGCAGGACTTTGCAACCGATTCTGAAATGCAAAAAGCAACTTGGGATACGTAGAGTTGGGTTGCTTTGAAGCACACTGTCTTTTTTTTATAACACGGGGGTTCATTTGACCAGGACTTTACAGCTGATTCTGAACTGCTATGAACAGTGCAAATCAGCAGGGGGAATTCTGAACCCTTGGACGTGCTTGAGTACGCTGCGACATTATGTCGAAAATAATGTTAAAGACTCTGCTCTTAAAGACAAATTAAATATTTTTATTTAATTTTTATGGTTTTAACATTTTTAAACTAATAACACATGGCTGCACTACAATTATATTTTTCTTCTTTATACGTGTTTAAACTTATTTTAAAGGAAATTTAATTTTTCATGTTTATAACCCAAAATTAAAAGTACTAAAATAATACTCATAAATTGTTTAACTGTTTAATTACTACTCCATTTTAACGAGAATTATAAATTATTCTCATAAAAAATGAAAATAATAAAATATCATTTTCACACAGTGCAAAGTCGGTGCTTTTGGAATCAACCCCCCCCCTTCTCTTTCGGAGAAGTTCCAAACAGAAAAAGTTTATTATTCATGTATTTCCTATCTATAAGGTTCATAGATATCATTTATAAAAGAATTTCATTGAATCCCAAAGAATTTTTATTGTGCATATCAAAGGGTTAACGAAGAAACAAAATTAGATTGTAACAGACTATTAATTTAACATACATTTAACAAGTTCCTGACTCATTAGTCCTCGTGTGGTTGAAAACTAGATCATAGCTCTCTAAATGAAACTAAATTAACTTCATTTTAAAAAACTTTCTTTTTCCTTTGGTCAGAATGGGAAAATCACTGCTCCAGTATAAATGTGTTCAGTAGCATTTATATACAGGGTTCCCACGGTCCTTAAAAGTCTTTAAGAACATTTTAATTTTAGCATTCATTTTTAATGGGCCATTAAAACTACTTAATTTTTGTCAAAGCTCCTCAAAAACTCCTTAATTTTTAAATTGGCACGCGATCAATTTCTCCATCGACGAGATCCACAGTCTCATGCGATTTCCTATCAGTTTTCTTATATGACAAATATATATCTTTCGTATACTTAAAAGGTATAAAGTATAAAGTCAGTGCCCTTTCCTAATAACTAACAGTCAAGAGATTTTTTATTAAACGAAGCAGGGAGGATGATGGAGGTTTGTAGATATTTCAGTTACTTATTTAAAGTTTAATTTTCCTTGCATTGAATGTGATAGAAAAGTGTAAAAGTTTCTTTTTTCCCAGGCAACGCCGGGTATAATCAGCTAGTATATATATATATATATATATATATATTATATATAATATATATATATATATATATATATATATATATATATATATATATATATATATAAATATATATATATATATATATATATATATATATATATATATATATATTATATATATATATATATTATATATATATATATATATATATATATATATATATATATTATATATATATATATATATATATATATATATATACATATATATATATATATATATATATATATATATATATATATATATATATATATATATATATATATATATATTTATATATATATATATATATATATATATATATATATATATATATGTATATATATATATATATATATATATATATATATATATATATATATATATATATATATATATATATATATATATATATATATATATATATATATATATATATATGTATATATATATATATATATATATATATATATATATATATATATATATATATATATATATATATATATATATATATATATATATATATATATATATATATATATATATATATATATATATATATATATATATGTATATATATATATATATATATATATATATATATATATATATATATATATATATATATATATGTGTGTGTGTGTGTGTATATATATATATATATATATATATATATATATATATATAATATACATATATATATATATATATATATATATATATATATATATATATATACACCAGTCATTTCTAGACACTCAGAAAGTACTGTTTATAATATTGTATTTTATTCACAATTTATTTTTAGTTTGATCACTCAAAAAGCTTAAGATGTACGTTTTTCAAAATTAGTTTTTGTCAAATAGATTTATCTTATATTAATTTTTAGGAATTTTTAAAAACTTAATTCTGAAATATTGTAAGGGATTTATTGGTCATGCCTTATCTGGTTCATAATCATTAAAATATGTTAGTCGGGAGATAGGGTTTATGACGTTATGTCATGTATTTTAAGTATATCCTTATAAAAAGTTACTTTGGTCCTTAGAAAGTCCTTAAAAAGTCCTTAATTTTTGTTCCGGAAAAAGTGTGGGAACCATGATATAATAATTCTGCTTTTGTGTGGTTTATTGGAAGACTTTCACTTTGTCTTATTAAACTGTCACATTTAGGAAATCAAATTGTCTGTATCAATAAACTAGTCACCTTTCTGTCATGCTACATATCCTAATGACTCTAATACTCATTTTGAAATTCATCCATGATGACAGATATTCCTGGACATAGGTATTTTAATATTTCCGGTCAATTGAAGTAAATAAAAATAATTTAAAATTTACCTGTCTCGTGTTCCCCAAAACCACCCAGATGCACACGGGTTCAGCACATCTGTCTAGAAGTGAAAAGTTAATAATTTAAAAAGTTTTTTACTGATTTTATTATAAGAAGAAAAAAATTCCAAGGTGTTTTCAGTAATGGGAGAAGGTTAAGCCGTAATAGGGATAGCAAGAAACAGAGTTGCAGATTTGATGTATACAAAAAAATCAATAGGATTACGGGAGCGTTAAAAGATGGTTTAATTGATTGTTGCTTTACCTGTCTCGTGTTCCCCAAAACCACCCAGATGCACACGGGTTCAGCACATCTGTCTAGAAGTGAAAAGTTAATAATTTAAAAAGTTTTTTACTGATTTTATTATAAGAAGAAAAAAATTCCAAGGTGTTTTCAGTAATGGGAGAAGGTTAAGCCGTAATAGGGATAGCAAGAAACAGAGTTGCAGATTTGATGTATACAAAAAAATCAATAGGATTACGGGAGCGTTAAAAGATGGTTTAATTGATTGTTGCTTTACCTGTCTCGTGTTCCCCAAAACCACCCAGAGGCACACGGGTTCAGCACATCTGCCTAGAAGTGAAAAGTTAATAATTTAAAAAGTTTTTTACTGATTTTATTATGAGAAGAAAGAAATTCCAAGGTGTTTTCAGTAATGGGAGAAGGTTAAGCCGTAATAGGGATAGCAAGAAACAGAGTTGCAGATTTGATGTATACAAAAAAATCAATAGGATTACGGGAGCGTTAAAAGATGGTTTAATTGATTGTTGCTTTACCTGTCTCGTGTTCCCCAAAACCACCCAGAGGCACACGGGTTCAGCACATCTGCCTAGAAGTGAAAAGTTAATAATTTAAAAAGTTTTTTTACTGATTTTATTATAAGAAGAAAGAAATTCCAAGGTGTTTTCAGTAATGGGAGAAGGTTAAGCCGTAATAGGGATAGCAAGAAACAGCGTTGCAGATTTGATGCATACAAAAAAATCAATAGGATTACGGGAGCGTTAAAAGATGGTTTAATTGATTGTTGCTTTACCTGTCTCGTGTTCCCCAAAACCACCCAGAGGCACACGGGTTCAGCACATCTGCCTAGAAGTGAAAAGTTAATAATTTAAAAAGTTTTTTACTGATTTTATTATGAGAAGAAAGAAATTCCAAGGTGTTTTCAGTAATGGGAGAAGGTTAAGCCGTAATAGGGATAGCAAGAAACAGAGTTGCAGATTTGATGTATACAAAAAAATCAATAGGATTACGGGAGCGTTAAAAGATGGTTTAATTGATTGTTGCTTTACCTGTCTCGTGTTCCCCAAAACCACCCAGAGGCACACGGGTTCAGCACATCTGCCTAGAAGTGAAAAGTTAATAATTTAAAAAATTTTTTTTACTGATTTTATTATAAGAAGAAAGAAATTCCAAGGTGTTTTTCAGTAATGGGAGAAGGTTAAGCCGTAATAGGGATAGCAAGAAACAGCGTTGCAGATTTGATGCATACAAAAAAATCAATAGGATTACGGGAGCGTTAAAAGATGGTTTAATTGATTGTTGCTTTACCTGTCTCGTGTTCCCCAAAACCACCCAGAGGCACACGGGTTCAGCACATCTGCCTAGAAGTGAAAAGTTAATAATTTAAAAAGTTTTTTACTTATTTTATTATGAGAAGAAAGAAATTCCAAGGTGTTTTCAGTAATGGGAGAAGGTTAAGCCGTAATAGGGATAGCAAGAAACAGAGTTGCAGATTTGATGTATACAAAAAAATCAATAGGATTACGGGAGCGTTAAAAGATGGTTTAATTGATTGTTGCTTTACCTGTCTCGTGTTCCCCAAAACCACCCAGAGGCACACGGGTTCAGCACATCTGTCTAGAAGTGAAAAGTTAATAATTTAAAAAGTTTTTTACTGATTTTATTATGAGAAGAAAGAAATTCCAAGGTGTTTTCAGTAATGGGAGAAGGTTAAGCCGTAATAGGGATAGCAAGAAACAGCGTTGCAGATTTGATGCATACAAAAAAATCAATAGGATTACGGGAGCGTTAAAAGATGGTTTAATTGATTGTTGCTTTACCTGTCTCGTGTTCCCCAAAACCACCCAGAGGCACACGGGTTCAGCACATCTGCCTAGAAGTGAAAAGTTAATAATTTAAAAAGTTTTTTACTGATTTTATTATAAGAAGAAAAAATTCCAAGGTGTTTTTCAGTAATGGGAGAAGGTTAAGCCGTAATAGGGATAGCAAGAAACAGCGTTGCAGATTTGATGCATACAAAAAAATCAATAGGATTACGGGAGCGTTAAAAGATGGTTTAATTGATTGTTGCTTTACCTGTCTCGTGTTCCCCAAAACCACCCAGAGGCACACGGGTTCAGCACATCTGCCTAGAAGTGAAAAGTTAATAATTTAAAAAGTTTTTTACTGATTTTATTATAAGAAGAAAAAAATTCCAAGGTGTTTTCAGTAATGGGAGAAGGTTAAGCCGTAATAGGGATAGCAAGAAACAGAGCGTTGCAGATTTGATGTATACAAAAAAATCAATAGGATTACGGGAGCGTTAAAAGATGGTTTAATTGATTGTTGCTTTACCTGTCTCGTGTTCCCCAAAACCACCCAGAGGCACACGGGTTCAGCACATCTGCCTAGAAGTGAAAAGTTAATAATTTAAAAAGTTTTTTACTGATTTTATTATAAGAAGAAAAAAATTCCAAGGTGTTTTCAGTAATGGGAGAAGGTTAAGCCGTAATAGGGATAGCAAGAAACAGAGTTGCAGATTTGATGTATACAAAAAAATCAATAGGATTACGGGAGCGTTAAAAGATGGTTTAATTGATTGTTGCTTTACCTGTCTCGTGTTCCCCAAAACCACCCAGAGGCACACGGGTTCAGCACATCTGCCTAGAAGTGAAAAGTTAATAATTTAAAAAGTTTTTTACTGATTTTATTATGAGAAGAAAGAAATTCCAAGGTGTTTTCAGTAATGGGAGAAGGTTAAGCCGTAATAGGGATAGCAAGAAACAGAGTTGCAGATTTGATGTATACAAAAAAATCAATAGGATTACGGGAGCGTTAAAAGATGGTTTAATTGATTGTTGCTTTACCTGTCTCGTGTTCCCCAAAACCACCCAGAGGCACACGGGTTCAGCACATCTGCCTAGAAGTGAAAAGTTAATAATTTAAAAAGTTTTTTACTGATTTTATTATAAGAAGAAAAAATTCCAAGGGGTTTTCAGTAATGGGAGATAATAAGCCGTAATAAGGATAGCAGGAAACAGCGTTGCAGATTTGATGCATACAAATAAATCAATAGCATTACGGGAGTGTTAAAAGATGGTTTATTTGGTTGTTGCTGTCCTACAAAATTATACAAAATCAGTGAAACATTATTCAGTAAACCTGCTCATCTTATATCCAACATTTGTCATTTTTGAATTTCTATTGCAGGGTGTTGTGTACAAAGTTTTTTGACATGCGTCTTGAAAATAGCATTATTTGATATTGAGAACTCTGCAAATTATAAGCAAAACACTTGAAGAAATTTAGGATTGTTTTTATAAAAATATTAATTTCTCCACGAGTATACGTGCCATCCTCATAACTAGGTGTGTCCCCCAAACCACCTAGAGGCACACAGGTTCAGCATATCTGGTCTAGAAGTGCAAAAATAATAACTGTAAAAAATGTTTGCTTATTTTACTATAAGCGGAAAGAATTTCCAGGGTGTTTCTAGTAATAGTAGAAAGTTAAGCCGTAATAGAGATAGCAGAAAACAGAGTTGCAGATTTGATGCATACAAAAAAAATAGCATTACGGGAGTGTTAAAAGACGGTTTAATTGATTGTTGCTGTCCTACAAAATTATACAAAATCAGTGAAACATTATTGAGTAAACCTGCTCATCTTATATCCAACATTTGTCATTTTTTATTTTATATAGCAGGGTGTTGTGTACAAAGTTTTTTGACATGCGTCTTGAAAATAGCATTATTTGATATTGAGAACTCTGCAAATTATAAGCAAAACACTTGAAGAAATTTAGGATTGTTTTTATAAAAATCTTAATTTCTCCACGAGTATACGTGCCATCCTCATAACTAGGTGTCCCCCAAAACCACCTAGAGGCACACAGGTTCAGCATATCTGGTCTAGAAGTGAAAAATTATAACTGAAAAAAATTTTTACTTATTTTATTATAAGAAGAAAGAATTTCCAGGGTGTTTCTAGTAATGGGAGAAAGTTAAGCCGTAATAGAGATAGCAGACAACAGAGTTGCATATTTGATACATACAAAAAAAATCAATAGCATTACGAGAGCGTTAAAAGATGGTTTATTTGGTTGTTGCTGTCCTACAAAATTATATAAAATCAGTGAAAAATTATTCAGTAAACCTGCTCATCTTATATCCAACATTTGTCATTTTTGAATTTCTATTGCAGGATGTTGTACACAAAGTTTTTTGACATGCGTCCTAAAAATAGCATTATTTGATATTGACACATATACATATATATAGCGTTTTTTTATATATATATCTGCAAATTATAAGCAAAACACTTGAAGAAATTTGGGATTGTTTTTATAAAAATCTTAATTTCTCCACGAGTATACGTGCCATCCTCATAACTATGAAAACAGGTTATTAAAAGAAATAACCAGATCATGTGATGAATTTAAACGATTTTCATACATTATTTTTACAGGTTTATCCAAAACATATTCGTTTTTCTTCAACAGGGCTCCCACGGTCCTTAAAAGTCCTTAAGAACTGCTTAATTTTAGCTTTCATTTTTAAGGGCCCATAAAACTACTTAATTTTCGTCAAAGGTCCTTAAAAACTCCTTAAATTGGAACACGATCAATTTCTCCATCTGCGAGATATATATATATATATATATATATATATATATATATATATATATATATATATATATATTATATATATATATATTTATATAATTATATGTATATATATATATAAAATATGTATATAATATATATATATATTTATATATTTATATATTTATATATTTATATATATATATATATACATATATATACACCAGTCATTTCTAAAACACTCAGAAAGTACTGTTTATAATATTGTATTTTATTCACAATTTGTTTTTAGTTTGATCATTCAAAAAGCTTAAGATGTACATTTTTCAAAATTAGTTTTTGTCAAATAGATTTATCTTAATGCGTCTTGAAAATAGCATTTTTGATATTGAGAACTCTGCAAATTATAAGCAAAACACTTGAAGAAATTTGGGATTGTTTTTATAAAAATCTTAATTTCTCCACGAGTACACGTGCCATCCTCATAACAATGAAAACAGATTAATAAAAGAAACAACCAGATCATGTGATGAATTTAAACGATTTTCATACATTATGTTTTACAGGGTTATCCAAAACATATTCGTTTTTCTTCAACAGGGCTCCACGGTCCTTAAAAATCCTTAAGAAATCCTTAATTTTAGCTTTCATTTTTAAGGGCCTTTAAAACTACTTAATTTTCGTCAAAGGTCCTTAAAATCTCCTTAAATTGGAACACGATCAATTTCTCCATCTGCGAGATCCGTCGTCGTCATGCGATTTAATATCAGTTTTCTTATGACAGTTTTTTCTTAGTTACTTATTTGACAAATACTCTTTCGCATACTTAAAAGGTTTAAAGTATAAAGTCAGTTGCTCTTTCCTATTAGCTAACAGTCATGCAGATTTTAATTAAACTAAGCATTCAGATTTCAGTTATGGAAGTTTAATTTTCCTTGCAGTCAATGTAATAGGAAAGTCAAACTTTCTTGTTTTTCATTCAACTTCGGATATAATCAGCTAGTATATGTATATATATTGCCGCATAAAGAGGCTTAGCCAACTAGCTCAGTGGCCGAATGGTCAAAGCACGCGATCCAGACCCGGAGATTGTGGGTCCGATGCTTGACATGGCAGTTTATCAAAAGTACGGATTTTTGAGTTAAAAATGTTATTTATTGTTTACTTATGTTCTTGAATATTCTAGATCTTTCTTTAATATGTAAATTAGTTATTTCTCGAATATTCTGTTCGGGTATAAAAGCTGATACCCACTAGTTGTAGGAGATTTCCCAATCTTGTAAAGTTGCGAGTTGCTACTTAGCTTTAATAAATACTTCTGTTAAGTTAAACGGTGTGTTCATTCGAATCTTCGTGACAAATTGGGTGGAGTCGCCGGGTACCGATTTCGCCATTGAGGATATCTCTGACAGCGTTCGCAGAAGTCTCCATTTAAGAGGATTACCTCCGGAATTTGGCCTTTACAACGCAGAAAAAAGAAAGAAGCAGATCATGCCTGAAGATAATAAGCCTGTCGTGGTAACTCCTACCTACCCGCCCCTAAGAAACCCATCAACCTTCCGTGGGGAGCCTGGAGATGACCCTCGGAAATGGCTTGCGGAATACGATCGGGTGGCCAAGTACAACAAATGGGATGAAATGATGTGTCTCGCAAACGTCTATTTTTTCCTAGACGGTACGGCCAAACAGTGGTACATAAATAATGAAGACACTTTGAACTCCTGGGACGCGTTCAAGAAGGGTTTAAATGAACGTTTGGGCGATCGCCTCAAGTACACAAAAAAGGCCGAAGAACAACTAAAATGTAGAGCTCAAAGGGCAGGAGAGGGTACACAGTCCTACATTCAGAGTGTATTAGGCTTTGTCAAGAAGTTAATCCTTCAATGTCCGACGACAAAAAAATGTCTCACTTAATTAAAGGCGTTGCTGAAGATATGTACCAAGTGCTCTTAATGAAAGATGTGAAGACTACGGCTGACTTCATCAAGTGGTATAACTACATTGAGGACATGAGGCAAAAAAGAATTGGCCGAAGATTTGAGACTACCAAACGTCGTACCAGTTGCAACCATGGAGGAAGAGACAGATTTAGTGTCTCTTATCCGTAGAATTGTACGCGAAGAGGTAAATCGATTAGTAAATCAGATCATGTGATGAATTTAACGAGTTTCCGGACCCCTATTCCCAGCCGCAACAGACCGTCATACAAGACTAAGTCGAAAGAGCTTTGGCGCCCGTGGTCGTAAAGTCTGCAGACGCCCAACGACATCCCACGTATGCAGCCGCTGTGACGAGGAAACCTAGAAGTTCTATCCAGAGATCAGAACCGCAGCCCAGGAAAACGGACCTATGGAGAACGACTGACAACAGACCAGTTTGTTTCCACTGTGGACGGCCACTGACAGTCGTCGTTATTGCCGCCCCCCCCCCCCCCCCCCCCCCCCACCCCCCCCCCCCCCCCCCCCCCCCCCCCCCCCCCCCCCCCCCCCCCCCTGAGTGGAAGACCGTTTTTGACGATTATCGAGCCCGCCGACAGAACTTCGATGACACTGAAGATGAGTTTCGCCAACCAAGCTCCGAACGCCGTTCTATTCCTAGTCCTACTAGAGGCCGATCACCAACCCGTCGTTCCCGATCACCGTCGCCATATCGTCGATCAGGTCAATTTCCAAGCCGTAGAAACGAGGAAAACTAAGCACAGCGACCTTTCGAGGAGGTGAGGTCGCATGTAATGAAAATCCTATATCGGCCGCAAGGATGACGGACAACCACCTCGACGTTCTGGTAGATAATCAGCCGACCCGTGCTCTAGTAGATTCTGAAGCCTCATTTTCCGTCGTCTCCGATACGTTTCGTCGATTCTTAAAGAAAGTTATGTTCACTGACACCAAGAACACTATGCTGAAAGTCGCTAATGGCAATTTTGTTAGGCCACTGGAAAAATGTGTCCTGCGTGTCGTTATAAATAGACGAGAGCTGCCTGTTGAATTCATCGTCCTACAACATTGTAGTCACGATATAATTCTCGGATGGGACGTTTTGGAAGCTTCTCAAGCTGGGATAGACTGTGGCAGAAGTGAACTGTTGTTAGACGGTACTGGCCAAGAAACCAAGACACAAGACGCTTGGAAAGTGTATTCCACGTAGGACTACAAGCTTAAGTCACGTTCAATGATAGCAGTATCAGGACTAGATGTCGGAAGAAACATAAGCGTAATTGTGGACGGCAATAGACACTTGCTGCTCGAAAGAAACCTTGCTATACCATCTATGGTATCCTTATACCATAATGGACGAAGTGAAATTTGGATTGCCAACATGCAAGCCAAAGATCAAGTCATTCCTAAAGGAATGTACGTAGGCGAAGCTGAGCTATTGGATGAAGGACATATATGCGAGATTGCGGAAACAACAAAAAGTACTAGTACTCTACAGGAGCCGACGAATTCCAATATAGATTATACCAAGATGATATCCCCTGAGTTGAGCAGCGAAAGAAAACGCAAATTAGTCGAGCTCCTACAAGCCTTTTCGGGAATCTTTACAAAAGCTAACAAGTCGACAGCCGCAAAGACAAATGTGAAACACAGGATCAATACGGGTGACCATGCTCCAATCTACCAAAGGGCTTACCGAGTTTCACCGACTGAAAGACGCATAATTAGAGAAGAGGTTCAGAAAATGCTTGACCAAGGTATTGTCCAGCCATCTGAGAGTCCGTGGTCATCTCCTGTGGTACTGATAAGAAAAAAAGATGGAAGCTGGCGTTTTTGCGTGGACTATCGCAAACTGAATAGAATAACGAAGAAGGATGTTTATCCTCTGCCCCGTATTGACGATACTCTAGACTGTTTAAAAGTTCTTTTCTTCCATTGATCTCTGATCTGGTTACTGGCAGATAGAAGTGGATGAAGCGGATCGCGAAAAGACTGCCTTTATTACTCCAGTAGGTTTATACGAATTTAAAGTCATGCCATTTGGACTTTGCAATGCACCTGCGACTTTTGAAAGAATGATGGATAATTTGCTACGCCATCTTAAATGGACTATGTGCCTATGTTACTTGGACGACATAGTAGTTTTCTCAGAAAGTTACTAAGACCACCTTATCCGATTAAGGACATTTCTGAAATGCATTCAAGAAGCTGGACTCATACTTAACCCCAAGAAGTGCCTTTTTGCTGCTAAAGAAGTAAAAATCCTAGGCCATCTCCTATCCAGTAGCGGTGTCTGTCCAGATCCTGACAAAGTGAAAGCCGTGACCAATTTCCCTACTCCGCAGAACTTACATGACGTTCGAAGCTTTCTTGGGCTTTTCTCCTACTTCAGAAGAATCATTAAAGGCTTTTTCTCTCTCGCCTATCCCCTGCAGTTGCTGTTGAAAGACGATGCGAAATTTCATAGGGGTTCTAAAGAGGTAGGCAACCTGAAGAAGGCGCTTACTTCTGATCCAGTATTGGGGATATTCGACGAAAGTTGCCCTACAGAAATTCATACAGACGCCAGCGGATATGGTATTGGAGCAGTTCTGGTTCAAATTCAGAATGAAGTCGAAAAGGTCATAGCGTACGCCTCTAGGACCCTGACAAAGGTCGAAAAAAATTATTCTACTACAGAACGGGAATGCCTTGCCGTCGTATGGGCTATCAATAAATTCCGGCCATACCTGTTTGGAAGACATTTTACGGTTGTGACAGATCACCATTCATTGTGCTGGCTTATGAATCTCAAGGATCCCTCAGGCAGACTGGCAAGGTGGGCTCTTCAACTCCAAGAACATAATTTTTCAGTAAAATACAAATCGGGTTGGAAGCATAACGATGCCGACGCTCTCTCGAGGAATCCAGTAGACGAAGAGACTGAGACGCAAGATCAATTTTTAGCAGTAACCACTAGTATAGCCCTCGCTGTCGAGCAGAAGAAAGATCCAGACATATCAAAAATGATACTTCCGAAGATTGGATCATCCACCGAAAGGCAATTTGAGTTAATTGATGGAGTCCTATGCAGAAAGAATTTTGATCCAGCTGGAAAGACATGGTTGCCCGTCATTCCCAAACATCTACGTGCAGACATACTTAAACATTTTCACGACGAGCCTACCGCAAGGCATCTGGGCTTTGCGAAAACGTACGACAAGATCCGGGAAAGATTTTATTGGCCGGGGATGTACCGAAATGTTGTTAGATATGTCATGCACTGCTGAGATTACCAAAGAAAAAATCAGTTACACAACTACCACCTGGACGTCTGGTTTCTATCCCTCCTGCTGTCCCACCTTTTCATCGAATTGGGATAGATCTGCTTGGGATATTTCCTAAATCTGCCCATGGTAATAAGTGGATCGCAGTCTGCACCGATTATTGTACACGATATGCATTAACTAAAGCTTTACCAAATGCTGAAGCCGAAGAAGTAGCCAAGTTCCTGCTCGAAGAGATTCTTCTAAAACATGGAGCTCCTCGAGTCATTATTACAGATCGTGGTGCTGTTTATCAATCCAGACTTATTTCCACTCTCGTCGAATTGTCCCGAAAAAGAAAACCAAAAGACGTTGTCAATGTTTTACGTATGAAGCCGTACCATGATCCGACGAAGCAGACCGAAAGTGAAGATGGACGAAATCCAGGTGTCGTTCTTCCGGAAGAGAACTCGAAACAAATTTACAAGGGACCTGTGACACGCTCCAGATCTAAATAGAAGCGAGACGCCGTATAGGAGCAATGCCGCATAAAGAAGCTTAGCCAACTAGTTCAGTGGCCGAATGGTCAAAGCACGCGATCCAGACCCGGAGATTGTGGGTTCGATGCTTGACATGGCAGTTTATCCAAAGTATGGGTTTTTAAGTTAAAAATGTTATTTATTTTTTCCTTATGTTCTTGAATATTCGAAATATTTCCTTAATATGTAAATTAGTTACTTCTCGAATATTCTGTTCGGGTATAAAAATTGATACCCACTAGTTGTAGGCAACTTCCCAATCTTGTAAAGTTGCGAGTTGCTACTTAGCTTTAATAAATTCTTCTGTTAAGTTAAACGGTGTGTTCATTCGAATCTTCGTGACAAATGTGTCATGTGATGAATTTGAACGATTTTCATACATTATTTTTTACAGGGTTATCCAAAACATATTCGTTTTTCTTCAACAGGGCTCCCACGGTCCTTAAAAGTCCTTAAGAACTCCTTAATTTTAGCTTTCATTTTTAAGGGCCCTTAAAACTACTTAATTTTAGTCAAAGATCCTTAAAATGTCCTCCAATTGGAACACGATCAATTTCTCCATCTGCGAGATCCGTCTTCGTCATGCGATTTCCTATCAGTTTTCTTAGGACAGTTTTTTCTTAGTTACTTATTTGACAAATACTCTATCGTATACTTAAAAGGTTTAAAGTATAAAGTCAGCTGCTCTTTCCTATTAGCAGTCATGCAGATTTTAATTAAACTAAGCATTCAGATTTCAGTTATGGAAGTTTAATTTTCCTTGCAGTCAATGTAATAGGAAAGTCAAACTTTCTTGTTTTTCATTCAACTTCAGATATAATCAGCTAGTATATGTATATATATATATATATATATATATATTTATATATTTATATATATATTTATATATATATATATATATATATATATATATATATAATATATATATATATTTATATTATATATATATATATATTTATATATATATATATATATATTTATATATATATATATATATATATATATATATATATATATATTATATAATATATATATAAAATGACTGATATGTATATATCAGTTTATTTTTAAAACCTCAGAAAGTACAGTTGATGTTTTTATTCACAATTTATTTTTAGTTTGGTCACTCAAACTTTAGATGTACATTTTTCAAAATTAGTTTTTGTCATATCGATTTATCTTATATTAATTTTTAGGCATTTCCAAAAACTTAATTCTGAAATTTATTTAATATTGGGCATCCCTTGTCTGTTTCATAATCACTAAAATATGTTCCTCAGGAAATAAGGTTATGTCGTGTATTTCAAGTAGGTCCTTATAAAAAGTTATTTTGATCCTTAGAAAGTCCTTAATTTTTCTTATGGAAAAAGAGTGGGAATCCTTTTCAATTTGTTCACGTTCCCCTACGGGTTCTTCTTAGCTAAAATATATGACGTCTAAGATCTTGTTTACACGCCTGAAATTTCTGGATAATTCCTCATGTATTTTTTTAGATATTCGACAAAATGTCTAAAATCACAAATCGGTTGAGAACTTATCTCTCGACTTGTCACACCTATTAGCAAGGAAGTCAACATTCTTAAAACAATCGCAACATTTGGTGAAAAATCCACATTTCAAATTGGTTTTAAAGCTTCAACTGAACTTCCCTTTTTTGACTAATAAGTAAGAATCTAATAATAATTCATACTAGCATTTAGCCTGTCGTATGACGGAATCGTTAATATTTTTTTATTTTCCAGAATTGTAAAGTACCCTATGAGGCAGGTGAAAAAATGGTTTCTTTTTTGGCTAAGAATTATCTGGTACAAGCTCAATAATTTGTTTATCTTTACTGACCGCATGTTAGTCGCCAACTTTAATTTATCTTGTCATATTACGTGATAAGATGGACAGCAGAGCTTTTAATATTGTCAGTGATTATTTGGAGTTATATATGAATGATGTCCAAAATTTAGCTGCTGTGCAAACTGCGTGGTTATGTATAAAAAGCAAACACAAAAAACGAACAAACTTCTTAATTTTTAAAGATGAATAACTTAAACGCTAAATATTTATTAGTCCGTGGAATACACTCCTAGACATTTATGAAAATAATTTGTTATTAATACAGGTGATAAAATTTTCATTGCAACAAAAAATAATTAATGATTAAATTTAAAATTATCACATACGTACCTAATCTATTTGTTAAGCCAAATATAAGAAATAATAATATCGTTCATGATAAAATGTATAAAATATAAACGGTTATTATAAATTTAAATAA
>CM063506.1:123254299-123261799 GCA_032207245.1 Pardosa pseudoannulata | reverse complement strand
TTTAAAAAAATTAAATTTTATGTTAAAAAAAGCCTGCAGTAAATAATTTCGAAAAATCTTTAAAAAAATTATTATTATTATTCAGAATTTTTAATAAGCCTATAATATTTAACAAATTCGAGCTAGAATGCAGCCTCTAAAATTTGCCTCTCCGGTTAGGAGTAAACTTTGTTCGGGTTCAGAGCTACTCTTGCTCAGATATTTGCAGAAATTAAAAAACATGTTTTAAAAGGGATACTGTACTTTGCAAAATTCCAAATCTGATTCAGAAGACTAATATTATATGATCAATAATACTGTAAAAGGCAATATTTAAAAAATTAAATTTTGTATTAAAAAAAAGCTGCAATATAAAATTCCGAAAAAAAACTTCAGAAAAAAATTATTATTTTTATACAAAATTTTTATAAGAGTATAATATTTAACATATTCGAGCTAGATTTCAGCCTCTAAAACTTGCCTCTCCGATCTGGAGTCCAGTTTGTTTGGGTTCAGAGTTGTTCTTGCTCAGATATTTGCAGAAATTAAAAAACATGTTTTAAAAGAGATACTCTACTAGACAAAATTCCAAATCTGATTCAGAAGACTAATATTATATAATCAATAATACTGTGATAGGCAATAATTTTAAAAAATTAAATTTTGTGTTAAACAAAGCCTGCAGTATAAAATTCCGAAAAAAAAACATTTAAAAAAAGTATTATTTTTAATAAGCGTATAATATTTAACAAATTCGAGCTAGAATGCAGCCTCTATAATTTGCCTCTCCGGACAGGAGTCCAATTTATTTGGGATCATACCTGCTCTTGCTCAGATATTTGCAGAATTTAAAAAATATATTTTAAAAGGGATACTGTACTCCGCAAAATTCCAAATCTGATTCAGAAGACTAATATTATATAATCAATAATATTGTAAAAGGCAATAATTTAAAAAAATTAAATTTTGTGTTAAAAAAAGCCTGCAGTAAAGAATTTCGAAAAAAAAACTTTTAAAAATATTATTATTTTTATAAAAAATTTTTAATAAGCGTATAATATTTAACAAATTCGAGCTAGAATGCAGCCTCTAAAATTTGCCTCTCCGGTTAGGAGTAAAGTTTGTTTGGGTGCAGATCTACTCTTGCTCAAATATCTGCAGAAATTATAAAAAAATATGTTTTAAAAGGGATACTGTACTCCGCAAAATTCCAAATCTGATTCAGAAGACTTATATTATGTAATCAATAATACTGTGAAAGGCAATAATTTAAAAAAATTAAATTTTGTGTTAAATAAAAGCCTTCATTAAAGAATTTCGAAAAAAATTTAAAAAAAATTATTATTTTTATTCAAAATTTTTAATAAGCGTAAAATATTAAACAAATTCAAGCTAGAATGCAGCCTCTAAAATTTGCCTCTCTGGATAGGAGTAAAGTTTGTTTGGGTTCAGACCTGCTCTTGCTCAGATATTTGCAGAAATTAAAAAAATATGTTTTAAAAGGGATACTGTACTCAGCAAAATTCCAAATCTGATTCAGAAGAATAATATTATATAATCAACAATACTGTAAAAGGCAATAATTTTAAAATATTAAATTTTATGTTAAAAAAGCGTGCAGTATGAAATTTCGAAAAAAAACCTTTAAAAAATTATTATTTTTAATAAGCGTATAATATTTAACAAATTCGTGCTAGAATGCAGCCTCTAAAATTTGCCGCTCTGGATAGGAATAAAGTTTGTTTTGGTTGAGAGCTACTCTTGCTCAAATATTTCAAGAAATTAAAAAATATATTTTAAAAGGGATACTCCGCAAAAATTCCAAATCTGATTCAGAAGACTAATGTTATATAATCAATAACACTTTAAAAGGCAATAATTTTTAAAAATTAAATTTTATGCTAAAAAAGCCTGCAGTAAAGAGTTTCGAAAAATCTTTAAAAAAATTATTATTTTTATTCAAAATTTTTAATAAGCGTAAAATATTTAACAAATTCGAGCTAGAATGCAGCCTCTAAAATTTGCCTCTCTGGATAGGAGTAAAGTTTGTTTGGGTTCAGAGCTACTCTTGCTCAGATATTTGCAGAAATTAAAAAACATGTTTTAAAAGGGATACTGTACTTTGCAAAATTCTAAATCTGATTCAGAAGACTAATATTATATAATCAACAATACTGTAAAAGTCAATAATTTAAAAAAGTTAAATTTAGAGTTAAAAAAAGCCTGCTGTATAGAATTCCGAAAAAAAAACCTTTAAAAAAATTATTATTTTTAATAAGCGTATAATATTTAACAAATTTGAGCTAGAATGCAGCCTCTAAAATTTGCCTCTCCAGTCCAGTTTGTATGGGTTCAGAGCTGCTCTTGCTCAGATATTTGCAGAAATTAAAAAATATGTTTTAAAAGGGTTACTATACTTTGCAAAATTCCAAATATGATACAGAAGACTAATATTATATGATCAATAATTCTGTAAAATGCAATAATTTTAAAAAATTAAATTTTGTATTAAAAAAAAGCGTGCAATATAGAATTCCGAAAAAAACTTTAGAAAAAAATTATTATTGTTATACAAAATTTTTATAAACGTATAATATTTAACAAATTCGAATTAGATTGCAGCCTCTAAAATTTGCCTCTCAGGACAGGAGTCCAGTTTGTTTGGGTCAGAGCTCCTCTTGCTCAGATATTTGCAGAAATTAAAAAATATGTTTTAAAAGGGATACTGTACTTTGCAATATTCCAAATCTGATTCAGAAGACTAATATTATATGATCAATAATACTGTAAAAGGCAATAATTTAAAAAAATTAAATTTTGTGTTAAAAAAAGCCTGCAGTATAGAATTTCGAAAAAAACCTTTAAAAAATTATTAATTTTATAAAAAAGTTTTAATAAGCGTATAATATTTAACAAATTCGAGCTAGAATGCAGCCTCTAAAATTTGCCTCTCCGGATAGGAATAAAGTTTGTTTGGGTGCAGAGCTACTCTTGCTCAGATATTTGCAGAAATTAAAAAATATGTTTTAAAAGGGATACTTTACTAGGCAAAATTCTAAACCTGATTCAGAAGACTAATATTAAAGCATGAATAATGCTGTAAAAGGTAATAATTTAAAAATATTAAATTTTGGGCTAAAGTAGCCTGCAGTATGTAATTTCGATAAAGACCGTTAAAGAAAAAATTATTATCTTTTTTCAATTTACAATATAATATATATAACCTATCAATTCGAGACTAGAATGCAGCCTCAATACTTCCTCTTTCTGTCGGAATGAATTAGATCAGAATATCGTAATCTACGAATTGTTTCATTGTAGCTTTTAACGTGAAAGGTTTTAATCAAAATTGTCATAATAACTGTTAAGTTAGAAGCCATTTTCAATTTCACATACAAAAATCAGTATCGATTATCTTCATTTGAAAAAACAATTTCAGATAACAAATCGAACTTGTTACGAAATAATTCGAAACATGGGTAAAAGTTCCGAGAAATTTTTTTATCATTGAGATCTCTTCCTAAAGAGAAACCTCTGAAACCCGATAAATGAGGGTTTATCTGAGCAAAGTGCTAAGCAAATAACAAAGCGTTGAACGCTTTTCCATCATTTATGAAAATGGCTGATGATCAAATAGTTGTACACCCTCCACAGGTAAGTGGCTTGTCGAATTAATAACAAAATTAAGCATCGTTTTTCCCTGTAGATAGTTTTACCTCATGTATAATTAGTTTCCCCGAAATTAAAGTCATGTGTTTGGTTTGGTTTGGTTTGGAACGCTACGGTCTACTGTTTTGCACACGAGGGCTAATGAGACCAAAGTCATGTGTTAATATCATTTAAAAATTCTGAATATTAAATTTAGTGACTGAGATTTACTTTATATTTTAAAAGTGTTTTTAGAATCTAATGTCCGAGTGCTAATTATTAAGACAGTGGAAGTTTATAGAATCTAAAATGCTGACAATGTTCAAAATTCGTCCATTTTTGCATAACATTTACTTTTAAGTCAGATAGCAATCATATAGGGATAACGTAAATTTACGGATAATTAATAATTCAATTCTTTAAAGAATTCATCTTAATTTTTAAAGCTCGTGTGTCCATTTCTTCCAGTATTTAAAATTTCATTATTTAAAAATAAGTGGTCACTAGTAATATTAAATTATGAGACTTGTTTCTTCTCAGCTTCTTTATAGCTCAAATACTGAGTTCTTCTCTTGCGCTGAGTTTTAAAATAAGTCTTTGACGTAATCTGAAACCAATTACTCAATCTCGAAAGTACGAAAGTTTTCTATCAGGTGTGTTTCCTCTGTAAGTTTTGACTCAAAATTAAACTGTTTCCACTAGTATGGTCTTGTCACACATTATTGTCATTTTGAATATGAATTTAAACCCTTATTATCTCAGTAAATAAAATTCATGAACATTATAATAGAGTTTTATAGCCTTATTCAAGACATAACGTGTTGTGTTTTTCTAACAGAGAACAAGAAATTTGTAACCATATGTTATATCACTTTAGACACACTTTAAATTTTTTACTTTTATGTAAGTGTCCCCAGGTTACATTTTTCTAATAGCAAACTAGAACTTAGTAACCGTATGACATTGCTTTAGACACACTTTGAATTTTACACCCTTATATCAGTGATCAGACGTTATAATTTTCTAATAGTGAAAATAGTTTTTATACCCTTATACAATGCCTAACGTATTATGTTTTTCTAACAGAGAACAAGAGATTTGTAATCATATGTTATATCCCTTTAGACACACTTTAAATTATGTACCTTTATGTAAGTGATTCCAAGTTATATTCTTCTAATAGCAAGCTAGAACTTAGCAACAACATTTTGCATTGCTTTAGACACACTTTAAATTTTACACCCTTATACCAGTAATATTTTTCGTTACCAGACGTTATATTTTTCTAACAGTGAAAATGTACCATAGTGCCAAATGTGCCATGTTTGTAACCATAGGTTAAATCTCTTTAGAGACACTAGATTTTATACCTTTATGCAAATGATCCCAAGATATATTTTTCTAATAGCAAACTAGAACTTAGTAACCATATGTTACATTGTTTTAGACACACTTTAAATTTTACACCCTTATACCATGATCAGACGTTATATTTTTCTAACAGTGAAAATGTGCTTTGTAACCTTATGTTATATCGCTTTAGAGACACTAAATTTTATACCTTTATGCAAGTCATTCAAAGATATATTTTCCTAATAGCAAACTAGAACTTAGTAACCATATGTTACATTGCTTTAGACACACTTTCAATTTTACACCCTTATACCAGTCATCAGACGTTACAATTTTCTAACAGTGAAAATAGTTTTTATACCCTTATACAATACCTAACGTATTATGTTTTTCTAACAGAGAACAAGAAATTTGTAATCATATGTTATATCACTTTAGACACACTTTAAATATTGTACCTTTATGTAAGTGATTCCAAGTTATATTCTTCTAATAGCAAGCTAGAACTTAGCAACAACATTTTGCATTGCTTTAGACACACTTTAAATTTTACACCCTTATACCAGTAATATTTTTCGTTCAGACTTATATTTTTCTAACAGTAAAATGTACCATAGTGCCAATGTGCCATGTTTGTAACCATATTATCTCTTTAGAGACGTTTTTTTACCTTTATGCAAATGATCCCAAATATATTTTTCTATAGCAAAACTAGAACTTAGTAACCATATACATTGCTTTAGACACACTTTAAATTTTACACCCTTATACCAATCTCGATCAGACGTTATATTTTTCTATCAGTGTGTGTTTAACCTCTGTAAGTTTAGAGACACTAAATTTTATACTTTATCCAAGCTTTGTTATTTTTCCTAATAGCAAACTAGAACTTGTAACCATATTTATTGCTTTAGACACACTTTAAATTTACCTTATACCAGTCATAGACGTTACAATTCTAACAGTGAAAATAGTTTTTATAGCCTTATTCAAGACATAACGTGTCGTGTTTTTCTAACAGAGAACAAGAAATTTGTAACCATATGTTATATCACTTTAGACACACTTTAAATTTTTTACTTTTATGTAAGTGTCCCCAGGTTACATTTTTCTAATAGCAAACTAGAACTTAGTAACCGTATGACATTGCTTTAGACACACTTTGAATTTTACACCCTTATATCAGTGATCAGACGTTATAATTTTTCTAAGTGAAAATGTACCCTTATAGTGCCAAATGTGCCATGTTTGTAACCATAGGTTAAATCTCTTTAGAGACACTAAATTTTATACCTTTATGCAAATGATCCCAAGATATATTTTTCTAATAGCAAACTAGAACTTAGTAACCATATGTTACATTGTTTTAGACACACTTTAAATTTTACACCCTTATACCATGATCAGACGTTATATTTTTCTAACAGTGAAAATGTGCTTTGTAACCATAGGTTAAATCTCTTTAGAGACACTAGATTTTATACCTTTATGCAAATGATCCCAAGATATATTTTTCTAATAGCAAACTAGAACTTAGTAACCATATGTTACATTGTTTTAGACACACTTTAAATTTTACACCCTTATACCATGATCAGACGTTATAATTTTCTAACAGTGAAAATAGTTTTTATACCCTTATACAATACCTAACGTATTATGTTTTTCTAACAGAGAACAAGAAATTTGTAATCATATGTTATATCACTTTAGACACACTTTAAATATTGTACCTTTATAAGTGATTCCAAGTTATTTTCCTAATAGCAAACTAGAACTTAGTAACCATATGTTACATTGCTTTAGACACACTTTCAATTTTACACCCTTATACCAAATCTAACAACGTTATATTTTTCTAACAGTGAAAATGTATTATGCCAAATGTGAACATGTTTGTAATCATATGTTATATCACTTTAGACACACTTTAAATATTGTACCTTTATGTAAGTGATTCCAAGTTATATTCTTCTAATAGCAAGCTAGAACTTAGTAACCATATGTTACATTGTTTTAGACACACTTTAAATTTTACACCCTTATACCAGTAATATTTTTCGTTACCAGACGTTATATTTTTCTAACAGTGAAAATGTACCATAGTGCCAAATGTGCCATGTTTGTAACCATAGGTTAAATCTCTTTAGAGACACTAAATTTTATACCTTTATGCAAGTCATCCATAGTTATATTTTCCTAATAGCAAACTAGAACTTAGTAACCATATGTTACATTGCTTTATACACACTTTAAATTTTACACCCTTATACCAATGATCAAACTTTATATTTTTCTAACAGTGAAAAAGCGCTTTGGAACCATATGTTATATGGCTTTTAGACACACTTTAAATTTTATACCTTTATGTAAGTGATCCCAAGTTATATTTTCTAATAGCAAGCTAGAATTTTGTAACCATATGTAACATTGTTTTAGACACAGTTTAAATTTTACACCCTTATAGTAATCACATATTATAGCTTTCTAAAAGTGAAAAAGAGCTTTGTAACCATATGT
>CM063506.1:123066799-123249299 GCA_032207245.1 Pardosa pseudoannulata | reverse complement strand
CCTATCAAACATTGGTATCAGCAATGTGCTGAACTTGAGGAGGCAATGAGGGTTGTATTTCCTTTTGATGGCTATGAGGAGAATATTCGAAGTTTTTTCAACGCTGGGAAAGCCGAATTTACACCAGTTAGACTACTGTCTACTTTCCTTTTATCTCTTGCAGAACAAAACATTGATTCCTTACGAGATGTGAGGTTGATTAGAAACTTAATAATATTCACTTTACATCCGGCTTCCCAAGACTGGTATGAATGGTAAGTAAAAAAAGAAATTTTACGAATAGTTTAACACCTTTTAAATTTGAAATATACTATAACTAACCTGGGAATAGTATAAATTAGAGTCTAAACAGGTGTCATCAGTGCCTGGTAATATTTCAGTTGTTTTTCAGCACTGATTTCGTATAAAACTGAGATCGGTGTAGTTAGGATAAAATTTTAAAAGCATACTTTAAAATATAGTATACAAGTTTTGTTTCAGACGGAGGGAGTTGTAGAGTATACTCCAATTTCTGGTAGGGTTAGTGTCGTGTAATTTCGAAGTCTTATGACTCCTCACAGTAAATGGTAGAATGGGGAAATTGTTATTGAAATAATGTGCCGAATTTTTAATTATATGTATACATGTGCGCACACAGGAACCATTCGTGATGGAGATTATTATCATAATCAAATTAAATTTTTAAATATTTTTTAAATAATGTTTTACACGCAGTAACGTATTCCGTTAGCCCAAAATCCTTGAACTATCAAGGATATTTTTATTTCTTATTTTAAAGAATAACACCAATGTCAAAATATCTTGGTTGGTGGTTGATGTCGTGTCCATTAAAAAGTTAAATGACTTCTCATGGAAACATAGTTTTCCTTGCCTCAAGAGGTTGGAAGGCTAAGATCGGTTCTTCTTAATTTAGAAACAGGCACCACACAGAGGACCTCTTGACTTGGCTTGCCACCTCCATAAATACCATTTGGGAATTTAGAGGAGATCCCGACCACGAGCTTATTTTCCATGCCCCATCCGCCATTAATGAACACAGATCATCTTGAGCTATGGCAGCTCAGTCGGCAAAGGCAACGCTCTCGTAACTGGAGAATTGCGGGTTCAGAGCCCGAGCTGGCCTCAGATCCGCCGTGTTCGATAAAGGTGACTGGGGCACGTAAAATAGGTTCGTGGTCACAATGTCTTCTAAGTTCTCAATCAATACTTCTGGGGTTGGCAGGCCAAGCCTATTGCTCTTCTGCGTGATTTCTGCTTCAAAATTATGAGGGCCTACTTGAACATAAGTCGTACTTTTACCCTTGTGGTGCTCGTTCAAACCTCTTTGCCTTAATACGAGTAGCCTCCAGCTAAAATCGTGCTTGGTTTGACCAAGTGGCATACCAACAACAGCAACAATAGATGATCTTAGGCCACCTCAAACTTCTATCCGGTAACGAAATCGCTGCGTTTGCCGACTAAGCTACCATGGCTCTAAACATTTTAACAAAAACTGAAGGCTTCCCAAAAAAGAATTATATTGCTTCATATATGTTTCAGCTTTACTGTCAAGATTAGATTTTCAGAGATACTATCAGTTTTATTGCTACATGAGATATCAGAAATTTTAAAAGTAAACATTTTATTTGTATTTAAAAATGATAAATAACTTAAACAATCGTGCCCCAAATTAATAATCGCTAACCCTGGTTCCAAGGTTCATATCCCTATGTTCTTTTGCTTCATTATTAACATGCTTATCTTATTCCTGGAGAAAAATATAAACAACTTATCATGCAACGTTCGATTTTAATTGTTAGAAAGATAGCTTTTCAAAAGAATTAAACTATTGAGAAATAGAAATTTTTAGTAATTATTATAACTGCAGCAGCTCTGTTGGCAAAGGCAGCGATCTTATAACAGAAAGCTAACGAGTTTGGGGCTCAGGATCCTCCGTGTTTATGAATGGCGGCTGGAGCACTTAAAATAGGTTCGTGGTCGCCATGGCCATCAAGTTCCCAAACAATACTTCTGCAAGTCGCGTGCCAAGACTGGGGATCTTCTGTTTTATCCTTACTTCTAAATTACGAAGACCAACTTTGTTTGTATTGTTCTTGGAAGCAATGTCTGCCGTCTGTATGTAAATACAGAGGGACTGTCCAAGGAGACATATAAGCGCGTGTCTGTTAGGAGCCAGGTAGTCCAAAATCTCTTGCACTAAAAAGACTTTAAGGCCACCTTTGAAATGGCGATTTCCATCTCTTTCTTAGGATTCTAGATAGAAGATATCGGCTTAATGATACAAACAGTTCTTGGATGCAATAAGTGTTCAAGTTTCTTTGTACGGATATAAATAGTTCTCAAAATCTCTAAAATTCAGTCCAGGTCAAAACAAATATTTTCGTTGAAATTTGAGTTCTGAAATTTATTGTTATTACAATTCTTCCTTTTAATTTGCACAGTGATGTTAAAACAGAGGAAAAATCGAAAGGTACTTTCTAGAGCGTGTCTACTAGGAGGCAGATACTCCAGAATCTTTTGCACTCATTATTGAAAGGTCGCCCTCAAATGACGATTTTGCATCTTCATTCTTTTTCTATCGTAGATAGAACGTATCTGCTTAATGATACAAACAATTCTCGGATTTAATAAGTGTGCAAGTTTCCTAGTGCGTACATAAATAGGTAGCACTTAAAAATCTTTAAAATCCAGTCAAGGTCAAAATAAGTATCTTTTCCCTTTTAGTTTGCACAATGATGTTAAATCAGAGGAACCGTTGGAAGAGACTCTCAAGAACGTGTCTGTTAGGAGGCAGATGGTCCACAATCTTTTGCACTCATGATTGCAAGGCCACTCCCGAAATGACGATTTCACATCTTCATACTCATTCTTAGGATCACAGATTTAGGATGTATCCGCTTAATAATGCAAACAATTTTCAGACGTAATATATGTGCAATATCACGGATTATGTGGAGTTGTTGAGTGGGTGTTCATGTTAATTTTTTCTACATAAGAAAATCGCATATTGTCCGTAATCTGGAAATGTCCAAAATTTAGAATCGTCGAGATCCAGACAATTCTTCTCCAGGTACCAGAAAAATATCGGCTAATATCAAAATTATAATAGTTGTCTACAGAAAACGGATACTACCTCCCTAAATGATATCCCTCAATGTCATTGTTTGATATTGCGCAATGTTTGTCAGTATTTCCCTGATATCTTCAAATATTAATTTTTTACCTTTAAAATTTTCACTTGGTAATTTTGCCATGTGAACTAATGCATTTACTTCTTCTATGTATGTATGCATGAATGTATACATAAATGCATACATATATATATATATATGTGTGTGTGTGTATATATATTTGTATATATATATATATATATATATATGTATATATATATATATATATATATATATATATATATATATATATGTATATATGTATATATTATATATATTGTGGGTGGTGTGTGTGTATTTATATGTGTATATATATATATATATATATATATATATATATATATATATATATATATATGTGTATATATATATATATATTTGTATATGTATATATGTATATTTATATATATATATATATATATATATATATATATATATATATATATATATATATATATATATATATATATATATATATATATATATATATATATACCTGTCGACTTTCTTACTAATAGCAAGTAGCAAGGCTCCTGATGCTCTGTTGTAAAAGTTTTTTAATATTTTTTATACATAACACGGTTTTGCTTTCTAGTTAAGCTTTCTCATATCCAACGCCACTGAATGTATTTACCATTTTATTATGGGAGAACTATATAGACGGTCAACATTAAGACAACACAAACAAACAAAATAGGTCCTCGTAATTTAGAAGCCGGAACCGAACAAAAGCCCCCCCATACTGGATATGCACCTCCAGAGGTAACGCTAGTGTAAAAGAAGTTTCAAAGACCCTGCTTTACTCTTCATACTTAAATATTTATATGTATTCATTTCTTTTTCAGGTTTATCTTCTATAGACATCCAGTTATGCTTGATATTGCAAGAATAGTTCTGCAACTGCAAACCAATCCTATTTCATCTTCCCTCTACCAATTTATACCATCACTTCCCGTTGAAAATCAGAACATACAGTCTGTTGCAGTGTTGGGTCGCGTCGGTCTAAATGCAATAACAATATATTACGCTATTAAATCTTTGAGTAGCTCCAAATTGACATCTGTTGCGGCTGCAATAAAACATCTGAAAGAACACTTGAAGTCCGAAATGATGGCTTTGGAAAGGATTGTAGAATTTGGACAAATGCGGAGTAATCTTCAGAAATCATAAAGTCTTTGTTGCACTGCGACTCTCGTGGTATTTTATAAAACCAACTGTTACAAACTTAAATAAGCTATAGAAATTACATGGAGGTTGATGATAACAGATATTCATGATAAGCCTTGCAGAAACAGCAAATTTCTTTCATCTTTCTCTATCAATTTATACCATTATTCCTCAGTGAAAACCAGAACTTTAAGTCTTTTGCAGTTTGAGGTCACATCAGGTTAAACAAAGTGACAATATATGATGCTATTCAATCTTTAAATAGTTACAGAGTGGCATCTGTTGTCACTACATTAAAACATCTAATAAGAACATTTGGCTTCAGAAAGGTTCTGAGAGGATAGTTTTGGAAAGGATTGTAGAAATTGTGCTGAAGTTTGGTAAGAAATGATAAATATTATGTCCTACTTCAGCAACCATCTGAATTAGAGCTTGTAAATTTACCGATTTTTTCATTTGCCGAACTATCCGTAAATGAAAATCTATCCGGTAAATAATCCGGTAAATAACCAATTTGCTGGTAATTTACCGGAAATTTTTTCTTCGAAAGCAACATAGAAAACAGATAACAGGTACTAAATACATATAATGCTTTTTAATTTGTTCTTTTTTATTTCAAAAACAAACCACTTAATAGTTACTGATGTAAAATTTAAAAGTTTAAATCTCGACAAAATACTTAATAAAATTTATTTATTTACTAACCGATTTTTAAAAATTCTTCTGAGCTATTAATAGCCCTATATTCTAAGCGTAAGATAAATACTGATGAAATGGATAATTTTTATAACTTAAAAATTTTAAATAATTTGTGAATGGTTTTTATCATTAATGAAGACATAAATTTCGGTGCAAAGAACCTAGCAACTGAAAACAATCTCCCGGTTTTCACACTCATTGATCGGATGATTTTATACGGTGTGAATATTTTCTATAAAATCTTAATACAGTTTATTTTTCATTTGAGAATTGCTGGTAAAACATTTTAATTTACCGGTAAATATTTACTGGTATTACAAGCCCTAATCTCATTTTGAAAATCTGACTGCTTGCAAATATTCCGAAGGAACAAATAGAACATGGGAGTAACATGGATCAACATGACATTTCATGACATAAAATTTGCAAATTCGAATAAATTTTCTATTTTGTACCAAGATCCAGGTTTGGAGACCACGTGTATATATTGCATTGAAATCTAACTAGCTCAGTGATCAGTAAATATTCCATCTGTAACACATTTTACAAAGATTTCAATCCGGCCTGGAGTATGTAATATGTTGATTTTTAATGGAGAGGGAGGGACACAAATGGAAAATTAGTTTATTGCAATATTTATTCTAGATTCAATATAACATTTTTTTGCAATTATAGCTTGTATACAAAACGGGATCTATTAAATATTACTGGCCATTTTAAGTACCTGTAAAAAATTAATACATCTATACAGTTATATTGTATAAGTATTTGGTACACCAAGTGCCTCAAAAATATTTACTATACTTTTTATTCAATGGAATTACTACATTAATATCGTAAATGTAACATTTGTAAAAACTATTAGAAATCAGTAAATAAAAAATAAATCGTTTCACCAGGTAATTAAGAAAATCTAACAAAAATAAAAAAATATCACTGTATTTATATCACTATTTATCTCTATTATATCTATATTTATATTTATTTTAATATCACTTTATCACGCTATTTCTACTCAAATTATATCTTTGAAGATTGTAAATTAGAATAAAAATGCAAAACCGAACTTGAAAAAATTTCTCTTTTCCTTGTAATATTTTTATATTTATAGTTTATATACAATACGGAATTATAGAAATATTTTTGAATTTTTTCAAATACATTTATAATAACTATACATAAAGAACTTATTCAATAATTATTAATAAGCCTTATGGGGATATGCATTCATACAGGATACTGTAAGTACTTTATAGAATTTTTCTATGCATGCGATGGATTTGTATACCGTTACTCTCTAAATATTAAGAGGGAAACATTTGTAAAAGTTATAATAAATCTTTTTACCACATAATCATGTAAATGTAGCAAAAATGAGAAATATCATTTCATCCCGGAGATTATCTATTAATTAAATGTTAGGAGATTTCAGATCAGAATTAGAATATAAAATAAATTTGTATTTTGCTGGAGGTTTCCTAAAATTACTAGCAACCTCTCCCTTATGAGCTTTTCATTTAGGTGACCCTCAGTTATAAAACACGATTTTATGGTCTCCGTAAAACCTTATGCGAATAAATATAAATTTTTCTCAGTTATATGGCATATGAAAACTTTGTAGAAGTTATAATCAACGTTAAACGAAATAAATCCTGAATTTCTCATTTGTGTGACTCTCTTAGTTATATATCTTATTTTCCTGGCAATAGCAAATCCTTATGGGAAACAATATAAATTTCTCTCCGCTATAAGGCTTATGAAAATATTTGTAAAAGTGATTAGCAGTGTATAAACAAAATAAATCTTGATTTCTCATTTGTGCGCCTCTTATTTAAACGACACCACAGTTACACCCCCCCCTTTTTTTAGTCCCGGTGAATCCTTATCGGATATAATGTCAAACTTCTCTCAGTACTATGATATAAGATAGCAGTTGTAGAAGTTGTAAGCATCGTATAATTAAATTAAATTGTGATTTCTCACTTATGCTCCTCTCATTTATGCCACTATCTCAGTTATACATCTCGTTTTTTTTTCTTTTGGTTCAAAAGAAGCCTTATGGGATATAATGCTAACTTTCTCTCAGATACATGACATATGAAAACATTTGCAAAAGTTGTAAACATTGTATAAATAAAATAAATCGTGAATTTTCGCTTATGGTCCTCTCATGTATGCCACTATCTCAGATATACATCTCGTTTTTCTGGTTCAAAAGAAGCCTTGTGAGAAATAATGCTAAATTTCTCTCAGATACATGACATATGAAAACATTTGCAAAAGTTGTAAATATTGTATAAATAAAATAAATCGTGAATTTTCACTTATGGTCCTCCCATGTATGCTACTATCTCAGATATACATCTCGTTTTTCTGGTTCAAAAGAAGCCTTGTGAGAAATAATGCTAACTTTCTCTCAGATACATGACATATGAAAACATTTGCAAAAGTTGTAAACATTGTATAAATAAAATAAATCGTGAATTTTCACTTATGGTCCTCCCATGTATGCTACTATCTCAGATATACATCTCGTTTTTCTGGTTCAAAAGAAGCCTTGTGAGAAATAATGCTAACTTTCTCTCAGATACATGACATATGAAAACATTTGCAAAAGTTGTAAACATTGTATAAATAAAATAAATCGTGAATTTTCACTTATGGTCCTCCCATGTATGCTACTATCTCAGATATACATCTCGTTTTTCTGGTTCAAAAGAAACTTTATATAAAAATGTTAATTTTGTCTCAGATACGTAATGTATGAAAATATTTGTAAAATTTATAAGTAACTTATAAACAAAATAAATCGTGACTTCTCCCTGATACATTTCTCACTTATGCGACTTTCTCAGTTACACATCTCGTTTTTCTGGTTCCAAAAAAGCCTTGTGGGAAATAACGTTGAATTTCTCTCAGATATATGAGATATGAAAACATCTGTTATTAAATGTATAAACAAAATAAATTGTTATTTCTCACTTATGCGCCACTCAATTGATTTTGACAGTCTTTAAATTTAAGAAACACTCTTAATTACACATCTCCCTTTTCTGGACCCAGTGACGCCTTATTAGAAATAATGTGGAAATTCTCTGATTTAGATGGCATAAAAACATTTGCAAAAGTTTTAAGCAATTGAAAAACAAAATAAATTCCCATTAATGCGCCTCTTCTTTATGCGACTGTCTCAGTTATATATCCTCCACAAATTACTCTTATATACAAAATAAATTTTAATAATCCAGTGTATAACTTTAAAATGAATAATGTCGAAAGGTTCTCTCCACCCACTTAGGCGTATGCATCCATAAACTTCTTCAGTTGGATGTGGTTGTGGGTCATCTAAGTTATATATCCAATTTCTCTGATCTGGGAAAACATTTATGGTGAAAAATGTTAAATCTCTCTCACTTATATGATATATTGAAATATTTGTAAAAGTTTTAAGAAATGTATAAATAAAATAGTGACTTTTCTGTTATGCGCCTCTCATTTATGCGACATTCTCATTCGTACAACTCGTGTTTTTGGTCCCGGTCAAGCCTTACTGGAAATAATATTATATTTGTCTCCGTTATATGGCATAAAAACATTTGTAAGAGTTTTAAGAAGTGTATAAAAAAAATTCATGACTTCCTACTAATATGCATATCTCTTTTTTCTGGTCCCTGCGAATCATTATGGGAAATGTTTAATTTCTCTAATAATATGGCTTATGAAAACATTTTTTAAAGTTATAATCAACGTATAAACAAAATAAATCATCACATCTCACTTATGAGTCTTTCATTCATGCAACGCTCTCAGTAATACATCTTGTGTTTCTTGTCCCAGCGACACCGTATGGAAAATGTTAAATTTTTTTAGTATCATTACCAATTTTAACATTATTTTCTTTAACACTAGTAACATTATTTCCTGATCCTAATTTTCAGTTATACACCTTTCTCACCTTTATTATCCTGTTTTTAGTTTAGGAAAGGCAATTTCGTGTCACTTAAACGAAGACAATTAGGTCAAATGAACTAATAACGCCTCCAGGGTTCCTCAAGTTGAGGCAACGAATGAGTGGCAACGTAACAAGAAATCATGAACATAGTCTTGATAAAGATAACAAAACTTTATTATTTGGAATAAAGTTCTCATAACCATTTCCAGACAGGGCCCTCAGGAAGAGTCTAGTTTCGAAACGCGGGTGCGAAAGTGTGAAAGAGTTCTCCTTGTTAGCCTAAAAGCAGATCGGAGGCTAGATCTCGATAAAACACATTTTGTATTAGATGTACAGCATGGGATCCAGGGCGAGTCTTCAATAAAGCCTTCGCGGAACTATGCCCCGCTAGTCCAGCATTTGCCACTCTCTGTTATTCCACACTCTTGGCTATCTTTCATTATTATAGGAATCATGTCAAGATTTCCTCATAAAAAAATTACCTCACAATCACACTTCGTAGCTTTCCTTTTCTTTCCAAAGAATAATCTCTTTTTTTCCTCCGTTCGAAATTGTATGATACCCAGTACGTCCAGCTTGTCGCGGAACGACGCACCGCTAGTCCGGCATTTGCCACTCTCTGGCGTTCCACACTCTTGGCCATCTTTCATTATTATAGGAATAATGTCAAGACGGAGCCGAAAGAAATTTTTGTTTTGTACAGTAGTATAATTTTCCCAGACTATCAAGAACCTATGTCGTCCTGCAAAGTCGCTTGTCCTTTTTATGATGGAAGCAGATAATGGTCACGATGTCACAGAACCTTTCAGTATTTTACAAGTTCAATCAATTATTGATGATCGTTTCTCCTCTTTATCTACTTATGAGAATATATGGACTGATAACAAACCAGTGAAGGCACACTTGAAGGTTAAATTTCATTTAGGTATTACGTATTCATAAACTTACGAATACACTTCCAGTGTAAATGTATGAGGGATGATCTTAAAGTAAGATAACATGGTGTATATTCTTGTAGTTTCGTTCATTATGCAGTAATGGATAATGCGTGGTAATTTTAATCCATGCAATCAGTCCAGAGATCCTACCACCCACCACATACACCGCTAGTTGCAGGCTTGAAAATGTCAACTCGTTTCGCTAAGAAATCCTCTGTCATTTGATTTCCGGACTCGTAGCATGTAACCTCGGCTGAAAATCACTGGCAGATGGTAAAGATTTATGGAGAGACTGTAATTTCTCGTGAACGTGCCCAAATTTTGACACCATTGTGTCGAAAATTGGAGACCGATGGAGAAATGGCTACCGACGACTGCTGGGACAGCATTGATAAAACTCCTCACAATTCGACCCTATTCTTCAAGCGACATTTATATTTTTTGAAGGAGTATTTAGGAATCCAATGATTCGCTTTAGAAGAGGAGATAAAGCAGCTCAAGACAACGTGGCTGAACATGCAATAATAGGATGTTTTTATAGAATTTCTTTTAGGAAAGAACCTTCAAACACATCCCTGGAAGTGACGAATACGTAAACCAATATGGAGACTTTGTTGAAAAACTACCTCATATATGTACTATCAGTTGACTATATTGGTAGTCGGAAATAAAATTTACTCATTTCACTGTAGCTTTGTAAGTAACTTCTTACGATGACCTATGCAAAGACATACGGTAATAAACAAAATGACAACCAGTTCGCCATAACAGCAATCATATATCAGCTATAAAGCTGCAGCTGACCTACGAGAGGCTCATCATGGTTCGGAGATTAATGTGGTATAACGCGGTAAAGAGCAAACTCTACAGAGGTATGCTCAAGACTGCTAAGAAGAGAAAGATCACTCAGGTACCTCGGGTGCGTGAAACCCGTACATACCTAAAGATGGTGCTCCCCTGGGGGTACTGTAGCTTTGTAACTTTACTTTTTGATCAACCTCCGAACATTTCGGACTTTTGGTGTAAGAAATTTTAAGATTTTCACAAATAACATTTTGTCGAGTATGTCATGAAAAGTTATGTCATTCCTGTCATTCCATAGAAATTTACTAACCCTTTGTATAATCATGCTGCGTATCTATAACCTACTCAAAAACTGATTTCTAGAACACAGTAAGTTTTGCTATCCTGAGGGACTGAAATAAACAAAATTTATTCCTAGAATCTGAATTAAATACTAATACTAATTTTAATTTTGAATTAATTTCATCTTTCGTTTGTTCAGATGTATATGTTTTGGTCATATTGCAGATCTACAGAATAATCAAACTCTGATTCCTTCAGTATAGTGATCTTTACTATCTTGAAAGCCTGGAATTAACACAATGTATCCCTAGAATCTCGACTAAATAGCGATACTAATTTTACTTTTACCGATAGTTTCACCTTATATTTGAACAGACATATATGTTTTCAATCTATAATCGATCTTCAACATACTCAATTAACTTCTTTAGTAGAGTGATCTTTACTATTCTGGAAGACTGGAATTAACACAATATATTCGTGGAATATGTATTAAACAGCAATACTAATTTTAATTTTGGCTTTAGTTTCATCTTTCGTTTGATGTACACTATTATGACTGGAATATTCTTTGGAATTTCTTAATTAAAAAAGTTTTTAGTTCTTTCTATAACGATAATTTTTTTACAGAGTAATTAGCAATATTTATAAGAAATACATAATTTTTTTGTTTGTAGAAAACAAGATTTATACCCATACATTTTTATTTTTATGCTTTAGTTTTTAAAATTATATCTTAAACATTTATGGCGTGTCATTAATTGTTAACACGAAATCGCAGAACAGTTTTTAACAATTTAGGGTTCGTTATACTTACCAAAAATATGAATTGAATGTATGCAATCTTTTTTATAAAATATGAACTAATACTTCAGTTTCTTAAAAATGTTACTGAATATGAAGGAATACTAAATTAGTGAAATTGGATGAAAATTAGATATAACTGTTTAAAGTTAAAATTTGTTGTTGTTGTTCTTGTTGAGGCCAATGCTACTTGGACTAGTTAAGCACGTAGGTCAAAGGTAGTCCGAATTTAGGTGTAAGGTTGTGCCTGTTGTTTTGAAGAGCACAGACAGGATGAAAGACCATCTGAGCTTAAATAGGTTCTCGTAATATAGAAGCAGGTACCAAGTAGTAGACCCCTGGCTTGGCTTGGCACCCCAAAGGTATCGTTTGAGAACTTGGGGTCATTGTGACCACAAATATATTTTACGTGCCCCAGTCGCCATTAACGAGCATGGAATAAAATTTACAACATATATTTGCGCTCCAGAATGTAACTTTATTTAAAATTCTAAATGCATTAATTATATGTAAAGTACCGGGTAATCCAAAAGTCAGGACAAACTTTAAAAATGAATAATTCGAAAACGAATAAAGATAAAAAGATACGGTTTGCATCAAACAAATGGAAAAGAAGCCGAGTTTTAAGTTGCAAAGCAACAAAAATAGTTCTGTTGACGAACAACAGCTGACGCTGTCGGTTGGTTTGGTTTGGCGGGCTGCGGTCTAATTTTTGCAACACGAGGGCTAAGGAGATCGGGTCCTACAGCTTAAAGCCGATTCCAAACGCCTACAAACATCCATGCCCCAGTGGGATTCGAACCCACGAACTCCGGTACCGAAGGCCAGCACCCTAATCCATCGGCCATCGTTCCGCCCGATGACGCTGTCGAATTTCTGATGTAGGACAGGCATCACTAGCAGCACTAAAGATGCCATCCACCAAAATGTGTCTGCCATAACGCAAGATATGCTACTAAATACTGTGAACAGTGTGGTGACTAATCTCACAGCTACAGTTCTCAATAATGGACAGCACATTAAGCATTTACTGTAGTACTAATTAATTGTAATTAAGTTAACTTGTTGTCAATAATTCTTCATTTGTAAATCCTCTTTTGATGCTACAAAACACTATAGCGCCATCTCCTCGTAGCTAACACAACTATAAATTTTTCGTTGAAACAAAAAATCGGGGAACTTTTTCATCCGTTTGATGAAAATCGTATCTTTTTACCTTCATTCGTTTTCGAATTAGTCAGATTTAAAGTTCGTTCTGACTTTTGGATCACACGATAATTTACAAAGTGTAGTATCAACTTTAAACTATAATTTATATTGTTTTCAAAGCCTTGATATATTAAAAAATAGATAGTTAATACGGTAATAAAAATAGCAAATCTTCAGATATTTAAGGAGTTTAAAAACTTGTTCTTTTTGCCGAAATACTTATATTTAGGTTCAAATGGAAGTATTAAATAATTTTATGTTATATATAATTCATAAAATGTATGCAATAATTTAAGAGTATAAAAGAGCACAAGGGTGAAAAATCAAATGTTGAGGATGAGGATTTTAACGATTTATTTTACCATGCATTTTCTATGAATCAGTTGATACGTTTTAGTCTATAATTGTGTAAGTTACAGAAATTTTTCTAAGGAGTTTTGTATGAATGTAACAAAGAATTCATGTAAGTTTATTCTGGAAAATGGATATTTTTAAATACAGTGAAACTCAGTTCAAAATAACGTATTCTCACATTATGAGAAATAATTTTTTATTTGAAGCTCTTGAGATACAAAAGGTTTAGTTTTGAGCCCCGTTATAACAATGATTTGTACACAATAATCCACAATAACCAAACAATGATTTGTACAGGATATGCAACACTGATTGATTTGTAACAATTTTTACTCAATACGTTTTAAAATTGTTTCTAAATGATTCATTTGGTCTTCTAATGTATCTTTTAAAATTCGCATTTCATTGGCCAGAAATTCATTCTTGTTTAAATTCAGAACTGACCGTAAAATTGTAAGATAATTCAAACATATACGACCCAATACGGGAAAAGAAAGGAAGCTTTGATTTTCTTTGGAAAGAAATGGAACATACTGAAAGAACATATATTTAGCAGGAGCATATAAAAATTGCAAACCAGCTCTTGCAGCATCGAAGACTAATGGGTTATTATGATACATCAGCCTGAAATGAGAAACAAAATTTCTTTCATGTTACATACATTTTAATCCTTTAAATCGAGCAGCAAGGAAAATGAAGTTAACAATAAATATAGAAAATAAATACAAAAAATGTAGTGTGTTTAAAAAAACACTTCTTTAAATGTTTAAGGTTGGGTCCTACAAATTTGAAACTCAGAAAAGTTTTATCTATTTAGTATCTAAGATCCAATATCAAAAAGGGTAATAATCCTGAAATTAGGATATATATTATTACAGCTGACCCCTGTTTTTAATTTATGCATATATATCATAGGGAAAGTATTCAAATAGTCCAAAAATTCATTAACATGATTAGGATTAATGTACCCGTTATCCATCTCCTTGAATCCGAAAATACATTTTGGGAAATATGTTTCTCTGTGTGTGTACGTGTGTGCAGTGTTATAAAAAGACAAGCTTCCCTGATATTTTCGAGGTTCGGTCATTAGAAATTGAAACAATGATAAAATTTAACTAAGATGCAATATCGAAATAGCAAAATTCCTGAAATTAATAAATGGATTACAGCAAATAATGCTTTTTTGTATATGTAATATAAGGGAAGTATTTCAATCGTCTAAAAATTCATTGTAATGATTTGGAGTCATCTTCCTGTATTGGACGGCCGAACGATGGCTGAAAATGGTTAGAATGTACTGACCCTGAACCCCTGTTCGTTTAATTTATGAGGCATGGATGTTCGTAGCCGTAAATTAAAAACAGGAAAATCGGCATTTAAACAGTAGGTCCCGGTCTCATTAGCCCAAATCGTGTAGCAAAAATTTTTAGACGTAGTGCTCCCTTATATTACCAACCAAAAAAAGCCTGTATTGGACTCCCTGAGTCTGAAAATGCATTTTTGGAATTACGTCTGTGAGTGTGTACGTGTGTCCCTGTGGTAATTAAAAAAGCCTCTCTAACACGTTTGAAGTTGTGTCCTTTAAATTTAAAACTGTGAAAAATTTTATTTATTTAGGCTTTAAGATTCGATATCAAAAAGATAATAATCTTGAAATAAGGAGAATGATTACTAATCGCTGCACTTGAACTATCCCGTAAAAGTAATACAAAGAAAGTGTTGTAATTGTCCAAATTCTCATTGTAATAATTTGGATTGATTTTCAAATTTTAGAACCCCCTGAATACGAAAGTGCATTTTAGGAATTATGTTTTTGTGTGCGTGAATATAAAATCTCGAGTACGTTTTATCATACAGAAACCCGATTTTTAATACCTAAATTTTAGTTAACTTGCAGTTTTCTTTCAACTTTTGGGGCTACTTCCAAAAACCAGGATTAGTAGTTTTCCTTCTACTTCCGGTTACTGAAAGGATTATACCAGCTACTGAAAGGTTACTTCCTGTTACAATTCAGATAAAATCTGATTGTAACATGAATTAACAGACTTGGATTTATCTCTTCTGGATATATGATTTGGATTTTGCTTAATTTTATATAGGAACACAGTTTATAGATTCTACAGTTTTGTACATTACAAAATGTAAAGAAATTAATGGGTATAATACATTAAATTTCCTTTACCAATTTTAGTTTGTAACTGTATGATAATTATTTAATAATTTACCTTTTGCATAAATCTTTAAAGATTTTATTTTCACTGATGAAACTCGTGCGAAATCTGCAGCAGGTTTCTAGAAATTCTACAGTAGAAAGATTATTTTCCGCACTTGGAATGAAATTAGTTATGCAATCCAATGGACATAAGTTTAGAGTTTTTCTACGTAGTGCCTCTGCTTCTTTGGGCCAACGGTGAATCTCGGAGTATACGCTTTTATATTTTATTAATAGATGTATGATTTCCTTTATCTCGTTTTCAAAAAGAAATACTTCTGTTACCGAAGAGACCACGTTTAAAATTCCCCATGCAGCACTGACATAAAATGCGTATTGAAAATTATTGTAACACCAATATTTCATAAATAAACCTACCATAGTTCCAGCTATATCTGTGGTAGAAAAGACAAACCTCGAAATCGATCCATATTTGTGATAGTGTTCTATATGATTGGCAGTTTTCTCCAAAGATCTCAAAATATTGTTTCTATATATTAAACTTCGAGCATACTGTTTAAGGCGTAGAAAATCTTCTGGAGTATTGGCTTTTGTCAGTAAGTTTAGCAATTGAAATTCTTCCATGTTCCCTAATTCTTTAATTGGGTACCTTTAAATATATTTCCAAAGTATCTTCCTTCTAAAAAAAACAGAAGATAACCATAAAAAGTAATAGAAATTAATGTTTTATTATTTTAAAGTCCTATTTATTTTCAAGAAAACCATCATAAAAGTCATTAATTTTTATACCACAAAGAGAACATCCATTATGTTTTCAAGTATCATACAAAATTCTTTTAAATTTTTTTTGGTCCAAATTAGATTGTTTTTTAATAGCATTTTTTTTACTCGAGAAAAACAATATTTAAATATCCTAAATATAAATTTATCATTTTTCCTGAAAATAAATCGGAACTATTATATATTTAATTTTCTGAAAAAAATAATTAAAAATAATTTGAAGAACTATCCGATTTTCACAAATAGGAGGAAATAGGGATGGAGGGAATATCTGGAATTATTCTTAATATAAAAATTGTTTTTAGTTTCTGACACATCCTTAAAATGCAGCGCCCATAGCCTCACACTCGTTGTTAAGAACCATTATAGCTGTAACATTCTCTGAGTTTATATGACAAGAAGAATATTTTACAGCAAGAAAAGTAAATAAATACTTTATTTTGAAGGTAAGTTTTCAATCACATTCATTGATGTTATCATAATTGTTCTTCATGTATCATAAACTTAACAATATAACTTCAATAAATTAGCACTTAAATTAAATCTAAAAGTAGCATGCTTCTAATAAGCTGTATTATTGGAATGCTGCGTAAAGTGATGGATGGGACAGTATGGCTCAGGGAAGATGGGCGATGCCCTATTTCCACCCCCTTGAGCTCTACTGTACATTCATCTACACTTTGTGATAGGAAACTTTATGTTTCCACAAGTAACTGACTGTTCTATTATTGATAAAGAAGACATTATTCAAAAGTTGCCACCACCGAAAGTGGTTGGTGGAACTAGTCGAGCACAGGAATATTTTTCATTTAATGTGAACTTATTAAAGTATAATCTTAGATTAAATAGATATTGTCAATAATCAATAAAGCTTATATACAAAAGGACACACAGTCTTTGTCATTTTTCATAACACTTTTTTTAAATTATATATGCCTTTTAAACTTTGTAAAACATGTCCAATTCCTCCCTTTTGTCAGGAAGTATGGAACATTTTTTATTGCTATTGCGATGGGTTTTTTTTAAATATATTTATAAAATTAACATCAAGGTTATATTTTTTAAACATGGTAAAAAGTTCAGTTGTAGGTTAATCATCCCTTCACTCCCCTATCTAAAAAGTTTAACTATTTCTATTTACTTGAGCCATTTTTTGAATCTGAATAACGGCATAGCACGAGAAAGGTAAATATGCTTTGTTAATTGCTTCAGAAAATGGAAGTCCCTCACTGGAAACAACTGGAGACCGTCTTGCTTCTACTACTAACTCTTTCTAATTGAAAATCAACAATTACACAACAGCCATAACAAAGTCAAAGCCAAATTGTAAAGGCTTTTCAACTTTAACAAACATGCCCCATTCCTCCCTCATGTAAGGGAAAGACAAGGCATTATTATTGCTATTATAATTGGGTTTTTTACTTACATTTTTGTAATTAACATCTAGTTTATATTTTTAATGGGTTAAAATGGTTCAGTTTGTTAATCTGAAATTTATGAGACTGTACCAGTAGAAAATAATTTCAAAGAAATATTTTTGATAAATTATTCCTACCCTCTCCTATTTAAAAAAGTTTAACTATTTTTATTGACTTGTGGCAGTTTTTATATCTCATTCATCTGACGACATAGCACTGGAAAGGATTGTTAACACTTGCTGAATCATATTCTTTTGCAAAAAAATTTTAATGTGCACAATTTTAAGGGTCATATTGAAATATAACATAACTGCAAGAGATATTGTAAGGCTTCGATTAAATGCTAATTAGTAAATTAATATTTTCGTGTTTTATGGGGGTTTTTTTTAAATATAACAACTAGTTTGTATTTTAAATTTACAAAGAACTAATTAAAATTCTTTTTTTCATTTGAATCCAATTTTTTTTAAATCCCCCTTATGTGTAATTTTCGTCCATGATGCAAACACTTCCTTGTCCACAAAATATTTCGTATTCAATCATAGATTTTAAATTTTATGAAATATTTATTAACTGTATGATCTATATCTGCTATTATGATACTCAATTTTTATTAAATAGTAAAATGTCGCTTTAATTTCATTTTTGTTATTTAAAACTGGGTCTAATTTTAGAAATGGATGTTTAGTTTAAGATTTTAGATCATTAATGCATAGTACAATTTTAAATCTTATGCTTCAAAATATCCCATGTAATAAGCATAATGAATTATTTTAACTACATGCAAAAGCTATACATAAAGGAAGTTAAAAATTTTGATATTATCAGCCACTACAAGTATAATTTAATCATTTGTGGATAATTTTAATGCAAATAAGTTATAGTTGAAAAGAGAAACTCTCATACAAATGTTAAAATAAATTGGTATTAATTAATTAGCGTGTAATTTAAATCTCATCTAGTAAATCCTTCATTTATAGATCAGGTTTATAAAACTTATAGGTAATGTGACCTTTTTTAAAATTTATAGAAAATTAAATGAAAATCTATGGATTTAGACCTCTTTAAAATTTAATGAAATGCAGATCTATGGATTTAGAGTATTATAATCGTAGTTTTACATTCTTAAGTAAGCCTTTCACGAAATATGTATAAGGGTTAAGAAGAAGTGAAATACAGATTTTGCTGATGAGTGTTATGGTAATATTTAATTACAAGTTTACATAACTATATATTGACTCATATATTTATTCCATTATATTTTGTCTAATGCACCATAATTAGTATTAGCTATCTGTCAAAAATTGTGTACCAAATAATTGTAATATTTAATATCCAATATTTTTTAACATTTTTAAACTAATTTATATTTTTGAAACATATTTCGGACTATTTAAAGTACATTAATATTTAAAAGAAGAGCCAATGGTTCAACATTTCTTACAAAAAACATGTTTATGAAGATAATAAATGATATTTTTTTCCTTTTTGCAATACAACTGTATGTTAAATATAAAAAAACCATTTAACTACTTTGAAAAACATTTCAGACTATTTCAAGTACATTAATATCCAAAAGTAAAACAAATATTTCAACATTTCCTACAAACAGCATGTTTATGAAGATAATAAGATTTAAAAGGCAGTTAAATGTAACCGGAATTTTGGTTAAAACATTTAACCGGAGATTAGAGTTTAATTGCGTAAGTGACGAGAAAAGAAAAGTAACTAGTTTAATACTTTTACGTCAGATAAATATATATCCGCAGGTTAAATAAATCTAAGTTTACTATCATAAGTCTTGCATTTATAAGAATAAACTTGCTTCTTAAAATTTCAAACTAACCCTAATCTAATCCTTCAATTCAAATTATACCATATCCGAAGTTTCAATAAAACTGTGAGTTTACTAACATAAGTGCTGCATTTATAAGAATAACCATGCTTAAAAAATAAAATTACCAACTACTTACTTTATTCTAAGCCTTCGTTTCAAATGAAACCATATCCTGAAAGTCTAAGCAAGTGTGAAATCCAGAAGCTGAACTTCTGTTTTTATACTCTTACAATAATTAAAATAAATTAAATAAAAAAATTATTCTGTTCTATTGTAGTGGTTGCTTTAAATATGTGATAAATATTGTTATCTGAATTTGAAAAAAATATTATCAGGTGTTATCATTTGATAAAAACGTATTCTGTATGAAAATTGATTGATTTTCGAAACGTAAAATGCAGTTCATTGTATTAGTAGTATCCAGATAAACGGTTTAAAAAATATACTGAATTCGAGTTTTTCATTTTGTATAAATTATATAAAAAAATTATATTAATTTCTATAGTATGTTAACTTATATTTTAATTATATATATTTGTAACCATTTAATTATCATTAGAAAAATCCTTTTTTATTAACGATAACTTCAAATGAGAATTCTCTGTAACTCACGTACTTCTTAAGTCTTGCATAATAAGTCTTGCATTTATCATAATAAACTTGCTTTTTATCATTTTCTAATCACAGATAATTTTGTACAATTGTTTTCGTTGCTTTAAATATGTAATAAATATTGTGATATGAATTTGAAAAAAAATCTTTGTAAGGCGGTTATTATTTGATAAAAAATATATTCTGTTTGAAAATTGATTTATTATCCAAAAGTAAAAAATAATTCACTGTATTCATAGTATCCAGATAAACGGTTTAAAAAATATACTAAATTCGAGATTTTCATTTGATATAAATTATATAACAAATTAATTAATTTGTATGGTATGATAACATATATTTAATTATATGTTTTTGTAACCATTTAATTATTATTAAAAATATCCTTTTTTATTAACGTTAAGTTCAAATGAGAATTCTCTGTAACTCACTTATTTCAAATATCCTTAAAGCATAAATAAACTGACCAAACTGCATTTCTTTATTTCTAATCTGTTAGTTGGAGAACAATTATCAAATGGGTAGAATTCTGTTATTCAAACCCGGAGTACGAATGTCACTGTTGACATGGAGGCCCGTAGACGTTTGTCATCGGTTTTACACAGTAGTTCCCGCTCACATTAACCCTAGTTAAACAAAAAACTAAGCCGTAGAGCTCCAATCTAACCGACAAACCTAATCTGTTGGATTTATTTATTAATTTAAAATATATTCAATAGTAAACCATTGGTAGATTTTTAAGTACAATCATATAATTTTACACTTAAATTTATATTGTAAAAATCATTACATTTGAAAGGTTATACATATATATTTCATATATATTTAGTACAATTAATATGCATGTAATGTATACTTGTATGTATATATATATATGTACGTATATATGTATATATATTTATGCACGTGAACACCTGCACGTGAACAACCCACTAAACGCACCGTTTTTTATATTGATGTTACCACTCGTATAATTTTCATTTCAATATAGGTAATTCCCATAATAAGGTTTATGTTGGGCGATTTTTGTTTTCGGGGTTGCGCTTAATCCCTATGCGACATTTGGCTGCAATCCGCAGGATGTTATATGATTTTGATGTTCCCAGTCACCGAGAAATAACCATTTGATGTCCGATAAATCAGCTGCTGTTGCCTTTATGTCGTTAATCACGCTATGATTGCAAAGACAATGAAAAGGCCACTTTAATACTCCAACATCAGTGCGCACTTTCAGTAGTTTGTTCCTAGTTAAGCCAATTGGTATAGACAGAGATATAAATGGTCATAATGTAATGGCTCATCGGTTTAAATAATTCAAAGAGATTGGTAAAAAGAGATAAAATGTGGGTTCTTTTTCTTGTTGAGATCAATGCTACGTGGACTAGCCAAGCACTTAGGTCAAAGGTTTATCGAATTTAGGTATCGGATTGAGCCTGTTGTTTTAAACAGTATAGATAGGGTAAAAGACCGTCTGAGCTTAAGTATCTTAAGTAGGCTTAAGTAAGTCCTCGTAATTTAGAAGCAGGGATCAAGTAGAAGACCTCTGGCTTGACGTGCCATCCCAAAGATATCCTTTAAGAAGTTGGAGGACATTGGGACCACGAAGATATCTGACGTGCCCCAGACACAATTACCGACGACGAAATAAAATTTACAACATACATTTGAGCTCGCGAATGTAACTTTATTTCACATTTCATATGGAATAAATCAAATATAAAGTACTTTATAAAGTTTAGTATCAACTTGAAACCAGGATTTCTATTCTTTTAATAGCCTTGATATATTAAAAAATAGATAGTTAATACTATCAGAAAAATAGCAAATCTTTGGATATTTCACGAGATTAAAAATTTGTTCTTTTTGGTGAAATACTTATATTAAGATTGAAATGAAAGCTATTAAATATTTTTATGTATTAAATTAATTTATATAATGTATGCGATAATTTAAGAGTATAAAAGAGAACACGGGTGAAAATTCCCATGTTAGGAATGAGGATTATAAAGATTTCTTTTAAAAAGTAGTTTCTATGAATCAGTTGATACATATTCGGTATAATTCGGTATTTACAGGAATGTGACAAAGTATTCATGTACGTTTATCTTGAAAAATAGGTATTTTGAAATATTTAAGACAGTGTTCCGTTTAAAATAATGTATTCTGATACTCTGAGAAATAGTTTTTTATTTAAAGATCTTGATATACAAGAGGTTTAATTTTAAACCATGTTATAACAATGATTTGTACACAATATGCAACATTGATTTTTACACAATAACCAAAACCTGATTTGTGCACAATATGCAACATTGATTGATTTGTAACAATTTTTACTGTAAAAGTATTAAAACTGTTCCTAAAACACTCATTTGGTTTTCTAATTTGTCTTTTAAAATTCGCATTTCACTGGCTAAATCAGAAATTTCATGCTTTTTTAAAATCTGGACAGACCATAACATCGTTCCATAGTTCAAAAATATACGACCCAATACGGGATAAGAAAGGAAGTTCTGATTTTCTTTGGGAAGAACTGGAATATACTGAAAGAATATACAATTAACAGGACTATATAAAAATTGTAAACCAGCTCTTGCAGCATCGAAGACTAATGGGTTAGAATGACACATCAGCCTGAAATGAGAAACAAAATTTCTTTCATATTACATAAATTTTAATCCTTTAAATCGAGCTGACAAGGAAAATGAAGTTAACAATAAATACAGAAAATAGATACAAAAAATATACTGTGTTAAAAATAAAACCTTCCTCAAATGTTCCTCATAGCTAAGTCCTTCAAATTTGAAACTGAGAAAAATTTTATTTAGTATCTAAGATCCAATATCAAAAAGGGTAATTATCCTGAAATTAGGATATATATTACAACAGATAATCTGTTTTTGATTTTACGCATATAAATCCTAGGAAAAGTATTCTAATAGTCCAAAATTTCATTAATATGATTTGAATTGATCTACCTGTTTTCCATCTCTCTGAATCAGAAAATGCATTTTGGGAGTTATGCTTCTCTGCATGTGTATGTGTATGCAGTGTTGTAAAAAGGCAAGCTTCCCTGATATTTTCGAGGATCGATCATTTAAGTAGGAAACAATGATAAATGTTATCTAAGATGCAATATCGAAATAGTAAAAATCCTGAAATTAATGAATGGATTACAGCAAATGATTGTTGATTTTTTGCTTTCATGTATATGTAGTTTAATGGAAGTATTGAAATGGACTAAAAATTTATTGTAATGATTTGAATTGATTTTCGTGTTTTGGAATTTCCTGAATCCAGAAATGCATTCTTGAAATTCATTGTGAGTGTGTGTTATTGTGAGCATTATGGAAAAAAGGAAAGCTTCCCTGACATATTCAAGATTGGTCCTTTTAATCTGAAACTATTATCTATTTAGGTTCCAAGATTAAATATCGAAATGATGATGATACTTATATTAGGAGAAGAATTACTGCAGATGATCGCTGCAATTTTTTTCTTTTACGTATATGTTGTATAGGAAAAGTATTCTAATCTTCTAAAAGATCATTGTAATGATTTGGATTAATCTTCCTGTTTTGGACTTCCCCGAGTCTGAAAATGTATTTTTGGAATTACGTCTGTGAGTGTGTATGTGTGTGCACTGTGGTAAGAAAAAAAGCCTCTAACATTTTTGAGGTTGTGTGCTTTAAATTTGAAACTGAAAAATTTTATCTATTTAGGCTTTAAGATTCGAAATCAAAAAGATAATAATCTTGAAAGAAGGAGAATTATTATTAGTCGCTGCACTTGTACTACCCCGTAAATGTAATACAAAGAAAGTGTAATTGTCCAAATTCTCATTTTAATAATTTGAATTGATCTTGAAATTTTGGAGCCCCTGAATCCAAAAATGCATTTTAGAAATTATGTTTTTGTGTGTGTGAATATAAAATCTGAAACGTTTGTCTTAAAGAAACAAGATTTTGAATACATAAACTTTAGATAACTTGCGATTTTTTTCAACATTGGGTTACTTCCGGAAACCAAAATTGGTAGTTTTCCTTCTACTTTTTGTTACTGAATGGATTAAACCAGCTACTAAATGGCTATTTCCTGTTACAATTCAATTAAAATCTAATTGTGACATAAGTTAACAAATTTGGGTTTATCTATTCTGCATATATAATTTAGATTTTACATAATTTTATATAGTAAAACAGTTTATATGTATCCTAAAAGTTTGTACTTTAAACAATGTAAAGAAATTAATGGTTATAATACATTAAATTTCCTCGATCAATTTTAGTTTGTAACCGTAAGAGAATTGATTAATAACTTACCATTCGCATGAATTGTAAAAGATTTCCCTTGGATTGATGAAACTCGACCGTATTCTGAAGCAGAATCCTAGAATTGCTACAGTAGTAAGATTTTCTTCCGCATTTTTAATCATATTAGTTAAGCAATCAAGTGGACATAAGTGTAGAATTTCTCTACGTAGTACCTCTTCTTCTTGGGGCCAATATAGAATCACGGAGTATATGCTCTTATATTTTCTTACTAGATGTATAATTTCCTTTACCTCGTTTTCAAAAAGAAATACTTCTGTTGCCGAAGAGACCACGTTTAAAATTCCACATGCAGCAGTGACATAAAATGCGTATTGAAAATTATTGTAAGACCAATATTTCATATATAAACCTACCACAGTTCCAACTATCTCTGTGGCAGAAAAGACAAACCTCGAAATCGATCCATATTTGTGATAGTGTTCTATATGATTGGCACTTTTCTCCAAAGATCTCAGAATATTGTCTGTAAGAGGTTTTAAAATTCGAACATACAGGCGAAAGCGTTGAAGTACTTTTGGAGCACTGCCTCCAATCAATAAGTTTTGAAAATCTGCCATGTTCCCTTATTCTTTAATTCGATATCTTTAAACATATGTCCAAAGTATCTTTCTTCTGAAAAAAAAAACAAAAGAACAAAAATAAAAAGTACTTCTAGCCTTTAATAGAAATTAATGTTTTAACATCCTAAAAACATATTTATTTTGAGAAAACACATTATAAAAGTAATTAGTTTTTATATCACAAAGAGAACATCCTTTATATTTTCAAGAATAATAAAAAATTCATTTAAACTTTTTTTTAGCCCAAATTAGATTGTTTTTTAAACGCATTTTTTTACTCGAGAATAACAATATTTAAGTATCCTAAATCTAAATTTATCATTTTTAGTGCACAAAAATCATAACTATTATATATTTATTTATTCTGAAAGAAATATTTACAAATAATTTGAAGAAATATCCGATTTTCAAAAATAGATGAAAATAGGGATGGTGGGAACATCTGGAATTATGCTTAGTATAAAAATTGTTTTTAGTTTCTGACACTTCCTTAAAATGCAGCTCCCATAGATCCATACTCGTTGTTAAGAACCATTTGAGCTGTAACGTTCTCTGAGTTTATATGACAAGAAGAATATTTTACAGCAACAAAAGTAAATAAAAACATTATTTTGAAGGTAAGTTTTCAATCACATTCATTAATGTCAACATAATTGTTCTTTATGTATCATATACTTAACAATATAACTTTAATAAATTAGCACTTACTTTAAACCTAAATGTAGCTTACTTCTAATAAGCTATATTATTGAAACGCTGCGTAAAGTGATGGATGGGACAGTATGGCTCAGGAAAGATGAGTCATGCACTGTTCCCCCTTCAGGCATCCTGTATATTCATACAGACTCTATAGATGGAAGACTTTTTGTTTCCACAAGTATCTGATTGTTCTATCATTGATAAATAAGACATTATTTAAAAGTTGCCCCCACCGAAAGTTATTGGTGGGAAGAGTCAAACACAGGTATATTTTTCGTTTAATGCGAATATATTAAAGCGTAATCTGAGATAAAATAGATGTTGTTAATAATCAATAAAAGTTTTATACATGAGTAACACACAGTCTTTGTCAGTTTTCATAATATTTTTAAAATTATATATAGATTTTAAATTTCGTAAAACATGTCCCATCCCTCCCTCTTGTGAGTAAGAAAAAGATATTTTTATTGCTATTGTGATTGTTTTTTTAATTATTCATATCATTGCCATCAAGGTTATATTTTTTAAACATGGTAAAAAATTTCATTTTGTTAATTTGAAACTTACGATGTTGTACCAGTAGAAAACCATTTGTAAGTAATATTTTAGATGAACTGTCCAATCCATCCCTACACTCCCCTATCTAAAACGTTTAACTATTTCTATTTACTTGAGGCATTTTTTTCTATCTGAATCATCTGATGGCACAGCACGAGAAAAGTAAAATTACTTTTTAATTGCTTCAGAAAATTAAAGTCATTTACTGGAAACAACGGAAAACCGTCTTGCTTCTTCTACTAACTCTTACTAATTTAAAATCAACAGTTACACAACAACCAATAACAAAGTCAAAGAAAAATTGTTTAGTTACTTTAACATTCATAATCATGTCCCATCCTTTATCTCATTTAAGGGACGGACGGGAATATAATTATTGCTATTATAATTGGGTTTTTTACTCATATTTTTCTAATTACCATCTAGTTTATATTTATAATGTGTTAAAAATTTTCAGTTTGTTAATTTAAAATTTATGAGACTGTACCAGTAGAAAATAAGTTGCAAGAACTATTTTTGGTAAATTATTCATACTCTTCCTTATATAAAAATTTTAACTATATTTATTTACTTGTGCCAGTTTTTATATCTCATTCATCTGACGACATAGCACTCTAAAGAATTGTTAACACTTTCTGTATCACAGTCGTTTGCAAAAAAATATTTAATGTGCATAATTTTAAGGGGTCATATTGAAATATAACATGACTACAGGAGATATTATAACACTTCGATTAAATGCTAATTAGTAAATTAATAGTAATATTTTCGTTTTCTTAAGGGTTTTCTTTTTCAAATATAACAACTAGTTTGCCTTTTAAATTTACAAATAAATAATTAAAATTCTTTTTTCCATGTGAGTCTAATTTTTTAAATCCACATTATGTGTAATTTTCGTCCATCATGCAAACACTTCCTTATCTACAAAATATTTCGTATTCAATCATAGATTTTAAAATTTTATGAAATATTTATTAACTATATGATCTATATCTGCTAGGATGATATTCAATTCTTATTAAATAGTAAAATATCGCATTAATTTCATTTTTGTTTTTTAAAACTGGGTCTAATTTTAGAAATGGGTGTTTAGTTTAAGATTTTAGATCATTAATGCACAGTAAAACTTTAGATCTTATGCTTCAAAATATATCATGTAATAGACATAATGAATTATTTTAACTACACGCAAAAGCTATACATAAATGAAGTTAAAAAATTTGATATTATCAGCCACTACAAGTATAATTTAATCGTTTATGGATAATTTTAATGCAAATAAGTTATATTTGAAAAGAGAAACTCTCATACAAATGTTAAAATAAATTGGTATGAATTAATTAGCGTGTAATTTAAATATTATCTAGTAACTTCTTCATTTATAGATCATGTTTATAATACTTATAAAAAATGTGATCTGTTTAAAATTTATAGAAAATTAAATTAAAATCTATGGATTTAGAGTATTATAATCGTAGTTTTACATTCTTAATCAAGCCTTTCACGAAATATGTATAAAAATTAAGAAGAAGAGAAATACAGTTACAGTTTTTGCTGATGAGTGTTATGGTAATATTTAATTAGAAATTTACATAAGTATATATTGACTCATGTATTTATTCCACTTTATTTTTTCTAATGCACCATAATTAGTATTATGGGAATGTTTTACAGCTCTATCTGGAAAAAATAGTGTACCGAATAATTGCAATATTTAATATTCAATATTTTTTAAAGTTTTTAAACTATTTTATAATTTTGAAACATATTTCAGATTATAGCAAAACAAACTAATAGCAAAACAAATGGTTCAACATTTCTGACAAAAAACATCTTTATGAAGATAAGAGTTAATTTTTCCTTCTTACAATAACAGCTGTTACTTAAATAGAAATAAAACCATTTAACAACTTTGAAAAACTTTTCAGACTATTTTAAGTACATTAATATCGAAATGAAAACAAATGGTTCAACATTTCTTAGAAACATCATGTTTATGAAAATAATGAGTAATCATTTTTTTAAATTTTGCAAAACAGCTTTATGTTAAATAAAAAGAAATTATTTTATATTTTGAGAAATATTTCGGACTATTTCAAGTACATTAATATACAAAAGTAAAACAAATGGTTCAACATATCTTTCAAATAACATGTCTATTAAGATAATAAGTGTTATTTTTGTCTCCTTTTGCAATACAACTCTTTGTAAAATAGAAAGAGACCATTTAATGCTTTTGAAAAATATTTTAAACTATTTCAAGTATATTAATATCCAACAGCAAAACAAATGGTTCAATATTTCTTAAAAACAATATGACTATTAAGATATGTTATTTTTTTCCATTTTGCAATACGACTATATGCTAAAGTGAGACTAGTTAATATTTTGTAAAATATTTCTGAGTATTTCAAGTACATTAATATCCAAAAACACAACAAATTGTTCAACATTTTTTACAAAAAATATGTTTATGAAGATAATAAGTGTAATTGTTTTTCTTTTTTGCAATACAGATGTATGTTAAATATATAAAAAATTTTTACTATTTTGAGAAATATTTTTGACTAATTCAAGAACATTAATACACAAAAGTAAAGCAAATGATTCAACATTTCTTACAAAAACTTGTTTTTGACAAGTCAACTGCGTTGAACATAAATACACGTCAATCCTAATCATCATTTTGATGCAGTCAACATGTATATGCGTCGAAAAAATAAATAATTAGCATTCAATATAAAAACACAATTGACTAAGATGTAATACATTTGTCATTCACCACCAAATTTTCTTTGTAATACCAAAAAGAGTGCTATAAAGTTTTAAAAATTAAGTTAAATTCTTTGTATAGAAATAATTTTCCGTAAAATGTATTGGTTTTCAAAATTGAGTTTAATATATTTCCAATGCATCTGTTATTCCCCGCAATTTACAGGCGTTCGGTCTATGAAAGGCCACTTGTTTTTATACATACCACATGTAAATCAACAAAAATTCTTATTTTTTGTATTATACATACATTATTTTTGTTGCTTAAGAAATTGTTAAAACTTTAACAGCTATGAATTTTTTTAAATTCTGAATTGCTAAATTTTTATTTAATAAAAAGAATATTTCATTCGCTTTACTTTGATTATTTCGCAAATTTATTAAAAATAAATTTCGCAGTGAACTGCAAAGAGCCCTGTGTTCACCAAAATAAATATGAAAGACACTGAGAAAGTTTCAGTCACTTTAAAACTACTCACATTAGTGATGCATTTATAAAAGCAACCGTATTTTAATAGTATAAAATATTTACCCTACGTCAAATGAAGTTACCTTACGTCAAATGAAGTCATATCAGAAAGCATAATAAAAGTAAGTTTACCAACATAAGTCTTGTATTTATCATAATAAACTCGCTTCTTATAATTACAAACGACTTACCTAATCTAAGCCTTCGCGTCATATGAAACCACTTCCGGAAAATAAATGCAAGTGTGATATACAGAGGCTGAACTTTTTATCATTTTCTAATAATAGATATTTTTACTCTTTGTAGTCGTTGCGATAAATATGTAATAAATATTGTTATATGAATTTTAAAAAATCATTATAAGCTGGTTATTATTTGATAAAAATGTATTCTGTATGAAAACTGATTGATTATCCAAAAATAAAAAATAATTCACTCTATTCATAGTATCCAGATAAACGATTTAAAAAATATACTGAATTCGAATTTTTCATTTGATATAAATTATATAACAAATTAAATTAATTTGTATGGTTTGTCAACTTATTTTAATTATATATATTTGTAACCATTTAATTATCATTAGAAAAATCCTTTTTTTATTCATGATAATTTCAAATGAGAATTCTCTGTAACTCACGTACTTCAAATATTCTTAAAGCATAAATAAACTGACCAAACTGCATTTCTTTATTTCTAATATGTTAGTTGCCGAACAATTATCAAATGGGTAGAATTCTGTTCTTCAAACCCGGAGTTCGAATTTCACTGTTGGCATGGATGCACATAGCCGTTTGTAAACGGTTTAACACAGTAGGTTCCTTTCACATTAACCCTAGTTTATCAAAATAAAAAGCCGTAGAGCTCCAATATAACTGACGAACCTAATCTGTTAAATTTCTTTTTTAATTTAAAATATATTCAAAACTAATTCATTGGTAGATTTTTAAATACAATCATAAAATTTTACACTTAAATTTATATTGTAAAAATCATTACATTTGAAAGGTTATACATATATGTATCATATATATTTAGTACAATTCATATGCATGTAATGTATACTTGTATGTATATGTATGTATGTATATGTATGTACGTATATATATATATATATATATATATATATATATATATATATATATATATATATATATATATATATATATATATATATATATATATATATATATATATATATGTATATATATTTATGCACGTGAACAACCCACTAAAGCTCAGTTTTTTATATTGATATTGCCACTCCTATAATTTTCGTTTCAATAAAGGTAATCCCCATAATTAGGTTTATTTTGGTCGAATTTTGTTCCCGAGGTTGAGATTAATCCCTATGCAAAATTTGGCTGAAATCCTCAGGATGTTATATGATTTTGATGTTTCCAGTCGCCGAGAAATAACCATTTGAAGTCTGATAAATCAGCTGCTGTTCCCATTATGTCGTTAATCACTCTATGATTGGAAAGACAATGCATAGCTTCTTTAATACTCCGACAGCGCAGTGCGCACTTTCAGTAGTTTTGTTCCTAGTTAAGCCAATTGGTATAGACAGAGGTATAAATGGTCATAATGTAATGTCTCTTCGGTTTAAATAATTCAAAGAGATTTGTAAAAAGAGATAAAATGTGAGTTGTTTTTCTTGTTGAGGTCAATGCTACTTGGACTAGCCAAGCACTTATGTCAAAGGTTTTTCGAATTTAGGTGTAGGATTGCGACTGTTGTTTTGAAGAGCATAGATAGGGTGAAAGACCGTCTGAGCTTAAGTAGGTCCTCATAATTTAGAAGCAGGGATCAAGTAGAAGACCTCTGGATTGACGTGCCATCCCAAAGATAACCTTTAAGAAGTTGGAGGACATTCGGACCACGAAGATATCTCACGTGCCCAAGACACAATTACCGACGACGAAATAAAATTTACAACATACATTTCAGCTCCGAATGTAACTTTATTTCAAATTCCATATAGAATATATCACATATAAAGTACTTTATAAAGTGTAGTATCAACTTGAAACCAGGATTTATAATCTTTTAATAGCCTTGATATATTAAAAAATAGATAGTTAATACGATCAGAAAAATAGAAAATCTTCGGATATTTCACGAGATTAAAAATTTGTTCTTTTTGGTGAAATACTTATATTAAGATTGAAATGAAAGCTATTAAATAATTTTATGTATTAAATTAATTTATAAAATGTATGCAATAATTTAAAAGTATAAAAGAGCACAAGGGTGATATGTTCCATGTTGAGGATGAGAATTATAAAGATTTCTTTTACCAAGCTGTTTCTATGAATCAGTTGATATGTTTTAGTCTATAATTCGGTAATTACAGGAATGTAACAAAGCATTCATGTAAGTTTATCCTGAAAACGGATATTTTTAAATAATTAAGACAGTGAAACTCCGTTTAAAATAACGTATTCTGACACTCTGAGAAATAATTTTTTATTTAAAGATCTTGAGATAAAAAAGGTTTAATTTAAAACCCTGTTATAACCATGATTTTTACACAATATGCAACAATGATTTTTACACAATAACCAAACAATGATTTGGCCACAATATGCAACATTAATTGATTTGTAACAATTTTTACTCAACTACTATTAAAACTCCTTCTAAAACACTTATTAGTTCTTTTAATTTCTCTTTTAAAATTCGCATTTCACTGGCCAAATCAGAAATTTCATACATTTTTAAAATCTGGACAGATCGTAACATCGTTCCATAGTTCAAACATATACGACCCAATACGGGATAAGAAAGGAAGTTTTGATTTTCTTTGGGAAGAACTGGAACATACTGAAAGAATATATAATTAACAGGACTATATGACAATTGTAAACCAGCTCTTGCAGCATCGAAGACTAATGGGTTAGAATGATACATCAGCCTGAAATGAGAAAAAAAAATTCCTTTCATGTTACATAAATTTTAATCCTTTAAATCGACCTAGCAAGAAAAATGAAGTTATCAATAAATATAGAATATATACAATAAATGTACTGTGTTTAAAAAAACCATCCTCAAATGTTTATGGCTGGGTCTTTCAAATTTGACACTGAGAAAATTTTATCTATTTAGTATCTAAGATCCAATATCAAAAAGGGTAATAATCCTGAAATCAGGATATATATTACTACAGATAATATTTGTTTTTGCTTTTACGCATATATATCATAGGAAAAGTATTTTAATAGTCCAAAAATTCATTAATATGATTTGGATTGATCTACCCGTTTTAAAACTCTCTGAATCAGAAAATGCATTTTGGGAATTATGCTTCTCTGTACGTGTATGTGTGTGCAGTGTTGTAAAAAGGCAAGATTCCCTGATATATTCGAGGTTCATTTAAGTGTGAAACAAATTTTATCTAAGATGCAATATCGAAATAGTAAAAATCCTGAAATTAATAAATGGATTACTGCAAACGACGCATTTTTTTTTTTTTTTGCTTTTTTGCTTTTATGTATATGTAGTCTAATGAAAGTATTGGAATGTTCCAAAAATTTATTGTAATGATTTGAATTGCTTTTCATGTTTTGGACCTTCCTAAATCCAGAAATGCATTCTTGAAATTGATTGTGAGTGTGTGTTATTGTGAGCATTATGGAAAAAAGGAAAGCTTCCCTGACATGTTCGGAAATGGTCATTTTAATCTGAAACTATTATCTATTTAGGTTCCAAGATTAAATATCAAAATGATGATAATACTTATATTAGGTGAAGGATTACTGCAGATATCGCTGCAATTTTTAACTTTTATGTATATGTTGTATAACGAAAGTATTCTAATCGTCTAAAAATTCATTGTAATGATTTAAATTAATCTTCCTGTTTTGGACTTCCCTGAGTCTGAAAATGTATTTTTGGAATTAGGTTTCTGAGTGTATATATGTGTGCACTGTGGTAAAAAAAAAGTCTCTCTAACATTTTTGAGGTTATATATGAGGTTCAATTTAGGCTTTAAGATTCGATATCAAAAATATAATCATAAAAGAAGGATAATGATTATTAATCGCTGCACTTGCACTATCCCTTAAAACTAATACAAAGAAAGTGTTGTAATTGTCCAAAATCTCATTTTAATAATTTGGATTGATCTTGAAATTTTGGAGCCCCTGAATCCAAAAATGCATTTTAGAAATTATGTTTTTGTGTGTGTGTAAATACAAAATCTGGAACGTTTGTCTTAAAGAAACCAGATTTTGAATACCTAAACTTTAGTTAACTTGCAAATTTTTTCAACTTTAGGGTACTTCCGGAAACCAAAATTGGTAGTTTTCCTTCTATTTCTTGTTACTGATTGGATTATACCAGCTACTGAATATCTATTTCCTGTTACAATTCAGTTAAAATCCGATTGTAACATAAGTTAACAGATTTGGATTTATCTATTCTGGATAAATAGTTTAGATTTTGCTGAATTTTATATAGTAAAACAGTTTATATGTATCCTAAAATTTTGTACTTAATACAATGTAAAGAAATTAATGGTTATAATACATTAAATTTCCTCGCTCAATTTTAGTTCGTAAGTGTATGATAATTATTTAAAAACTTACCATTTGCATGAATCCTTAAAGATTTTATATGCATCGATGTATCTCGAGTGAAATCTGAATTAGAATCTTAGAATTGCTACAGTAGAAAGATTTTCATCCGCATTTTTAATCAATTAGTTATGCAATCAAGTGGACATAAGTTTAGAATTTGTCTACGTAGTAACTCTGCATCTTGGGGCCAATGTAGAATCTCGGAGTGTACGCTTTTATATTTGCTTACTAGATGAATAATTTCCATTAACTCGTTTTCAAAAAGAAATACGTCTGTTGCCGAAGAGACCACGTTTAAAATTCCACATGCAGCACTGACATAAAATGCGTATTGAAAATTATTGTAAGACCAATATTTCATATATAAACCTACCACAGTTCCAGCTATCTCTGTGGCAGAAAAGACAAACCTCGAAATCGATCCATATTTGTGATAGTGTTCTATATGATTGGCACTTTTCTCCAAAGATCTCAGAATATTGTCTCTACAGGATATTAAACTTCGAACATACAGGCGAAAGCGTTGAAAGTTTTCTGGAGTATTGGCTACAATGAGTACGTTTTGAAATTGTTTTGCCATGTTCCCTAATTCTTTAATTCATCTTTAAACATATGCCCAAAGTATATTTCTTCTGAAAAACAAACAGAAGATAGCCATAAAAAGTACTTCTAGCCTTAAATAGAAAAAATTAATTTTTTAACATCCTAAAGGCCTATTTATTTTGAGGAAAACCACCATAAAAGTCATTAATTTTTATATCACAAAGAGAACATCCTTTATATTTTCAAGTATAATACAAAATTCATTTAAATTATATTTGGCCCAAATTAGATTGTTTTTTAAGCTCATTTCTTTACTCGAGAATAACAATATTTAAGTATCCTAAATCTAAATTTATCCTTTTTCCTGCAAACAAATCGGAACTATTATATATTTATTTATTCTGAAAGAAATAATTACTAATAATTTAAAGATTTATCCGATTTTAAAGAATAGGGGAAAATAGGGATGGAGGAAACATCTGGAACTATGTTTAATATAAAAATTGTTTTTAGTTTCTGACACTTCCTTAAAATGCAGCGCCCATAGCCCATACTCGTTGTTAATAACCATTTGAGCTGTAACGTTTTCGGAGTTTATATGACAAAAAGTATAATTTAGAGCAAGAAAAGTAAATAAATACTTTATTTTGAAGGTAAGTTTTCAATCACATTCATTGATGTTAACATAATTTTCTTCATGTATCATATACTTAACAATATACCTTCAATTAATTAGCACTTACTTTAAACCTAAATGTAGATTACTTCTCATAAGCTGTATTATTGAAACGCTGCATAAAGTGATGGATGGGACAGTATGGCTCAGGAAAGATGGGCCATGCTCTGTTTCCACTTGAGGCATGCTGTATATTCATACATACTTTATAGAGAGGAAACTTTATTTTCCCACAAGTATCTGACTGTTCTATCATTCATAAACAAGACTATTAAAAAGTTGTCCCAACCGAAAGTTGTTGGTGCAACTAGTCGAGCACAGGAATATTTTTCGTTTAATTGGAACATATTAAAGCATACTCTTGGATAAAATAGATGTTGTTAATAATCAATAATTGTTCTATACATGAGAAACACGCAGTCTTTCTCATTTTTCATAATATTTTTTAAAATTATTTATACTTTTTAAATTTTGTAAAACATGTCTCATCCCTATCTTTTGTCAGGAAGAATGAGTCATTTTTATTGCTATTGTGATTGTTTTTTTAATTATTTATATAATTACCATAAAGGTTATATTTTTTAAACATGGTAAAAATTTCAGTTTGTTAATTGAGAACTTACGATGTTGTAAAAGTAGAAAAAAGTTTGTAAGTAATATTTTGATGAACTGTCCAATCCATCCCCACTCTCCCCTATCTAAAAAGTTTAACTATTTCTAATTACTTGAGGCATTTTTTGAATCTGAATCATCTGATGGCATAGCACGAGAAAAGTAAAATTGCTTTGTTAATTACTTCAGAAAATTCAAGTCATTTACTGGAAACAACGGAAGACCATCTTGCTTCTACTACTAACTCTTACTAATTTAAAATGAACAGTTACAGAACAACCAATAACAAAATCAAAGGAAAATTGTTTAGGTATTTTAACTTTCATAAAAATGTCCCATCCTTTATCTCATTTAAGGGACGGACGGGAACATTATTATTGCTATTATAATTGGGTTTTTTACTCACATTTTTGTAATTACCATCTAGTTTATATTTATAATATGTTAAAATTTTTCAGTTTGTTAATTAAAAATTTATGAGATTGTACCAGTAGTAAATAAGTTGCTATATTTTTAATAAATTTTCTTACTCTCCCCTGTTTAAAAAGTTTAATTATTTTTATTTACTTGTACCAGTTTTTATAACTGATTCATCTGACGACATAGCACTCTAAAGAATTGTTAAAACTTTCTGAATCCCCGTCGTTTGCAAAAAAACATTTTAACGTGCACAATTTTAAGGGGTCATATTGAAATATAACATGATTGCCGGAGATAATATAGGGCTTCGATTAAATGATAATTATTTAATTAATAGTAATATTTTCGTTTAATTAAGGGTTCTCTTTTTCAAATATAACAACTAGTTTGCATTTTAAATTTACAAAGAAATAATTAAAATTATTTTTTTCATGTGAGTCCAATTTTTTAAATCCACATTATGTGTAATTTTCGTCCATGATGCAAACACTTCCTTATCTACAAAATATTTCGTATTCAATCATAGATTTTAAAATTTTATGAAATATTTATTAACTATATGATATATATCTGCAATGATAATACTCTATTTTTATTAAATACTAAAATATCACACTAATTTCATTTTTGTTTTTTGAAACTGGGTCTAATTTTAGAAATTGATGTGTAGTTTAAGATTTTATATCATTAATGCATAGTAAATATCATTCGAAATATCCCATGTAATCAGCATAATGAATTTAAATACACGCAAAAGCTATACATAAATGAAATTAAAAATTTTGATATTATCAGCCACTACAACTATATTTTAATCATTTATGGAAAAATTTTAATACAAATAAGCTAGATTTCGAAAGAGAAACTCTCATACAAATGTTAAAATAAATTGGTATTAATTAATTAGCGTGTAATTTAAATCTCATCTAGTAACTCCTTCATTTATAGATCATGTTTATGAAACTTATAAAAAATGTGATCTCTTTAAAATTTATAGAAAATTAAATGAAAATCTATGGATTTAGAGTATTATAATCGTAGTTTTACATTCTTAAGAAATCCTTTTACGAAATATGTATAAATGTTAAGAAGAAGGAAAATACAATTACAGTTTTTGCTGATGAGTGTTATGGTAATATTTAATTAGAAGTTTACATAACTATATAATGACCCATATATTTATTCACTTTATTTTTTCTCATACACTATAATTAGTATTATGGGAATTTTTTACAACTCTATCTGGAAAAACTTTTTTTACCCAATAATTGCAATATTTAATATTCAATAATTTTTTAAAGTTTTTAAACTATTTTACATTTTTGAAATATTTTTCAGATTATTTAAAGTACAATAATATCTAACAGCAAAACAAATGGTTCAACATTTCTGACAAAAAACATGTTTATGAAGATAAGAGTTAATTTTTCCTTCTTACAATAACAGCTGTTACTTAAATAAAAATAAAACCATTTAACTTCTTTGAAAACCATTTCAGACTATTTTAAGTCTATTAATATCGAAATGAATACAAATGGTTCAACATTTCTAAGAAACAACATATTTATGAAGATAATGAGTGTTTATTTTTTTTAATTTTGCAAAACAGCTTTATGTTAAATAAAAAGAAATTATTTTATATTTTGAGAAATATTTCGTACTACTTCAAGTACATCAGTATACAAAAGTAAAACAAATGGTTCAACATTTCTTTCAACCAACATGTCTATTAAGATAATAAGTGTTATTTTTGTCTCCTTTTTGAAAACAACTCTTTGTGAAATAGAAAGAGACCATTTAATGCTTTTTAAAAATATTTTAAACTATTTCAAGTATATTAGTAGCCAACAGAAAAACAAATTGTTCAATATTTCTTACAAACAATATGACTATTAAGATAATATGTTATTTTTTTATATTTTGCATAACGACTATATGCTAAAGTGAAACTAGTTAATATTTTGTAAAATATTTCTGAGTATTTCAAGTACATTACTATCCAAAAACACAACAAATTGTTCAACATTTCTTACAAAAAAATATGTTTATGAAGATAATAAGTGTTATTTTTTTCTTTTTTGCAATACAGCTGTATGTTAAATATATAAAACTTTTTAATATTTTGAGAAATATTTTTGACTAATTCAAGAACATTAATACACAAAAGTAAAGCAAATGATTTAACATTTCTTACAAAAACTTTTTTTTGACAAGTCCACTGCGTTGAACACGTCAATCCAAATCATCACTTTGATGCAGTCGACATGTATACGCGTCGAAAAAAATAAATAATTAGCATTCAATATAAAAACACACAATTTCATTAAGATGTAATACATGTGTCATTCACCATCAAATTTTCTTTGTAATACCAGAAGTAGTGCTATACATTTTTAAAAATTAAGTTAAATTCTTTGTATAGAAATAATTTCCGGTAAAATATATAGGTTTTTAAAATTGAGTTTAAAATATTTCCAATGCATTGGTTATTCCCCGTAATTTACAGGCGCTCGGTCTATGAAAGGCCACTTGTTTTGATACATACCACATGTAAATAAACAATATTTCTTATTTTTTTATTATACAAACATTATTTTTGTTGCTTAAGCAATTGTTAAAACTTTAACAGCTATGCATTTTTTAAAATTCTGAATTGCTAAATTTTTATTTAATAAAAAGAATATTTCATTCGCTTTACATTGATTATTTTGCAAATTTATTAAAAATAAATTTCACAGTTAAGTGCAAAGAGCCCTGTGTTCACCAAAATAAATATGAAAGACGCTGAAAAAGTTACAGTCACTTTAAAATTACTCACATTAGTGATGCATTTATAAGAGCAACCGTGTTTTAATAGTATAAACTATTCACCCAAATTAAGCCTTTACGTCAAATGAAGTCATATCAGAAAGGATACTAAAAGTAAGTTTACCAAAATAAATATTGTATTTATCATAATAAACTCGCTTCTTAAAATTACTTGCGACTTACCTAATCTAAGCCTTCGCGTCAAATGAAACCACTTCCGGAAACTGAATGCAAGTGTGATATCCAGAGGCTAAACATGTCTTTTTATCATTTTCTAATAATAAACAATTTTGTTCAATTTGTAGTCGTTGCTTTAAGTATGTAATAAATATTGCTATATGAATTTGAAAAGTCATTATAATGTGGTTTTTATTTGATAAAAATGTATTCTGTATGAAAATTGATTGATTTTCAAAAAATAAAAAATTATTCACTGTATTCATAGTATCCAGATAAACGTTTTAAAAAATATACTGAATTCGAGTTTTTCATTTGATATTAATTATATAACAAAGTAAATTAATTTGTATGGTATGTTAACTTATATTTTAATTATATATATTTGTAACCATTTAATTATTATTAGAAAAATAATTTTTTATTAACGATAACTTTAAATGAGAATTCTCTGTAACTCACGTATTTCAAATATCCTTAAAGCATAAATAAACTGACCAAAATGCATTTCTTTATTTCTAATATGTTAGTTGCCGGACAATTATCAAATGGTTAGAATTCTGTTTTTCAAACCCGGAGTACGAATTTCACTGTTGATATGGATGTCCATAGCCGTTTGTAGTCGGTTTTACACAGTTAGTCCAGCTCACATTTTTTTTAAATTTAAAATATATTCAATACTAACCCATTGGTAGATTTTTAAATATAATCATAGAATTTTACACTAAAATTTATATTGTAAAAATCATTATATTTGAAAGATTATACATATAAGTCCGTAAATATGTGTATATATATATATATATATATATATATATATATATATATATATATATATAATATATATATATATATAAATATATATATATATATATATATGTATACATATATATATATATATATGCACGTGAACACCTGCACTTGAACAACCCACTAGACGCACAGTTTTTTATATTGATGTTCTCACTCGTATACTTTTCGTTTCAATAAAGGTAATCCCCATAATTAGGTTTATTTGGTCGAATTTTGTTCCTGAGGTTGAGATTAATCCCTACGCGACATTTGGCAGAAATCCGCAGGATGGTATATGAATTTGATGTTCCCAGTCGCCGAGAAGTAACCATTTGAGGTCATATAAATTAGCTGCTGTTCCCATTATGTCGTTAATCACGCTATGATTGGAAAGACAATGCATACCCGCTTTATATACTCTGACATCAGTGAGCAAGTCCTGTAGCTTTGTTCCCAGTTAAGCCCATTCTTATAGAGTGAGGTATAAATGGTCATAATATAATGGCTCTTCGATTTAAATAATTCAAAGAGATTTGTAAAAAGAGATAAAATGTGAGTTGTTATTCTTGTTGAGGTCAATGCTACGTGGAATAGCCAAGCACTTATGTCAAACGTTTTTCGAATTTAGGTGTAGGATTCCGACTGTTGTTTTGAAGAACATAGATAGGGTGAAAGACCATCTGAGCTTAAGTAGGTACTCGTAATTTAGAAGCAGGGATCAAGTAGAAGACCTCTGGCTTGACGTGCCATCCCAAAGATATCCTTTTAGAAGTTGGAGGACATTGGGACCCCGAAGATATCTGACGTTCCCAAGACACAATTATCGACGACGAAATAAAATGTACAACATATATTTGAGCCCCCGAATATAACTTTATTTCAAATTCCATATGAATATATCCCATATAAAGTACTTTATAACGATAAGTATCAACTTGAAACCAGGATTTATATTCTTTTCATAGCCTTGATATATTAAAAAATAGATAGTTAATATGATCAGAAAAATAGCAAATCTTCGGATATTTCTCGAGATTAAAAATTTGATCTTTTTGGCGAAATACTTATATTAAAATTCAAATGAAAGTTATTAAGTAATTTTATGTATTAAATCAATTTATAAAATGTATGCAATAATTTAAAAGTATAAAAGAACACAAGGGTAAAATTTCCCATGTGGAATTTCACCCTTGTGAGATGAGGATTATAAAGATTTCTTTTACCAAGCAGTTTCTATGAATCAGTTGATATGTTTTAGTCTATAATTCGGTAATTACAGGAATGTGACAAAGCATTCATGTAACATTACCCTGAAAAATATATATTTTGAAATATTTAAGACAGGGAAACTGCGTTTAAAATAACGTATTCTGACACTCTGAGAAATTTTTTATTTAAAGATCTTGAAATACAAAAGGTTTAATTTTAAACCCCTTTATAACAATGATTTCTACACAATATGTAACAATGATTTTTACACAATAACCAAACAATGATTTGTGCACAATATGCAAGATTGATTGATTTGTAAAAATTTCTACTTAGTACTTTATTAAAAATATTTCTAAAAAACTGATTTGGTCTTCTAATTTCAATTTTAAAATTCGCATTTCAATGGCCAAATCAGAAATTTTATACTTGTTTAAAATCAGGACACACCGTAACATCGTTAAATAGTTTAAAAATATGCGACCCAGCACGGGATAAGAAAGGAAGTTTTGATTTTCTTTGGGAAGAACTGGAACATACTGAAAGAATATATAATTACGAGGACTATATAACAATTGCAAACCAGCTCTTGCAGCATCGAAGACTAATGGGTTAGAATGATAAATCATCCTGAAATGAGAAAAAAAACTTTTTTTATATTACACACATTTTAATCCTTTATATTGGGCTAGCAAAGAAAATGAATTAACAGTAAATATAGAATATACTAGCATATAGCCAGTCATATGACGAGATCAGTAAAATTTTTAATTTTCCAGAATTGTAAACTACCCTATGAGGCAGGTAAAAAAAAAATGGGGTTTTTTTTTTGGCTGAGAATTATCTTGCATCAAAAAATAATTGTTGATTGAATTTTAAATTATCACATACGTACCTAATCTATTATTTAAGAGAAATATAAAAGAAAATTAATTACGTAATATATAAGTTCAGTGATAAAAGATATTAAAATAGTGTAGACGCTATTTAAATAATTTAAAATAAGAAATGATTAAATGAGATGGTTAAATGAATGACGTCATAATGATAGAAAAATGTTTTTTTCATCTATTTATTCTATAATAAATTGATAAATTTAATTGCCTGCTCTTAATCGGAGGAAAATGGGGCTTGAAATAATCGCATTAAACTCTCGAAAAGGGGGGAAGGAGTGAATTTCAATATTTTTGCTGTGATATGAAGCTTATTTATACCAATTTATTTTAGAATCAGATCGATAGTTAAGGAGAAAATAAACTTTACTCGCTTTAAATTTTGCTAACCCTAATTCATTAAGAATTCAATATGGAGCCTATTTCCATTCCAGGTCCAACCGCTTCAAAAAATTCGTGGACAGACGGACAGATAACTTAGGCTATTATTATATAGGGGACTAGACTTGTGATCTGTTACTATTATGTTATTGTTATTGTTGTGTAGTTAGTAAGTTAAATTTTAAGATAAAAGTTAACTTAGGTGGGAGAATGTCAAATCGTCTGTTAAAATTGATGTTCTACCCACATATTATCTTTTTTATTTTATTTTTCCTCTGTAAGTTGCGAGTGGCAACGAACGATTTTGTTTAGTGAAAACATGGCTGTTCTTTCGTATGCGAGAAAAATGGCTCTTGAGTTGCTTTTGTGCTTTAATATGTTAATATTATTTACGCCATAAATTCTTCTATGTGACATTTTCTGTGCATTTAAAGATCTCGCATACATAAATATAATAAAAAGTGTTTTATATTAAAAGAGAGTCTGTTTTGAGCAATTAATTAACGCCATTGAGAACATTCTTCAGTATCACACTTCTGATTTCGAAACCCAAACGGGACAGTGATTATTTGGTGCTATATATGAATGGTATCGAAAATGATAAATTTATTCGCCTGCTTTTAACGGGGAGAATAAGGCTTGAAATAATAGCATTAAACGCTAAAAAAGGGGGATGGCTTAGATTTTGAACTCGATTTGAATTTTGCTAACCCTAACACATAAAAATTTCAATATGGATGCCTGTATCCGTTCCAGGTACAACCGCTTCAAAAATTTGCCGACAGACACCTTAGGCTATTATTATATAGGGGATACAATAAATGTACTGTGTTTAAAAAAAAACCATCCTCAAATGTTTATGGCTGGGACCTTAATATTTGAAACTGAAAAAATTTTATCTATTTAGTATCTAAGATATAACATCAAAAAGGGTAATAATCCTGAAATTAGAATATATATTACTACAGATAATTTCTGTTTTTGCTTTTACGCATATATATCATAGAAAAAGTATTCTAATAATCCAAAAATTCATTCTTATGGTTTGGATTGATCTACCCGTTTTCCATCTCTCTGAATCAGAAAATGCATTTTGGGAATTATGCTTCTCTGTATGTGTATGTGTGTGCAGTGTTGTAAAAAGGCAAGATTCCCTGATATTTTCGAGGTTCATTTAAGTGTGAAACAAATTTTATCTAAGATGCAATATCGAAATAGTAAAAATCCTGAAAATAATAAATGGATTACAGCAAATGATTGTTGCTTTTTTTGCTTATATATATATGTAGTATAATTGAAGTATTGCAATGGACCAAAAATTTATTGTAATGATTTGAATTGATTATGATGTTTTGGACATTCCTGAATCAAAAAATACATTCTTGGAATTATGTCTGTGAGTGTGTGTTATTATGCGCATTATGGAGAAAAAAGGAAAGCTTCCCTCATATGTTCGAGATTGGCCTTTTGAATCTGAAACTATCATCTATTTAGAATCTTACAAGATTCAATACCAAACTGATAATAATCCTTATATTAGAAGAAGGATTACTGCAAATGATCGCTGAATTGTTTTCTATTACGTATATGTTGTATAGGGAAAGTATACTAATCGACTAAAAATTCATTGTAATGATTTGGATTAATCTTCTTGTTTTGGACTTCCCCGAGTCTGAAAATATATTTTTGGAAATAGGTTTGTGACTGTGTATGTGTGTTCACTGTTTTAAGAAAAAAAGCCTCTCTAAGATTTTTGAGGTTGTGTGCTTTAAATTTGAAACTGTGAAAAGTTTTATCTATTTGGCTTTAAGATTCGATATCAAAAAGATAATCTTGAAAGAAGGAGAATGATTATTATTCGCTGCTCTGGTATTTCCCCGTAAAAGTAATACAAAGAAAGTGTTGTAATTGTCCAAATTCTCATTTTAATAATTTGGATTGATCTGGAAAGTTTCGAGCCCCTGAATCCAAAAATGCATTTTAGAAATTATGATTTGGGTGTGTGAATAAAAAATCTCGAACGATTGTCATAAAGAAACCAGATTTTGTATACCTAAACTTTAGTTAACTTGCGATTTATTTCAACTTTGTTTACTTCCGGAAACCAAAATTGGTAGTTTTCCTTCTACTTCTTGTTACTGAATGGATTATACCAGCTACTGAATGGCTATTTCCTGTTACAATTCAGTTAAAATCTCATTGTAACATAAGTTAACAGATTTGGGTATATCTACTCTGGATATATAATTTAGATTTTACTGAATTTTATATAGTAAAATAGTTTATATGTATCCTAAAATTTTGTACTTTAAACAATGCAAAGAAATTAATGGTTATAATACATTAAATTTCCTCGATCAATTTCAGTTTGTAACCGCATGATAATTATTTAATAACTTACCATTTGCCTAAATCCTTAAAAATATTATATGCATCAAAGAAACTCGAGTGAATTCTGAAGCAAATTCCTAGAATTGATAGTGTAGAAAGAACTTCTTCCACATCTTTAATCATATTAGGTATGCTATCAAGTGGACATAAGCTTAGAATTTGTCTCCGTAAAACCTCTTTTTCTTGGGGCCAATGTAGAATCTCGGAGCATTTTCTTTTATATTTTCTTACTAGATGTATGATTTCCTTTAACTCGTTTTCAAAAAGAAATACTTCTGTTGCCGAAGAGACCACGTTTAAAATTCCACATGCAGCACTGACATAAAATGCGTATTGAAATTTATTGTAAGACCAATATTTCATGTATAAACCTACCACAGTTCCAACTATCTCTGTGGCAGAAAAGACAAACCTCGAAATCGATCCATATTTGTGATATTGTTCTATATGATTGGCAGTTTTCCTCCAAAGAACTCAGAATATTGTAGCTAAGGCATTTTAAATTTCGAACATACAGTTGAAAGCGGTGAATGTCTTCTCTAGTATTGCCTACAAATTGTAAGTCTTGAAATTGTTCTGCCATGTTCCCTAATTCTTTAATTCATCTTTAAACATATGCCCAAAGTATCTTTCTTCTGAAAAAAAAAACAGAAGAAACCATAAAAAGTACTTCTAGCCTGTAATAAAAATAACAGAAGATAACCATAAAAAGTACTTCTAGCCTTTAATAGAAATTAATGTTTTAACATCCTAAAGGCCTATTTACTTTGAGAAAAACCTTTATAAAAGCCATTAATTTTTATATCACAACGAGAACATCCTTTATATTTTTAAGTATAATAAAAAATTCATTTAAACTTTTTTTGGCCCAAATTAGATCTTTTTTAAACTCATTTTTTTTACTCTAGAAAAACAATAATTAAGTATCCTGAATCTAAATTTATAGTTTTTCTTGCAAAAAAAATCGGAGCAATTATATATTTATTTATTCTGAAAGAAATAATGAAAAATAATTTTAAGAACTATCCTATTTTAAAAAATAGGGGAAAATAGGGATGGAGGGAACATCTGGAATTATGCTTAATATAAAAACTGTTTTTAGTTTCTGACACTTCCTTAAATTGCAGCTCTAAAAAGGTCCATACTCATTGTTAAGAACCATTTTAGCTGTAACCTTCTCTTAGTTTATATGACAAGAAGAATAGTTTACAGCAAGAAAAGTAAATAAATACTTTATTTTGAAGGTAACTTTTCAATCACATTCATTAATATATATATAAAAGTTATTTATGTATCATATACTTAATAATATAAATTCAATAAATTAGCACTTAAATTAAACCTAAAAGTAGCTTGCTTGTAATAAACTGTATTATTGAAATGCTTCGTAAAGTGACGGATGGGACAGTATGGCTCAGGGAAGATGGGCCATGCTCTGTTCCCCCTTGAGGCATGCTTCATATATACTCTATAGATATGAGATTTTTTGTTTCCACAAGTATCTGACTGTTCTATCATTGATAAACAAGTTATTGTTAAAAAGTTGCCCCCACCGAAAATTATTGGTGGGAAGAGTCAAACACAGTTATATTTTTCGTTTAATGCGATTATATTAAAGCGTAATCTTAGATAAAATAGATGTTGTTAATAATCAATAAAGGTTATATACATGAGTAACACACAGTCTTTGTCAGTTTTCATAATATTTTTTAAACTTATAAATAGCTTTTAAATTTCGTAAAACATGTCCCGTCCCTCCCTCTTGTTAGGAAGAATGAGACATTTTTATTGCTATTGTGATTGTTTTTTTTTTAATTATTCATATAATTACCATCAATGTTATATTTTTTAAACATGGTAAATAATTTCAGTTTTTTAATTTTTAACTTACGATGTTGTACCAGTAGAAAAATTTTGTAAGTAATATTTTAGATGAACTGTCCAATCGTTCCTCTCTCTCTCCCCTATCTAAAAGGTTTAACTATTTCTATTTACCTTAGGCATTTTTTTTTGTATCTGAATCATCTGATGTCATAGCACGAGAAAAGTAAAATTGCTTTGTTAATTACTTCAGAAAATTCAAGTCATTTACTGGAAACAATGGAAAACCGTCTTGCTTCTTCTACTAACTCTTTCTAATTTACAATCAACAATTACACAACAACCAATAGCAAAGTCAAACAAAAATTGTTTAGGTATTTTAATTTTCATGAACATGTCCCATCCATCCCTCATTTAAGGGACGGACGAGAACATTATTATTGCTATTATAATTGGGTTTTTTACTCACATTTTTGTAATTACCATCTAGTTTATATTTATAATATGTTAAAATTTTTCAGTTTGTTAAATTAAAATTTATGATACTGTACCAGTTGACAATAAGTTGCTAGATATTAAAATTCAAATGAAAGCTATTAAATAATTTTATGTATTAAATCAATTTATAAAATGTATGCAATAATTTAAAAGTATAAAAGAACACAAGGGTGAAAATTCCCATGTGGGAATTTCACCCTTGTGAGATGAGGATTATAAAGATTTCTTTTACCAAGCAGTTTCTATGAATCATTTCATATGTTTTAGTCTATAATTCGGTAATTACAGGAATGTAACAAAGCATTCATGTAAGTTTATCCTGAAAACGGATATTTTGAAATAATTAAGACAGTGAAACTCCGTTTAAAATAACGTATTCTGACACTCTGAGAAATAATTTTTTATTTAAAGATCTTGAGATAGAAAAGGTTTAATTTAAAACCCTGTTATAACAATGATTTTTACACAATAACCAAACAATAATTTTTACGCAATAACCAAACAATGATTTGGCCACAATATGCAACATTAATTGATTTGTAACAATTTTTACTCAACTACTATTAAAATTCTTTCTAAAACACTCATTAGGTCTTTTAATTTCTCTTTTAAAATTCGCATTTCACTGGCCACATCAGAAATTTCATACATTTTTAAAATCTGGACACACCGTAACATCGTTCCATAGTTCAGACATATACGACCCAACACGGGATAAGAAAGGAAGTTTTGATTTTCTTTGGGAAGAACTGGAACATACTGAAATAATATATAATTAACAGGACTATATAACAATTGTAAACCAGCTCTTGCAGCATCGATGACTAATGGGTTATAATGATAAATTATCCTGAAATGAGAAACAAAATTTCTTTCATGTTACATACATTTAAATAAATTTTATATTGGGCTAGCAAGGAAAATGAAGTTAACAGTAAATATAGAATATATACAATAAATGTACTGTGTTTAAAAAAAAACCATCCTCAAATGTTTATGACTGGGTCCTTCAAATTTGAATCTGACAAAAATTTTATCTATTTAGTATCTAAGATCCAGCTCACATTAACCCTAGTTTAACAAAAACTAGGCCGTAGCTCTCCAATCTAACCGACGAACCTAATCTGCTAGATTTCTATATTAATTTAAAATATACTCAATACTAAGCCATTGGTATATTTTTAAATACAATCATAGAAGTTTACACTTAAATTTATATTGTAAAAATCATTACATTTAAAAGGTTATACATATATGTATCATATATATTAATACAATTAATATGCATGTAATGTATACTTGTATATATATGTACATATATATGTATATATATATATATATATATATATATATATATTATATATATATATATATATATATATATATATGCACGTGAACACCTGCAAGTGAACAACCCACTAAACGCACAGTTTTTTATATTGTTGTGCTCACTACTATAATTTTCGTTTCAATAAAGGTAATCCCCATGATTAGGTTTATTTTGGTCGAATTTTGTTAACGAGGTTGAGATTAATCCCTACGTGACATTTGGCAGCAATCCGCAGGATTTTATATGATTTTGATGTTCCCAGTCGCCGAGAAGTAACCATTTAAGGTCCTATAAATCAGCTGCTGTTCTCATTATGTCGTTAATCACGCTATGATTGGAAAGACAATGAATAGCTGCTTTATATACTCCAGCATCAGTGAGCACGCCCAGTAGCTTTGTTCCTAGTTAAACCCGTTGTTATAGACAGGGGTATAAATAATCATAATATAATGGCTTTTCGGTTTAAATAATTCAAAGAGATTTAAAAAAGAGTTAAAATGAGAGTTGTTTTTCTTGTTGAGGTCAATGCTACGTGGTCTAGCCAAGCACTTACGTCAAAGGTTTTTGGAATTTAGGTGTAGTATTGCGCCTGTTGTTTTGAAGAGCATAGATAGGGTGAAAGACCGTAAGCTTAAGTAGGTACTCGTAATTTAGAAGCAGGGATCAAGTAGAAGACCTCTGGCTTGACGTGCCATCCCAAAGATATCCTTTTAGAAGTTGGAGGACATTGGGACCCCGAAGATATCTGACGTTCCCAAGACACAATTACCGACGACGAAATAAAATTTACAACATATTTTTGAGCTCCCGAGTGTAACTTTATTTCAAATTCCATATGAATATATCTCATATAAAGTACTTTATAAAGAGTAGAATCAACTTGAAACAAAGATTTATATTCTTTTAATAGCCTTGATATATTAAAAAATATATAGTTAATATGATCAGAAAAATAGCAAATTTTCGGATATTTCTCGAGATTAAAAATTTGATCTTTTTGGCGAAATACTTATATTAAAATTCAAATGAAAGCTATTAAATAATTTTATGTATTAAATCAATTTATAAACTGTATGCAATAATTTAAAAGTATTAAAGAACACAAGGGTGAAAAATCCCATGTGGGAATTTCAACCTTGTGACATGAGGATTATAAAGATTTCTTTTACCAAGCAGTTACTATGAATCAGTTGATAAGTTTTAGTCTATAATTCGGTAAGTACAGGAATGTGACAAAGCATTCATGTAAGTTTATCTTGAAAAATGGATATTTTGAAATATTTAAGACAGAGAAACTCCGTATAAAATAATGTATTCTGACACTCTGAGAAATTTTTTATTTAAAGATCTTGAAATACAAAAGGTTTAATTTTAAACCCCTTTATAACAATGATTTCTACACAATATGTAACAATGATTTTTATACAATAACCAAACAATGATTTGTGCACAATATACAAGATTGATCGATTTGTAAAATTTTCTACTTAGTACTTTATTAAAAATATTTCTAAAAAACTGATTTGGTCTTCTAATTTCAATTTTAAAATTCGCATTTCAATGGCCAAATCAGAAATTTTATACTGGTTTAAAATCAGGACAGACCGTAACATCGTTAAATAGTTTAAATATATGCGACCCAGCACTGGATAAGAAAGGAAGTTTTGATTTTCTTTGGGAAGAACTGGAACATACTGAAAGAATATATAATTAACAGGACTATATAACAATTGTAAACCAACTCTTGCAGCATCGAAGACTAATGGGTTAGAATGATAAATCATCCTGAAATGAGAAAAAAAACTTCTTTCATGTTACGTACATTTTAATCCTTTATATTAGGCTAGCAAAGAAAATGAATTAACTGTAAATATAGAATATATACAATAAATGTACTGTGTTTAAAAAAAAACCATCCTCAAATGTTTATGGCTGAGTCCTTCAAATTTGAAACTGAGAAAAATTTTATCTATTTAGTATCTAAGATCCAACATGAAAAAGGGTAATAATAATGAAATTAGAATATATATTACTACAGATAATTTCTGTTTTTGCTTTTACGCATATATATCATAGAAAAAGTATTCTAATAATCCAAAAACTCATTCTTATGGTTTGGATTGATCTACCCGTTTTCCATCTCTCTGAATCAAAAAATGCATTTTGGGAATGATGCTTGTCTGTATGTGTATGTGTGTGCAGTGTTGTAAAAAGGCAAGATTGCCTGATATTTTCGAGTTTCGATCCTTTAAGTGTGAAACAATGATAAATTTTATCTAAGATGCAATATCGAAATAGTAAAAATCCTGAAAATAATAAATGGATTACAGCAAATGATTGTTGCTTTTTTTGCTTTTATGTATATGTAGTATAATGGAAGTATTGCAATGGACCAAAATTTTATTGTAATGATTTGAATTGATTTTCGTGTATTGGACGTTCCTGAATCCAAACATACATTTTTGGAATTATGTCTGTGAGTGTGTGTTATTGTGCGCATTATGGAAAAAAAAGGAAAGCTTAACTCACATGTTCGAGATTGGCCTTTTGAATCTGAAACTATCAAATCTTACAAGATTCAATACCAAACTGATAATAATCCTTATATTAGGAGAAGGATTACTGCAAATGATCGCTGAATTGTTTACAAAAGTAATACAAAGAAAGTGTTGTAATTGTCCAAATTCTCATTTTAATAATTTGGATTGATCTGGAAAGTTTCGAACCCCTGAATCCAAAAATGCATTTTAGAAATTATGATTTGGGTGTGTGAATACAAAATCTCGAACGTTTGTCTTAAAGAAACCAGATTTTGAATAACTAAACTTTAGTTAACTTGCGATTTTTTTCAAATTTGTTTACTTCCGAAAACCAAAATTGGTAGTTTTCCTTCTACTTTATGTTACTGAATGGATTATACCAGCTACTGAATGGCTACTTCCTGTTACAATTAAATTAAAATCTGATTGTAACATAAGTTAACAGATTTTGGTTTATCTATTCTGGATATATAATTTAGATTTTACGGAATTTTATATAGTAAAACAGTTAATATATATTTTAAAATTTTGTACTTTAAACAATGTAAAGAAATTAATGGTTATAATGCATTAAATTTCCTCAATCAATTTTAGTTTGTAACCGTTTGATAATTATTTAATAACTTACCATTTGCATGAGTCCTTAAATATTTCCTTTGGATTGATGAAACTCGAGCAAATTCTGAAGCAGAATCCTAGAATTCCTACAGTAGAAAGTTTTTCTTCCACATCTTTAATCATATTAGTTATGCCATCAAGTGGACATAAGCTTAGAAATTCTCTCCGTAGAACCTCTGCTTCTTGGGGCCAATGTAGAATCTCGGAGCATACGCTTTTATATTTTCTTACTAGACGTATAATTTCCTTTAACTCGTTTTCAAAAAGAAATACTTCTGTTGTCGAAGACACCACGTTTAAAATTCCACATGCAGCACTGACATAAAATGCGTATTGAAAATTATTGTAAGACCAATATTTCATATATAAACCTACCACAGTTCCAGCTATCTCTGTGGCAGAAAAAACAAACCTCGAAATCGATCCATATATCTGATAGTTTTCTATATGATTGGCAGTATTCTCCAAAGAATTCATAACAATTTTGCTAAGGTATTTTAATCTTAGAGCATACTCTTGATAGCGGTGAAGGTTTTCTCTAGAATTGGCTACAAAGCGATAGTTTTGAAATTGTTCTGCCATGTTCCATAATTCTTTAATTCATCTTTAAAAATATGCCCAAAGTATCTTTCTTCTGAAAAAAAAAAGAAGATAACCATAAAAAGTACTTCTAGCCTTTAATAGAAATTAATGTTTTAACATCCTAAAGGCCTATTTATTTTGAGAAAAATCTTTATAAAAGTCATTAATTTTTATATCACAACGAGAACATCCTTTATATTTTTAAGTATAATAAAAATTTATTTAAACATTTTTTTGGATCAAATTAGATTGTTTCTTAAACGCATTTTTTTACTCTAGAAAAACCATAATTATGTATCCTAAATCTAAATTTATAGTTTTTCCTGCAAAAAAAATCGGAGCAATTATATATTTATTTATTCTGAAAGAAATAATGAAAAATAATTTTAAGAACTATCCGATTTTAAAAAATGGGAGAAATTGGGATGGAGGGAACATCTGGAATTATGCTTAATATAAAAATTGTTTTTAGTTTCTGACACTTCCTTAAAATGCAGCGCCCATAGCCCCTTACTCGATGTTAATAACCATTTTAGCTGTAACGTTTTCTGAGTTTATATAACAAAAAGTATATTTTAGAGCAAGAAAAGTAAATAAATACTTTATTTTGAAGGTAAGTTTTCAATCACATTCCTTGATATATATAATAGTTCTTTATGTATCATATACTTAACAATATAACTTCAATAAATTAGCACTTAAATTAAATCTAAAAGTAGCTTGCTTGTAATAAGCTGTATTATTGAAATGCTTCGTAAACTGATGGATGGGACTGTATGGCTCAGAGAAGATGGGCCATGCTCTGTTCCCCCTTGAGGCATGCTTCATACATACTCTATAGATATGAGACTTTTTGTTTCCACAAGTATCTGACTGTTCTATCATTGATAAACAATATATTATTAAAATTTGCCCCCAACGAAAGTTATTGGTGGGAGGAGTCAAACACAGTTATATATTTTCGTTTAATGCGAATATATTAAAGCCTAATCTTAGATAAAATAGATGTTGTTAATAATCAGTAAAGGTTATGTATATGAGTAACACACAGTCTTTGTCAGTTTTCATAATATTTTTTAAACTTATATATAGATTTTAAATCTCGTAAAACATGTCCCATCCCTATCTCTTGTCAGGAAGAATGAGTCATTTTTATTGCTATTGTGATTGTTTTTTTTAAATTATTCATATAATTACCAATCAAGGTTATATTTTTTAAACATGGTAAAAAATTTCAGTTTGCTAATTTGGAACTTACGATGTTCTAACAGTAGAAAACAGTTTGTAAGTAATATTTTAGATGAACTGTCCAATCGTTTCCCACTCTCCCCTATCTAAAAAGTTTAAATATTTCTATTTACCTTAGGCATTTTTTTTGTATCTGAATCATCTGATGGCATAGCACGAGAAAAGTAAAATTGCTTTGTTAATTACTTCAGAAAATTGAAGTCATTTACTGGAAACAATGGAAAACCGTCTTGCATCTACTACTAACTCTTTCTAATTTACAATCAACAATTACACAACAAACAAAAGCAAAGTCAAACAAAAATTGTTTAGGTATTTTAATTTTCATGAACATGTCCCATCCATCCCTCATTTAAGGGACGGACAGAAACATTACCATTGCTATTATAATTGGATTTTTTACTCACATTTTTCTAATTACCATCTAGTTTTTTTTTAACGTGTTAAAATTTTTCAGTTTGTTAGTTAAAAATTTATGAGACTGTACCAGTAGAAAATAAGTTGCTAGAAAAATTTTTGATAAATTATTCTTACACTCCCCTATTTCAAAAGTTTAACTATTATCATTTTCTTGTGCAAGTTTTTATATCTGATTCATCTGACGACATAGCACTATAAAGAATTGTTAACACTTTCTGTATCACAGTCGTTTGCAAAAAAATTTTAATGTGCACAATTTTAAAGGGTCATATTGAAATATAACATGACTCCAGAAGATATAAGGCATAGATTAAATGCTAACTAGTAAATTAATAGTAATATTTTCGTTTTTTATGGGTTTTCTTTTTCAAATATAACAACTAATTTGCATTTTAAATTTATAAAGAAATAATTAAAATTCTTTTTTCCATGTGAGTCCAATTTTTAAATCCACATTATGTGTAATTTTCGTTCATGATGCAAACACTTTCTTATCCACAAAATATTTCGTATTCAATCATAGATTTTAAAATTTTATGAAATATTTATTAACTATATGATCTATATCTGCTATGATGATACTCAATTTTTATTAAATAGTAAAATTTCGCATTAATTTCATTTTTTTTAAACAGGGTCTAATTTTAGAAATTGATGTTTAGTTTAAGATTTTAGATCATTAATGCATAGTAACATTTTAGATCTTATGCTTCAAAACATCTGATGTAATAAGCATAATGAATTATTTTAACTACACTCAAAAGCTATACAACTTTGATATTATAACCCACTACAAGTATATTTTAATCATTTATGGATAATTTTAATACAAATAAATTATAGTTGGAGAGGGAAACTCTCATACAAATGTTAAAATAAATTGGTATTAATAAATTACAGTGTAATTTAAATCTCATCTACTAACTCCTTCATTTATAGATCATGTTTATAAAATTTATAGGAAATGTGGCCTCTTTAAAATTTATATACAATGAAATAAAGAACTATGGATTTAGAGTATTATAATCGTAGTTTTACATTCTTAACTAAACCTTTCACGAAATTATGTATACGGTTAAGAAGAAGAGAAATACAGTCACAGTTTTTGCTGATGAGTGTTATGGAAATATTTAATTAGAAGTTTACATAACTATATATTGACTCATATATTTATTCCACTTTATTTTGTCTAATGCACCATAATTAGTATTATGGGAATATTTTACAGCAATATATGGCAACATTTGCACACCGAATATTTCTATTATTTAATATTCAATATTTTTTAAACGTTTTAATCTATTTTATATTTTTGAAACATTTCAGATTATTTAAAGTAAAATAATATCTTACAGCAAAAGAAATCATTCAACATTTCTGACAAAAAAACATGTTTATGAAGATAAATGTTATTTTTTCCCTTCTTTTAAGAACAGGTGTAACTTAAATGTAAAATCATTTAACTACTTTGAAAAATATTTCAGACTAATCTAAGTACATTACATAAGTACATTAATATCGAAATGAAAACAAATGGTTCAACATTTCTTACAACCAGCATGTTTATGAAGATAATAATTGTTCATTTTTTTTTAATTTTGCAAAACAGCTTTATGTTAAATAAAAAGAAATTATTTTATATTTTGAGAAATATTTCAAGTACATTAGAACTATTTCAAGTACATTAATATACAAAAGTAAAACAAATGGTTCAACATTTCTTTTAACCAACATGTCTATTAAGATAATAATTTTTATTTTTGTCTCCTTTTGCAATACAACTCTTTGTGAAATAGAAAGAGAACATTTAATGATTTTGAAAAATATTTTAAACTATTTTAAGTATATTAGTATCCAACAGCAAAACAAATGGTTCAATATTTCTTACAAACAATATGACTATTAAGATAATATGTTATATTTTCCATTTTGCAATACGACTATATGTTAAAGAGAAACTTGTTAATATTTTGTAAAATATTTCTGAGTATTTCAAGTAAATTAATATCCAAAAACACAACAAATTGTTCAAAATTTCTTACAAAAAATAAGTTTATGAAATAATAAGTGTTGATTTTTTTTCCCATTTTGGAATACAGCTGTATGTTAAATAAATAGAAACTTTTTAATATTTTGAGAAATATTTTTGACTAATTCAAGAACATTAATACACAAAAGTAAAGCAAATGATTCAACATTTCTTACAAAAATTTGTTTTCGACAAGTCAGCTGCGTTAAACATAAATACACTTCAATCCAAATCATCATTTTGATGCAGTCAACATGTATACGAGTCGAAAAACTAAATAATTAGCATTCAATATAAAAACACACAATTTCACTAAGATGTAATACATGTGTCATTCAATATCAAATTTTTTTGTAATAATAGAAGGAGTGCTATAATGTTTTTAAAATTAAGTTAAATTCTTTGTATAGAAATAATTTTAGGTAAAATGTATTTGTTTTTAAAATTTAGTTTAATATATTTCCAATGCATCGGTTATTCCCCGCAATTTATAGGCGCTCATTCTATGAAAGGCCACTTGTTTCCATACATACCACATGTAAAACAACAAAATTTCTTATTTTTTATTATACATACATTACTTTTGTTGCTTAAGCAATTGTTAAAATTTTAACAGCTATGCATTTTTTTTTAAATCCTGAATTGTTAAGTTTTTATTTAATAAAAAGAATATTTCATTCGCTTTACTTTGGTTATTCCGCAAATTTATTAAAAATAAATTTCGCAGTTAACTGCAAAGAGCCCTGTGTTCACCTAAATAAATATGAAAGACACTGAGAATGTTACAGTCACTGTAAAATTACTCACATTAGTGATGCATTTATAAGAGCAACCGTGTTTTTATAGTATAAACTATTTACCCAAATTAAGCCTTTACGTCAAATGAAGTCATATCAGAAAGCATAAAAAAAGTAAGTTTACCAACATAAGTCTTGTATTTATCATAATAAACTCGCTTCTTAAAATTACTTTCGACTTACCTAATCTAAGCCTTCGCGTCAAATGAAACCACTTCCGGAAACTGAATGCAAGTGTGATATCCAGAGGCTAAACATGTCTTTTTATCATTTTCTAATAATAGATATTTTTGTTCAATTGTAGTCGTTGCTTTAAATATGTAAAAAATATTGTTATATGAATTTGAAAAATCATTATATTGCGGTTATTATTTGATAAAAATGTATTCTGTATAAAAACTGATTGATTATCCAAAAATAAAAAATAATTCACGGTATTCATAGTATCCAGATAAACGGTTTAAAAAATATACTGAAGTCGAATTTTTCATTTGATATAAATTATTTAACAAATTAAATAAATTTGTATGGTATGTCAACTTATTTTAATTACATATATTTGTATTCATTTAATTATCATTAGAAAAATCCTTTTTTTATTCATGATAATTTCAAATGAGAATTCTCTGTAACTCACGTATTTCAATTACCCTTAATGCATAAATAAACTGACCAAACTACATTTCTTTATTTTGAATCTGTTAGTTGCCGAACAATTATCAAATTAGTAGAATTCTGTTCTTCAAACCCGGAGTTTGAATTTCACTGTTGACATGGATGCCCGTACCCGTTTGTAATCGGTTTTACACAGTAGGTCCCGCTCACATTAACCCTTGTTTAACGAAAAACTAAGCCATAGCGCTCCAATCTAACCGACGAACCTAATCTGTTAGATTTTTTATTAATTTAAAATATATTCAATACCAAAGCATTGGTTGATTTTTAAATACAATAGAATTTTACACTTAAATTTATATTGTAAAAATCATTACATTTGAAAGGCTATACATATATGTATCATATATATTTAGTACAATTAATATGCATATAATGTATATTTGTAAATGTATGTAGGTATATATATATATATATATATATATATATATATATATATATATATATATATATATATATATATATGTGTGTGTGTGTGTGTGTTTGTAGTAAGAGGTAAAGGTGGTTTTACTCACTCACTAAATGCACAGTTTTTTATATTGATGTTCTCACTCCTATAATTTTCGTTTCAATAAAGGTAATCACCATAATTAGGTATATTTTGGTCGAATTTTGTTCCCGAGGTTGAGATTAGTCCCTAAGCGACATTTTTCAGCAATCCGCAGGATGTTATATGATATTGATATTCCCAGTCGCCGAAAAGTAACCATTTAAGGTCCTATAAATCAGCTGCTGTTCTCATTATGTCGTTAATCACGCTATGATTGGAAAGACAATGAATAGCTGCTTTATATACTCCAGCATCAGTGAGCACGCCCAGTAGCTTTGTTCCTAGTTAAACCCGTTGTTATAGACAGGGGTATAAATAATCATAATATAATGGCTTTTCGGTTTAAATAATTCAAAGAGATTTGAAAAAGAGTTAAAATGTGAGTTGTTTTTCTTGTTGAGGTCAATGCTACGTGGACTAGCCAAGCACTTATGTAAAAGGTTTTTCGAATTTAGGTGTAGGATTGCGACTGTTGTTTTGAAGAGCATAGATAAGGTGAAAGAGAGTCTGGGCTTAAGTATTTCCTCGTAATTTAGAAGCAGGGATCAAGTAGAAGACCTCTGGCTTGACGTGCCATCCCAAAGATAACCTTTAAGAGGTTGGAAGACATTGGGACCACGAAGATATCTGACGTGCCCCAGACACAATTAACGATGACGAAATAAAATGTACAACATACATTTGAGCTCCCAAATGTAACTTTATTTCAAATTCCACATAGAATATATCCCATATAAAGTACTTTATAAAGGGTAGCATCAACTTGAAACAAGGATTTATATTTTTTTAATAAACATGATATATTAAAAAATAGATAGTTAATACGATCAGAAAAACAGCAAATATTCGGATATTTCTCGAGATTAAAAATTTGTTCTTTTTGGCAAAATACTTATATTAAAGATCAAATGAAAGCTATTAAATAATTTTATGTATTAAATTAATTCATAAAATATATGCAATAATTTAAGAGTATAAAAGAGCACAAGGGGAAAAATTCCCATTTTGAGAATGAATAATATAAAGATTTCTTTTACCAAGCAGTTTCTATGAATCAGTTGATACGTTTTAGTCTATAATTCGGTAAGTTACAGGAATGTAATAAAGCATTCATGTAAGCTTATAATGAAAAATGGATATTTTGAAATATTTAAGACAGTGAAACTCCGTTTAAAATAACGTATTCTGACACTCTAAGAAATAATTTTTTATTTAAAGATCTTGAGATACAAAAGGTTTAATTTTAAACCCCGTTATAACAATGATTTTTACACAATATGTAACAATGATTTTTACACAATAACCAAACAATGATTTGTGCACAATATGCAGCATATGATTGATTTGTAACAGTTTTTACTCAAAAAAATTTTAAAACCGTTTCTAAAACACTCATTAGTTCTCTTATATTCTCTTCTAAAACTCGCATTTCACTGGCCAAGTCAGAAATTTCATACTTTTTTAAAATCTTTACAGACCTGAACATCGTTTCATAGTTCAAACATATACGACCCAATACGGGATATGAAAGGAAGTTTTGATTTTCTTTTGGAAGAACTGGAACATACTGAAATAATATATAATTACTAGGACTATATGACAATTGTAAACCAGCTCTTGCAGCATCGCAGACTAATGGGTTAGAATGATACATCAGCCTGAAATGAGAAAAAAAAATTCTTTCATGTTACATAAATTTTAATCCTTTAAATCGACCTAGCAAGAAAAATGAAGTTATCAATAAATATAGAAAATAAATGAAAAATGTACTGTGTTTAAAAAAAAACCTTCCTCAAATGTTCCTCATGGCTGGGTCCTTCAAATTTGAAACTGAGAAAAATTTTATCTATTTAGTATCTAAGATCCAATATCAAAAAGGATAATAATCCTGAAATTAAGATATATATTACAACAGATAATCTCTGTTTTTGATTTTACGCATATATATCATAGGAAAAGTATTCTAATAGTCCAAAAATTCATAAATATGATTTGAATTGATCTACCCGTTTTCCATCTCTCTGAATCAGAAAATGCATTTTAGGAGTTATGCTGCTCTGTATGTGTATGTGTGTGCAGTGTTGTAAAAAGTCAAGATTCCCTGATATTTTCAAGGTTCGATCATTTAAGCGTGAAACAATGATAAGTTTTTTTTTAATATGCAATATCGAAATAGTAAAAATCCTGAAATTAATAAATGGATTACAGCAAATGATTGTCGATTTTTTGCTTTCATGCATATGTAGTATAATGGAAGTATTTCAATGGTCCAAAAATTTTTTTATAATGATTTGAATTGATTTTCGTGTTTTGGACCTTCCTGTTTCCAGAAAAGCATTCTTGAAATTGTGAGTTTGTGTTATTATGAGCACTATGGAAAAAAGGAAAGCTTCCCTGACATGTTCGAGATTGATCCTTTGAATCTGAAACTATTATCTATTTAGGTTCAAAGATTAAATATCCAAATGATGATAATACTTATATTAGGAGAAGGATTACTGCAAATATCGCTGCAATTTTTATCTTTTATGTATATGGTTGCTTTGTTGGTTGGTTGGGAGTACTACGGTCTACTTTTTGCTACACGAGGGCTAACTTTTATGTATATGTTGTATAGGGAAAGTATTCTAATCGTCTAAAAATTCATTGTAATGATTTAAATTAATCTTCCTGTTTTGGACTTCCATGAGTCTGAAAATATATTTTTGGAAATAGGTTTGTGACTGTGTATGTGTGTGCACTGTGGTAAGAAAAAAAGCCTCTAACATTTTTGAGGTTGTGTGCTTTAAATTTGAAACTGTGAAGAATTTTATCTGTTTAGGCTTTAAGATTCGATATGAAATAGATAATAATCTTGAAAGAATTAGAATGATTAGTAATCGCTGCACTTGTACTATCCCGTAAAATTGAAATCCCGTAATCTTGAAATGTTGTAGCCCCTGAATCCAAAAATGCATTTTAGAAATTATGTTTTTGTGTGTGTGAATACAAAATCTCGAACTTTTGTCTTAAAGAAACCAGATTTTGAATACCTAAACTTTAGTTAACTTGCGATTTTTTTCAACTTTGTGTTACTTCCGGAAACCAAAATTGGTAGTTTTCCTTCTACTTCTTGTTACTGAATGGATTATACCAGCTACTGAATGGCTATTTAATGTTACAATTCAATTAAAATCTGATTGTAACATAAATTAACAGATTTGGATTTATCTCTTCTGTATATATAATTTAGATTTTCTGAATTTTATATTGTAAATCAGTTAATATATATCCTAAAATTTTGTACTTTAAACAATGTAAAGAATTTATTGGTTAAAATACATAAAATTTTCTCGATCAATTTTAGTTTGTAACAGTATGAAAATTATTTAATAACTTACCATTCCAATGAATCTTTAAAGATTTCCCTTGTATTGATGAAACTCCAACGAAATCTGAAACAGAATCCTAGAATTCCTACAGTAGTAAGATTTTCTTCCGCATTTTTAATCATATTAGTTATGCAATCAAGTGGACATAAGTTTAGAATTCGTCTACGTAGTACCTGTGCTTCTTGGGGCCAATGTAGAATCTCGGAGTATAAGCTTTCATATTTTCTTAATAGACGTATGATTACCTTTAACTAGATTTCAAAAAGAAATACTTCTGTTGCCGAAGAGACCACGTTTAAAATTCCACATGCAGCACTGACATAAAATGCGTATTGAAAATTATTGTAAGACCAATATTTCATATATAAACCTACCACAGTTCCAGCTATCTTTGTGGCAGAAAAGACAAACCTCGAAATCGATCCATATTTGTGATAGTGTTCTATATGATTGGCAGTTTTCTCCAAACATCTCAGAATATTGTCTCTAAGGGGTATTAAACTTTGAACATACAGGCGAAAGCGTTGAACGTCTTCTGGAGCATTGGCTCCAATCAGTAAGTTTTGAAATTGTTCTGCCATGTTCACTAATTCATTAATTCATCTGTCAACATATGCCCAAAGTATCTTTCTTCTGAAAAAAAACAGAAGATAACCATAAAAAGTACTTTTAGCCTTTAATAGAAATTATTTTTTAACATCCTAAAAGCCTATTTATTTTGAGGAAAACCATCATAAAAGTCATTAATTTTTATATCACAAAGAGAACATCCTTTATATATTCAAGTATAATACAAAATTCATTTAAATTTTTTATGGCTAAAATTAGATTGTTTTTTAAACGCATTTTTTTGCTCGAGAGAAACAATATTTAAGTATCCTAAATCAAAATTTTTCATTTTTCCTTCAAACAAATCGGAACTATTATATATTTATTTATTCTGAAAGAAATAATTACAAATAATTTGAAGAACCATAAGATTTTTAAAAATAGGGGAAATAGGGACGGAGGGAACATCTGGAACTATGCTTAGCATAAAAATTGTTTTTAGTGTCTGACACTTCCTTAAAATGAAGCGCCCATAGCCCCATACTCGTTGTTAAGAACCATTTTAGCTGTAACGTTCTCTGAGATTATATGACAATAAGAATATTTTACAGCTAGAAAAGTAAATAAATACTTTATTTTAAAGGTAAGTTTTTAATCTCATTCATTGATGATAACATAATTGTTCTTCATGTATCATATACATAACAACATAACATCAATAATTTAGCATTTAAATAAAACCTAAATGTAGCTTGCTTCTAATAAGTTGTATTATTGAAATGATTCATAAAGTGATGGATGGGACAGTATGGCTCAGGAAAGATGGTCCATGGTTTGTTCCTCCTTGTAGCATGCTGTATATTCATACAAACTTTATAGATAGGAAACTTTTTGTTTCCACAAGTATCTGACTGATCTATCATTGACATACAAGACTATTAAAAAGTTGTCCCAACCGAAATTTGTTGGTGGAACGAGTCAAACACAGGAATATTTTTCGTTTAATGCTAATATAATAAAGCATAATCTTAAATAAAATAGTTGCTGTTAATAATCAATAAAGATTATATATGTTACGGCCAAAGCCCGAAGTTCGGCCAGTTCCCGAATTGGCTGGCCAAATCGCACATTGGCCGGGGCGTTTGGCCAATGTGCAATGTACTGGAAATGAATAGCGTATATGCGACTTTGGCTAGCCACTTCCCGAAGTGCCCTGAACTCCCTGGCCAATGTTCGATGTGCTGAAGCAAGACTGTTCGGCAGGAGGTGCAGCTGTATATTCAGGTGTGATGACGGCATGCACATGGTAGCAATGACAGTGAGTTATATTTTCAATGTATCTTTTATGCAAGTACCAAATCTGGCAACGCGTTATTCTTTACGGGCCCGTCAACTGAATAGTTTCGATTGCGGTTTAGTGTGCTTTCCCCGGATAAATAAGCCTTTTCAATATTCGTTTGTTTTTTGCTATACTATTTATAAAACTCAGTTTCAAGAATTTGTACATGCTTACAAATTTATATTTTAATACTATTATTACTATATTACAGTATTAGTACTTTATAGTTTACCTAAAACTTGTACATTAACTGCTAAATCACGAAAGGAATTGCCGCGTGATTTGAGAGTATCGTATAGTTTTTCTACAGATTTTTTCCCATGGCTTCTCCCTGACGAAACTAGTATTCTGGGCTTTTGATATGAGAACCGTGCTCTTAAGTAATTTAAATATATTGCTGCAAGGAAACGCAGATAATAGCTGTATCCTCAGCAAAGACAAGTACTGTTGTTTCATAGAGGACGCTAAAAAGACTAAATCAAAGCAGAAAAAAGAAAATGTTGACTATCGTCAACTAAGAAAATATAATGTTATTAAGGTTGACTGAAAAGAAAAACTTATTGTGCCAGTAACAGAAGTCAATAGCGTTATTTTGTATTATGTGCACACAGAAGAGTTATTCGACTTGCTACATAATATTCACTTGAAAATAGAACACGGAGGTCGCACAAGGATGGAGAAGGAGCTGCAAACTACGTACAAAATGTCACCAAAGAAATCATTACATTGTATCTCCGCTTATGCAAAAAACAGTGTCAGACCAAATTATCTAATCCTAAGAAAAATGTAGTTTCTATACCTTTAATATTTAAATAATTTAACTCAAGATGCCAAGTAGATCTTATCGACATGCAAAGTAAACGAGACAGCGAATTCAAGTTTATACTCAATTACCAGGATCATTTACCAAAGTTCATATTATTGCGAGCTCTGAAAAGCTCTGAAAGTTTTCCATTTTGCAAGAGAAACTACTTACATTGGCATCCCTATGCACAGAGGAAAAATCATTACGAACCCTTGCCGCTTCACAATCAGTGACCGGCGGCCAAGGCTGCACTCGATGCAGTTGCACTACTAAGTGCTCAACATATCGCTGCAGATGTAAAAATAACAAAATGCTGTGTAATTCGAAGTGTCGTAAAAGTTCATTTTGTTGTGACAAGTGATGATACCGACAATTTTCTGTAATAAACTAATTCAGTAGATAATGTGATTATCTTTTCGTTTGTATGTTTCCTCTAAAGGGGAGGAAATTTTCATAAGAGACCAGGAGATTTCTGGTACTGTGAGATCCTTACTCACTAAATCTTCAGACTACAGCCCACCTAGGGCCACCGTAGCTCCTTGGCCTTTGTTCCGAAGGACGATCCTAGGCGCCTAAGAGGGGCAGATTCGTCGGAAATCTCCTCTGTGGCAGCTATAATGGGATTATCATTAGCATTACGGTATACAAATACCCAAAATTTGCTTATGACCTTCTTCTTCTGACTTTGGCTGATCGTCCCATGCCACTTCCCGCATTGGCCCGCCAAACCCCGAAATCAAGGAAAGATCGGACATTGGCCAGTCATTGTGAGGTGATATTGGCTATTTCGCGATTTGGCCGGCCAATTCGGGAATTGGCCAACTTCGGGCTTTCGCCGTAACATATACATCAATAACACACAGTCTTTGTCAGTTTTCATAATATTTTTTAAAATTATATATAGATATTAAATTTCGTAAAACATGTCCATCCCTATCCCTTGTCAGGAAGAATGAGTCAATTTTATTGTTATTGTATTTGGTTTTTTTAAAATTATTCATATCATTACGATTAAGGTTATAATTTTTAAACATGGTAAAAATTACAGTTTGTTAATTTGGAACTTATGATGTTGTACCAGTAGAAAACCATTTGTAAGTAATATTTTTGATGAACTGTAAAATCCATCCCTACTCTCCCCTATCTAAAAAGTTTAACTATTTCTAATTACTTGAGGCAATTTTTGTATCTGAATCATCTGATGGCATAGCACGAGAAAAGTAAAATTGCTTTATTAATTGCTTCAGAAAATTGAAGTCATTTACTGGAAACAACGGAAGACCATCTTGCTTCTACTGCTAACTCTTACTAATTTAAAATCAACAGTTACACAACAACCAATAACAAAGTCAAAGAAAAATTGTTTAGGTATTTTAACATTCATAAACATGTCCCATCCTTTATCTCATTTAAGGGACGGACGGGAATATAATTATTGCTATTATAATTGGGTTTTTCACTGACATTTTTCTAATTTCCATCTAGTTTATATTTATAATGTGTTAAAATTTTCTGTTCGTTAATTAAAAATTTATGAGACTGTACCAGTAGAAAATAAGCTGCAAGAAATATTTTTAATAAATTTTTCTTACTCTCCCCTGTTTAAAAAGTTTAAATAGTTTTATTTACTTGTACCAGTTTTTATATCAGATTCATCTGACAACATAGCACTATAAAGAATTGTTAACACTTTCTAAATCACAGGCGTTTGCAAAAACATTTTAACTTGCACAATTTTAAGGAGTCATATTGAAATATAACATGATTGCCGGAGATATTATAAGGCTTCGATTAAATGCTAATTAGTTAATTAATAGTAATATTTAATTTTTTAAGGGTTTTCTTTTTCAAATATAACAACTAGTTTGCATTTTAAATTTACAAAGAAATAATTAAAATTCTTTTTTCCATGTGAGTCTAATTTTTTAAATCCACATTATGTGTAATTTTCGTCCATCATGCAAACACTTCCTTATCTACAAAATATATCGTATTCAATCATAGATATTAAAATTTTTTGAAATATTTATTAACTATAAGATCTATATCTGCTAGGATGATACTCAATTTTTATTAAATAGTAAAATATCGCATTAATTTCATTTTTGCTTTTTAAAACTGGGTCTAATTTTAGAAATTGATGTTTAGTTAAAGATTTTATATCATTAATACATAGTAAAATTTTAGATTTTATGTTTCATAATATCCCATGTAATAAGCATAATGAATTATTTTAACTACACTCAAAAGCTATACATAAATGAAGTTAAAAATTTTGATATTATCACCCACTACAAGTATATTTTAAACATTTATGGATAATTTTAATGCAAAAAAGTTATAGTTCGAAAGAGAAACTCTCATACAAATGTTAAAATAAATTGGTATTAAATAATTAGCGTGTAATTTAAATCTCATCTAGTAACTCCTTCATTTATAGATCATGTTTATAAAACTTATAGAAAATGTAGTCTCTTTAAAATTTATAGAAAATCAAATGAAAATCTATGGATTTAGAGTATTATAATCGTAGTTTTACATTCTTAAGTAAGCCTTTCACGAAATATGTATAAATGTTAAGAAGAAGGGAAATACAGTTACAATTTTTGCTGATGAGTGTTATGGTAATATTTAATGAGAAGTTTACATAACTATTTAATGACTCATATATTTATTCCACTTTATTTTTTCTAATACACCATAATTACTATTATGGGAATTTTTTACAGCTCTATCTGGAAAAACTTTTTTATCGAATAATTGCAATATTTAATATTCAATAATTTTTTAAAAATTTTTAAACTATTTTATATTTTTGAAACATTTTTCAGATTATTTAAAGTACAATAACATCTAACAGCAAAACAAATGTTTCAACCTTTCTGACATAAAACAAGTTTATGAAGATAAAAAAATGATAATTGTTTTCCTTTCTCAAATACAACCTTACGTTAAATATAAATAAAAACCATTTAATTACTTTAAAAATTATTTCAGACTATTTCAAGTACATTGATATCCAAAAGTTAAACAAATGGTTCAACAATTCTTAGAAAAAAATGTATTTGAACATAATAACTCTTATTTTATTTCGTTTGAAATACAGTTGTATGTTAAATAAAAAAGGAATTATTTTATATTTTAAGAAATATTTCGGACTATTTCAAGTACATTAATATTTAAACGCAAAGCCAGTGGTTCAAAATTTCATACAAAAAACATGTTTATGAAGATAATAAATGATATTTTTTCTTTTTTGCAATATAACCGTACTTTAAATATAAATAAAAACCATTTAATTATTTTCAAAATTATTTCAGACTATTTCAAGTACATTGATATCAAAAAGTAAACGAAATTGTTCAACAATTCTTAGAAAAAACATAATAACTTTTTTTTATGAAATACGGTTGTATGTTAAATAAAAAAGTAACTATTTAATATTTTAAGAAATATTTCAACTATTTCAAGTACATTTAATATTTAAATGCAAAGCCAATGGTTCAACATTTCTTACAAAAAACATGTTTATGAAGATAATAAATGATAATTTGGTTCTTTTTTGAAATACAACTCTATGTTAAAAATAAAAAAAAACCAATTAATTACTTTCAAAATTATTTCAGACTATTTCAAGTACATTGATATCCAAAAGTTAAACAAATAGTTCAACAATTCTTAGAAAAAAGATGTTTTTACGAATATAATAACTGTTATTTTATTTCTTTTGAAATACAGTTGTATGTTAAATAAAAAAAGAATTATTTTATATCTTAAGTAATATTTCGGACTATTTCAAGTACATTAATATTTTAACGCAAAGCCAATAATTCAACATTTCTTACAAAAAAAATGTTTATGAAGATCATAAATGATAATTTTGGTTCTTTTTTGAAATACAACTCTATGTTAAAAATAAAAAAAAAACCATTTAATTACTTTGAAAATTATTTCAAACTATTTCAAGTACATTGATATCAAAAAGTAAAACAATGGTTCAACAATTTCTTAGAAAAAAATGTTTACGAATATAATAACTGTTATTTTATTTCTTTTGAAATACAGTTTCATGTTAAATAAAAAAGGAATTATTTAATATTTTAAGAAAAATTTCAGACTATTTCAAGTACATTAATATTTAAAAGCAAAGCCAATAATTCAAAATTTCTTACAAAAAACATATTTATGAAGATAACAAATAATAATTTTTTCCTTTTTGCAATACAACTGTATGTTAAATATAAAAAAAAACCAATTAATAACTTTCAAAATTATTTCAGACTAAATCAAGTACATTGATATCCAAAAGTTAAACAAATGGTTCAACAATTCTTAGAAAAAAATGTTTTTGAACATAATAACTCTTATTTTATTTCTTTGAAATACAGTTGTATGTTAAATAAAAAAGGAATTATTTAATATTTTAAGAAATATTTCGGACTATTTCAAGTACATTAATATTTTAAATCAAAGCCAATGGTTCAAAATTTCATACAAAAAACATGTTTATGAAGATAATAAATGATAATTTGTTTCTTTTTTGAAATACAACTGCATGTTAAATATAAAAAAAACATTTATTTACTTTGAAAATTATTTCAGACTAATTTCAAGTGCATTGATATCCAAAAGTTAAAACAAATGGTTCAACAATTCCTAGAAAAAAAGGTTTATGAACATAATAACTGTTATTTTATTTCTTTAGAAATACAGTTGTATGTTAAATAAAAAAGGAACCATTTAATATTTTAAGAAATATTTCGGACTAATTCAAGAACTTCTTTTTGACCAGTCAACTGCGTTTAACGTAAAAACACATCAATCCAAATCATCATTTTGATGCAGTCGACATGTATATGCGTCGTAAAAATAAATAATTAGCATTCAATAAAAAAACACACAATTTCATTAAGATGTAATACATATGTCATGAAGCATCAAATTTTCTTTGTAATACCAGAAGGAGTGCTATAAATTTTTTTAAAATTAAGTTCCATTCTTTATATAGAAGTAATTTTCCGTAAAATGTATTGCTTTTTAAAATTGAGTTTAATATTTTTCCAATGCATTGGATATTCCCCGTGATTTACAGGCGCTCGGTCTATGAAACGCCACTTGTTTTGATACATACCACATGTAAATTAACAAAATTTCTTATTTTTTTATTATACATACATTACTTTTGTTCTTAAGCAATTGTTAAAATTTTAACAGCTATGCATTTATTTTTAATTCTGAATTGTTAAATTTTTATTGAATAAAAAGAATATTTCATTCGCTTTAATTTGATTATTCCGCAAATTAATTAAAAATAAATTTCGCATTTAAGTGCAAAGAGCCCTGTGTTCACCAAAATAAATATGAAAGACACTGAAAAAGTTACAGTCACTATAAAATTACTCAAACTATTGATCCATTTATAAGAGCAACCATGTTTTGTAATAGTATAAACTATTTACCTTAATCTAAGCCTTTACTTCAAATGAAGTCATATCAGAAAGTATAATAAATGTAATTTTACTAACATAAGTCTTGCATTTATCATAATAAACTCGCTTTTTATCATTTTCTAATCACAGATAATTTTGTACAATTGTTTTCGTTGCTTTAAATATGTAATAAATATTGTGGAATGAATTTGAAAAAAATCATTGTAAGGCTGTTAATATTTGATAAAAATATATTCTGTATGAAAATTGATTGATTATCCAAAAGTAAAAAATAATTCACTGTATTCATAGTATCCAGATAAACGGTTTAAAAAATATACTCAATTCGAATTTTTCATTTGATATAAATTATATAACAAATTAAATTAATTTGTATGGCATGTTAACTTATATATTATTTACATATATATATTTGTAACCATTTAGATATCATTAGAAATATCCTTTTTTATTAACGATAATTTCAAATGAGAATTCTCTGTAACTCACGTACTTCAAATATCCTTAAACCATATATAAACTGACCAAGCTGCATTTCTTTATTTCTAATCTATTAGTGTCCGAACAATTATCAAATGGGCAGAATTCTCTTCTTAAACTCGGAGTTCGAATTTCACTCTTGACATGGAGGACCATAGCCGTTTGTAATCGGTTTTACACAGTAGTTCCCGATCACATTAACTCTAGTTTAAAAAAAAAACTGCCTAGCGCTCCAATCTAACCGACGAACCTAATCTGTTAGATTTTTTATTAATTTAAAATATATTCAATACTAAGCCATTGGTAGATTTTTAAATACAATCATAGAATTTTACACTTAAATTTATATTGTAAAAATCATTATATTTGAAAGATTATACATATATGTATCATATATATTTAGAACAATTAATATGCATGTAATGTATACTTGTATATGTATGTACTTATATATATATATATATATATATATATATATATATATATATATATATATATATATATATATATATATATATATGCACGTGAACACCTGCACGTGAACAATCCACTAAACGCTCGTATACTTTTCGTTTCAATAAAGGAAATCCCCATAACTAGGTTTATTTGGTCGAATTTTGTTCCCGAAGTTGAGATTAATCCCTACGCGATATTTGGCAGCAATCCGCAGGATTTTATATGATTTTGATGTTCCCAGTCGCCGAGAAGTAACCATATGAGGTCCTATAAATCAGCTGCTGTTCCCATTATGTCGTTAATCTCGCTATGATTGGAAAGGCAATGCATAGCCGCTTTATATACTCTAACATCAGGGAGCAAGCCCTGTAGCTTTGTTCCCAGTTAAGCCCATTCTTATAGACTGAGGTATAAATGGTCATAATATAATGGCTCTTCGGTTTAAATAATTCAAAGAGATTTGTAAAAAGAGATAAAATATGAGTTGTTTTTCTTGTTGAGGTCAATGCTACGTGGAATAGCCAAGCACTTATGTCAAAGGTTTTTCGAATTTAGGTGTAGGATTCCGACTGTTGATTTGAAGAGCATAGATAGAGTGAAAGACCGTCTGAGCTTAAGTAGGTCCTCGTAATTTAGAAGCAGGGATCAAGTAGAAGACCTCTGGCTTGACGTGCCATCCCAAAGATATCCTTTTAGAAGTTGGAGGACAATGGGACCCCGAAGATATCTGACGTTCCCCAGACACCATTACCGATGACGAAATAAAATTTTCAACATACATTTGAGCTTCCGAATGTAACTTTATTTCAAATTCCTCATAGAATATATCACATATAAAGTACTTTATAAAGGGTAGTATGAACTTGAAACAAGGATTTATATTTGTGAGATTTTAAGACTTAGTGGACTGTATAAAATTTTAGAATAATGCGAATGAGGGGGATACCAAAATATTTAAACTCAATGACATAGAATTTAATGTATATGAATTGGATCAAACGTTGGGAAAATGATAACCCAATAAGATTTATGATTCAAAAGAATAATGCATTTACTTACATAGACTTTGATTATTATCACTCCCAACGTCGACTAAAATTACTTTGAATAAAACCAACTCAAAACAGGACATCAACACAAAACAGATTTTATCCCTCGCTCACAGCGAACACTCTTCTATTACATCTATTTACTAATGGCGCTACGCCTCACGGTTACAACACAAAAACAGTTTACAAAAAAACATTATGCAATTGCCGTCGCACCATGGAGGTTGGACGGAACATCCTCCGGGGCGGGCAGTAGCACAGTGACTTTAGAAACTGGTCTCTTGACATTACCAGAAACAGTTTTGAGGGAAACAACTCTTACACGGCCATCTGCACCTGGAAAACACTGAATCACACGTCCAAGAAGCCACCTTAGAGGAGGAAGTTGTGGCTCATGGATTGCCACCAAATCTCCAATCTGTAGATTCCGATGTTGCTGACTCCAAGCCTTTGGTCTTTGTTGGAGTTGGTTTAGATAATCCCGAGACCATCGGTCCCAGAATTCAAGTCGCATCTTTTGCAAAAGTTTCCATCTATCACTTAAATTGATGGTGCAATTTGAAGTTTCTGGAATGTCCAACAAAGGGGTGCCGATTATAAAATGCCCTGGCGTAAGAGCATTTATCTCAGAAGGATCAGAGGACATAGGCACTAATGGACGAGAGTTTAAACATGACTCAATCTGACAAAGAAAAGTTGACAGCTCTTCGAAAGTGAGAACTGCAGATTTGCTGGCTTTCACTAGTAAGTTTTTGGCACTTTTAACGGCTGATTCCCAGATATGCCTCCGAAATTCGGAGAATATGGTGGGATAAAATGCCAATTTATCTCACGAAAGGATGAAAAATGTTGTATTTCTGCAGATTTCAGCTTGCAGAACAAAGTTTTCAACTCATTGGAAAGTCCTACAAAGTTTTTTCCGTTATCGGAATAAACGTCGGAGGGTACGCCTCGACGGCTGATGAAACGCTTCAAGCAAGCGAGTAGTGCTTGAGTTGAAAGATCGGATACTGCCTCTAAGTGCACCGCTTTAGTACACATGCAGATGATGACACATATGTATGACTTGATTTTTGTTTTACTCCTGGTGAGATTTGGCTTAGTCGTGATTGGTCCACAGAAGTCAATTCCGATTTTTTGAAAGCAGCGGGATGGGTTGATTCTTTCCGATGGTAAGTCAGCCATAATCTGTTGGCAGGATTCTGCTCGCAATTTTTTGCAAAGAATACATTGGTGAATTACTTGTCTCACCTTGGATCGGCCATTCGTGAACCAAAATTTTTGACGTATAAGAGATAACGTTAGCTGTGGACCGGCATGGAAATGTTCCTCATGATAATACTTAATGATCAAATCAGTAATTCTGCTTTCCTTCGGTAGTAATATTGGATATTTCTGATCATTAGTCAGATTTCGCTGTCTCAATAGTCTTCCACCAACTCTAAGAATGTTTGATTTGTCGAGAAAAACGTTAAGAGTCAATAGTTTGCTTGATGAAGGTAATGGTGATTTCTTTTGGAGTAATTTAATCTCTTTTGAAAATTCTTTCGTCTGCAACACTCTAACTATAAGCAGGAGAGATGACTTGATTTCGTTGGCAGTTAAGCGTTCAGTAATACGTTCATGTTTGTTTCTAGAATTATGCATGAATCTTAAACAATAGGCGATAACATTTATCAATTTGGTGTAAGACGAAAACCCGAGAAGAAATTCAGGGATCTCTCTCTCTACCCCGGTATAGACCAACACTTCTTCGGCATCATCAGAGAATGAATCTGGACTAAAGGTAGGATAGGGAGAACCATCCCACAACTTGGACGGACCATGCCACCAAAGTTCATGATGAAGCAATTTCTTAGGAAGGACTCCTCTAGAAGCGCAATCCGCAGGATTCCAAATTCCTATTACGTGATGCCACTGAGCCCTTGGAACTAGAGACCTGATTTTGTGTACCCGGTTGGAGACGAATTGGTTACCCTTCAGTGGTGGTGAGTGAATCCAACATAGGGCAATCCGAGAATCTGACCACAGATGGACATCTTGAGGGCTAATTGGTAAAGAATCCATCACAGATAAGGTAAGCTGTGACAGTAATAATGCCGCAGAGAGTTCAAGTCTAGGCAAAGTAACCAGAGATAATGGAGCCACCTTTGTTTTTGCCGCCAAGATATGAGATGTATTTTCAAACGGACATAGTTTAACCAAATAGATGACTGCCGCATACGCCTTTGTCGAAGCATCAGCAAATCCATGTAACTGAAACTGAATCTCCTCTTTTTCATCCATATTTATAAATCTAGGAATTCTAATAGCTCTCAGACAATCAATCTGATTTAGAAAACTTTCCCATACATGTAAAATTTTTGGGGGTATTTTATCTTCCCAAGACAGCTTATCTTTCCAAAGCTCTTGCAATAAGATTTTGAGTATGATTGTAGATGGTGACAACAGACCTAATGGATCAAATGTTCTAGCAATGAAAGAGAGTAGGTCTCGCTTTGTTTCGACTTTAGATGGTTTTGCTATGTGTAGCTGTATCGTGTCTTCAGAAGAATTCCATGTCAGACCCAGTAACTTAACAACTTGTTCACTTTTATCGTTGCCATTTGAATTGTTAAGTCTTCTTTCTTCCTCTACATTTTCAATTGCTTTAGGACAGTTTGAAGCCCATTTTCTCAATGTAAATCCGCCACTTTTCATAATATGATTTATTTCGAGAATGAGTCTTGATGCTTCCTCGGACGAAGAAGCTCCACACAAGAGATCGTCCATGTAGAAATTTTCCTTAATTATCTTAGAAATTAATGGATATTCTTTTTGGCAGTCTTCAGAGAGCTTATGAAGTGTTTTAATTGCCAAATAAGGAGCACAAGATGTTTCATAAGTGACGGTGCGCAAACGATATATGTGGAGATCGGTTGTTGTTCTTCAAATCTCCAGACTATTCTTTGATAATCTCTGTGGGAGGCAGCTATCAGGATCTGGCGGAACATCTTTTCGACATCTGCTGAAAAGGCTATTCGATACGATCTGAAGTTTACTAGGATCTTAAATATATCTGGGAGCAGCTTAGGTCCGACTTCAAGGAAGTCATTTAGAGAATTTCCACTTGAATCCCTACTGGATGCATCGAACACTACACGAAGCTTTGTTGTTAGACTTTCCTCTCTTAAAACACCGTGATGGGGTAAGAAAGCTTGATTTGACACCTCTTCTTGGTCTTTAGGGACAACTTCCATGTGGTTTAGTAAAAGGTATTCTTTCATGAATTCACAATATTTTGCTTTGTATTCTGTGTTCTTTCTGAATTTTGCTTCTAAATATTGGAAGCGCCTCAAAGCTTGAACTTTGGAATCGCCGAGAATGGGAGTAGATTTGAATGGTAATCTCACAATGTATCTTCCAGTTGAATCTCGTTTCACACTTTTTTGGAAATTTTCATTTACTGGATCAATAACTGATGATTCTGGAACCGATTCTACCTGCCAAAACTTTTGCAGGGAAGCACTGAGTTCGCTATCGATTATAGAATGACAATTCACAATCTCTCCCCTTACTGGTGTTGAGTAGATGGGACCAGATAATAACCAACCTAGTTTAGATTTCATAGCACAAGGCGTTCCCTTTGGACCAATTATTTTTTCACCAGAAATGATCTGAACGAATAGGTCTGCTCCAATCAAAACTTCAACCGGAGATGAGATGTGAAAGTTCGGATCAGCAAGAACAAGACCCTCTAAATGAGGCCACTTGGTGATTTCCATCCGAAAATTGGGTAGGTTCATAGTAATGTTTTTAACGACTAGAGCATTCATTTCAAATGATTCGTCACAGGAGTGTGAATATATGGTCATGTTAGCCTCTTTCAAGGATGTTTCTGCCACAGAATTAGTAATTCCTCGAATGATATGATTTGTGCTTCTGACTTTCAAATTAAGTCTTGTTGCTAAGGCAGAAGAAATCATGCACCTTTGCGACCCACTGTCTATTAGTGCACGACAAGTAATTAAGTCCTGATTTGAAGATTTGATTTTGATCAATGCAGTACTTAACAACGTTGTCACTGTTTGTATATTATTTGCAAGGCATGGACTTTGCGTTTCGTTTACTTGATTTAGGTTAGTTTCAACATTTTGAATGAGTTTTGGACGATGAAGAAGAGTGTGATGATTTTTATGACAATTTTCTGATTTACACCTAATGGTTATTAGGCATTTAGAGGCCAAATGATTACTTCTTAAACAATTAATGCAAAGCTTATTAGTTTTAAACAAATTCCCATCGTTGATCCAATGACATCCCTAAGAAATCTGGACATTTGTGCAATGCATGCGAGTTTTTACAATTGATACAAACAGGTAGTTTTGAAGTTGAAGCGGCATTACAAAAGGTGGTCCTTTTTTGAGATTTGATGTCACCTTTACCCGCTGTCTCTGTTTTAAAACATGAATCCTTTACATTTTGAAGGCTTCTCGCATGCTTTTCCAAAAAGGCAGAAAATTCCCCAAATGTTGGAAATTTTCCTTTCTCAGTTTTTAATTCCCACTGAGTACGCAAGTTGTTATCGAGCTTGTTTTGAATTGTATAGATTAGAATCAAGTCTACCAATTCATTTCCTTTAAACCCTAATATATCCAGATTACGTATTGCTTCATTGCACGTGTCCAAGATTTCCAAAAGAGATTTGCAATTATAAACTTTGGGTTGTTTAATGTTAAAAATTTTACCCAATTGATTATAAGCCAAGAGTTTATTATCATCATACCTAGACACTAAAGTTTCCCAAGCTTGTCTGTAGAAGTCCCCAGAAACAGGAAAACCCTTAATCAATTTCGCTGCTTCCGATCTCACTGAGGCAACTAAATACTGGAATTTTGAAAGTGAGGACAGATTTTCATTTGAATCAATTGTCGCAGAAAATATTTCCTTAAACGTAATCCAATCATCAAGGTTACCGCCAAAATTTGGAATTTCAAATTTTGGAAGCCGAACATTTTGTTTTTCATTCGAAACTGACTTATCAATGAAACCAGAAGCAGAATTTACATTATTACTTGTTCTACTAAGAAATACTTCTATATCCGCACAAGCATTAATTACTTTATCATTTGCCTTTGTATATTCACTATAAAAATGTTCGTTTTCCTCAATCAATTCAAATATTAATTTCTTCCAAAGATTTTAACAGGTTACACAGTTTTGTTTTTGTTTCTTTCAAAATAAATGATTTGCCCTCCTTGATTAAATCATCAACCCTTTCAACATATCTCTCAATTTCTTTGATTGTGAAATAAAACCTGGCTTCAATCTTAGTATCTCTTTTACCCTTAGGCATCTCGAAATCACAAAGTATCAATATCTCATATACAACATTTCATGAATAGAGAATAATGCTTAAACAATTTTAAAGCGAATAATTCTGAATGCTTGCAATAATAATAAAAAAAACTTACAATATACGTCTTCCTTCCGCTAACTAGTTGGCACGATTGGCGCGATTGGCGTGAAACGCTCGACTTTAGCAAAATGGCGCAGAAACGAAATCAAAACTAGTGATTAAAACAAATGGAAAAACAGATGTAAAACATTATCTACTGTCTCTCCGGCATCGACTGACCAAAACTATGTGAGATTTTAAGACTTAGTGGACTGTATAAAATTTAGAATAATGCGAATGAGGGGGATACCAAAATATTTAAACTCAATGACATAGAATTTAATGTATATGAATTGGATCAAACGTTGGGAAAATGATAACCCAATAAGATTTATGATTCAAAAGAATAATGCATTTACTTACATAGACTTTGATTATTATCACTCCCAACGTCGACTAAAATTACTTTGAATAAAACCAACACAAAACAGGACATCAACACAAAACAGATTTTATCCCTCGCTCACAGCGAACACTCTTCTATTACATCTATTTACTAAAGGCGCTACGCCTCACGGTTACAACACAAAAACAGTTTACAAAAAAACATTATGCAATTGCCGTCGCACCATGGAGGTTGGACGGAACAATATTCTTTTAATAAACGTGATATATTAAACAATAGATAGTTAATACGGTCAGAAAAATAGCAAATCTTCGGATATTTATCGAGATTAAAAAATTGTTCTTTTTGGCGAAATATTTATATTAAGATTCAAATGAAAGCTATTAAATAATTTTATATATTAAATTAATTTATAAAATGTATGCAATAAGAGTATAAAAGAGCACAAAGTTGAAAATTCCCATTTTGAGAATGAGGATTATAAAGTTTTATTTTACCAAGCAGTTTCTATGAATCAGTTGATACGTTTTATTCTATAATTCGGTAATTACAGGAATGTAACAAATCCTTCATGTAACCTTATCCTGAAAAATGGATATTTTGAAATATTTAAGACAGTGAAACTCCGTTTAAAATAATGTTTTCTGACACTCTGAGAATTAATTTTTTATTTAAATATCTTGAGATACAAAAGGTTTAATTTTAAACACCATTATAACAATGATTTTTACACAATTTGCAACAAAGATTTTTACACAATAACCAAACAATTATTTGTGCACAATATGTAAGATTGATTGATTTGTTACAATTTTTACTTAGAACTTTATAAAAATATTTCTAAAAAACGGATTTGTTGTTCTAATTTCAATTTTAATATTCGCATTTCAATGGCCAAATCAGAAATTTTATACTTGTTTAAAATCAGGACACACCGTAACATCGTTAAATAGTTTAAAAATATGCGACCCAGCACGGGATAAGAAAGGAAGTTTTGATTTTCTTTGGGAAGAACTGGAACATACTGAAAGAATATATAATTAACAGGACTATATAACAATTGTAAACCATCTCTTGCAGCATCGAAGACTAATGGGTTAGAATGATAAATCATCCTGAAATGAGAAAAAAACTTCTTTCATGTTACATACATTTTAATCCTTTATATTGGGCTAGCAAAGAAAATGAATTAACAGTAAATATGGAATATATACAATAAATGTACTGTGTATTAATAAAAACCATCCTCAAATGTTTATGGCTGGGTCCTTCAAATTTGAAACTGAGAAAAATTTTATCTATTTAGTATCTAAGATCCAACATCAAAAATTGTGATAATCCTGAAATTAGAATATATATTACTACAGATAATTTCTGTTTTTGCTTTTACGCATATATATCATAGAAAAAGTATTCTAATAATCCAAAAATTCATTCTTATGGTTTGTATTGATCTACCCGTTTTCCATCTCTCTGAATCAGAAAATGCATTTTAGGAATTATGCTTGTCTGTATGTGTATGTGTGTACAGTGTTGTAAAAAGGCAAGATTCCTGATATTTTTGAGTTTCGATCATTTAAGTGTGAAACAATGATAAATTTTATCTAAGATGCAATATCGAAATAGTAAAAATCCTGAAAATAATAAATGGATTACAGCAAATGATTGTTGCTTTTTTGCTTTTATGTATACGTAGTATAATGGAAGTATTGCAATGGACCAAATATTTATTGTAATGATTAGAATATATTTTCGTGTAACCAGAATCCAGAAAACTTCCTGAATCCAGAAATGCATTCTTGAAATTGTGAGTTTGTGTTATTGTGAGCATTATGGAAAAAAAAAAGGAAAGCTTAACTCACATGTTCGAGATTGGAATATTGAATCTGAAACTATCATCTATTTAGAATCTTACAAGATTCAATACCAAACTGATAATAATCCTTATATTAGGAGAAGGATTACTACAAATGATCGCTGAATTGTTTACAAAAGTAATACAAAAAAAAGTGTTGTAATTGTCCAAATTCTCATTTTAATAATTTGGATTGATCTGGAAAGTTTCGATCCCCTGAATCCAAAAATGCATTTTAGAAATTATGATTTGTGTGTGTGAATACAAAATCTCGAACGCTTGTCATAAAGAAAACAGATTTTGTATACCTAAACTTTAGTTAACTTGCGATTTTTTTCAGCTTTGTTTACGTCCAAAAACCAAAATTGGTAGTTTTCCTATTTCTTGTTACTGAATAGATTATACCAGCTATTTCCTCTTACAATTCAGTTAAAATCTGATTGTAAGATAAGTTGACAGATTTGGGTATATCTATTCTGTATACATAATTTAGATTTTACTGAATTTTATATAGTAAAACAGTTTATAAGTATCCTAAAATTTTGTACTTTAAACAATGTAAAGAAATTAATGGTTATAATACATTAAATTTCCTCGATCAATTTCAGTTTTTAACCGCATGATAATTATTTAATAACTTAACATTTGCCTGTATCCTTAAACATTTTATATGCATCAAAGAAACTCGAGTGAATTCTGAAGCAAATTCCTAGAATTGATACAGTAGAAAGAACTTCTTCCACATCTTTAATCATATTAGGTATGCTATCAAGTGGACATAAGCTTAGAATTTGTCTACGTAGAACCTCTTTTTCTTGGGGCCAATGTAGAATCTCGGAGCATACTCTTTTATATTTTCTTACTAGATGTATGATTTCCTTTAACTCGTTTTCAAAAGGAAATACTTCTGTTGCCGAAGAGACCACGTTTAAAATTAAACATGCAGCACTGACATAAAATGCGTATTGAAAATTATTGTAAGACCAATAATTCATATATAAACCTACCACAGTTCCAGCTATTTTTGTGGCAGAAAAGACAAACCTCGAAATCGATCCATATTTGTGATAGTGTTCTATATGACTGGCAGCTTTCTCCAAAGAACTCAGAATATTGTAGCTAAGGCATTTTAAATTTCGAACATACAGTTGAAAGCGGTGAATGTCTTCTCTAGTATTGCCTAAAAATTGTAAGTCTTGAACAAACCAAACCTGTTACATTTATTTATTAATTTAAAATATATTCAATACTAAACCATTGGAAGATTTTTAAATACAATCATAGAATTTTACACTTAAATTTATATTGTAAATACCATTACATTCGAAAGGTTATATATATATATATATATATATATATATATATATATATATATATCATATATATATATATATATATATATATATATATATATATAAATATATATATATATATATATATATTTAGTACAATTAATATGCATGTAATGTATACTTGTATGTATACGTATGTACGTATATATGTATATATATTTATACACGTAAACACGTGCACGTGAACAACCCACTAAACGCATTGCTTTTATATTGATGTTCCCACTGGTATAATGTTCGTTTCAATAAAGGTAATCCCCCATAATTAGGTTTATATTGGGCGATTTTTGTTTCCGGGTTTGCGCTTAACCCCTACTCAACTTTTGGCTGCAATTCGCAGGATGTTACATGATTTTGATGTTACCAGTCGCCGAGAATTAACCATTTGAGGTTAAATAAATCAGCGGCGGTTCCCATTATGTCGTTAATCACTCTATGACTGGAAAGCATATCCGCTTTAATACTCTAACAGCAGTGCGCACTTTCAGTAGTTTTGTTAATAGTTAAGCCCATTGTTATAAACAGTGGTATAAATGGTCATGATGTAATGGCTCTTCGGTTTAAATAATTCAAAGAAATTTGTAGAAAGAGATAAAATGTGGGTTATTTTTCTTATTGAGGTCAAAGCTAAGTGGACTAGCCAAGCGCTTATGTCAAAGGTTTTTCAAATTTAGGTGTATTATTGCGTATGTTGTTTTGAAGAGCATAGATAGAGTGAAAGACCGTAAGCTTAAGTAACTTAAATAGGCTTAAGTAGGTCCTCGTAATTTAGAAGCAGGGATCAAGTAGAAAACTCCTAGCTTGACGTGCCATCCCAAAGATATCCTTTAAGAAGTTGGAGGACATTTTGACCACGAAGATATCTGATGTGCCCCAGACACCATTACCGACGACGAAATAAAATTTACAACATACATTTGAGCTCCCGAATGTAACTTTATTTCAAATTCCATATGGAATATCTCACATATAAAGTACTTTATAAAGTGTGGTATCAACTTGAAACTAGGATTTCTATTCTTTTAATAGCCTTGATATATTAAAAAATAGATAGTGAATACGATCAGAAAAATAGCAAATCTTCGGATATTTCTCGAGATTCAAAATTTGTTCTTTTTGGCGAAATACTTATATTAAGATTCAAATGAAAGCTATAAAATAATTTTATGTATTAAATTAATTTATAAAATGTATGCAATAATTTATGATTATAAAAGAGCACAAGGGAGAAAATTCCCATGTTGAGGATAAGGATTATAAAGATTTCTTTTACCAAGCAGTTTCTACGAATCACTTCATACGTTTTAGTCTATAATTCGGTAATTACAGGAATGTAACAAAGCATTGATGTAAATTTATCCTTAAAAATGAATATTTTGAAATATTTAAGACAGTGAAACTCAGTTTAAAATAACGTATACTGACACTCTGAGAAATAATTTTTTATTTAAAAATCACGAGATAAAATATGGTTAAATTTTAAACCCCGTTATAACAATGATTTTTACACAATTACCAAACAATGATTTGTGTACATTATGTAACATTGATTGAGTTGTAACAATTTTTACTCAAGTATTACAACTGCTTCTAAAACACTCATTTGGTCTTCTATATTCTCTTTTAAAATTCGCATTTCACTGGCCAAATCAGAAATTTCATACTTTTTTAAAATCTGGACAGACTGTAACATCGTTCCATAGTTCAAACATATACGACCCAATAACGGATAAGAAAATAAGTTTTGATGTTGTTTGGGAAGAACTGGAACATACTGAAAGAATATATAATTACCAGGACTATATGACAATTGTAAACCAGCTCTTGCAGCATCGAAGATTAATGGGTTATTATGATATATCAGCCTGAAATAAGAAACAAAATTTCTTTCATGTTACATAAATTTTAATCATTTAAATCGAGCTAGCAAGGAAAATGAAGTTAACAATAAATATAGAAAATAAATACAAAAAGTGTACTGTGTTTAAAAAAAAACCTTCCTCATATGTTCCTCATGGCTGGGTCCTTCAAATTTGAAACTGAGAAACATTTTATCTATTTAGTATCTAAGATCCAATATCAAAGAGGTAATAATCCTAAAATTAGGATATATATTACAACAGATAATCTCTGTTTTTCGTTTTATGCATATATATATCATAGTGAAAGTATTCTAATAGTCCGAAAATTCTTTAATAAGATTTGGATTGATCTACCCGTTTTCCATCTCTCTGAATCAGAAAATGCATTTTGGGAATTATGCTTCTCTGTATGTGTATGTGTGTGCAGTGTTGTAAAAAGGCAAGCTTCCCTGATATTTCGAGGTTCAGTCATTCAAGTGTGAAACAATGATAAATTTTATCTAAGATACAATATCGAAATAGTAAAAATCCTGAAATTAATAAAAATGGATTTCAGCAAATGATTGTCGCTTTTTTGCTTTTATGTATATGCAGTATAATGGAAGTATTGCAATGGTCCAAAAATTTATTGTAATGATTTGAATTGATTTTCGTGTTTTGGACCTTACTGAATCTAGAAATGCATTCTTGAAATTGTGAGTTTGTGTTGTGAGCATTATGGAAAAAGGGAATGCTTCCCAGACATGTTCGAGATTGGTCCTTTGAATCTGAAACTATTATCTATTTAGGTTCCAAGATTAAATATCAAAATGATGATAATCCTTATATTAGGAGAAGGATTACTGCAGATGATCGCTGCAATTTTTTTCTTTTACGTATGTTGTATAGTTAAAGTATTCTAATCTTCTAAAAGATCATTGTAATGATTTGGATTAATTTTCCTGTTTTGGACTTCCCTGAGTCTGAAAATGTATTTTTGGAATTACGTCTGTGAGTGTGTATGTGTGTCATTGTGATAATTAAAAAAGCCTCTCTAACATATTTGAAGTTCTGTAATTTAAAACTGTGAAAAATTTTATTTATTTAGGCTTTAAGATTCGATATCAAAAAGGTAATAATCTTGAAATAAGGAGAATGATTACTGATCGCTGCACTTGTACTATCCTCTAAAATTAATACAAAGAAAGTGTTGTAATTGTCAAAATTCTCATTTTAATAATTTGGATGGATCTTGAAAAATTTTGGATCCCCTGAATCCAAAAATGCATTTAAGAAATTATGTTTTTGGGTGTGTGAATACAAAATCTAGAACGTTTGTCTTAAAGAAACCAGATTTTGAATACCTAAACTTTAGTTAACTTGCGATTTTTTTCAACTTTGGGTTACTTCCGGAAACCAAAATTTGTAGTTTTCCTTCTACTGCTTATTACTGAATGGATTATACCAGCTACTGAATGGCTATTTCCTGTTACAATTCAATTAAAAGCTGATTGTAACATAATTTAACAGATTTGGGTTTATCAATTCTGGATATTATTTAGATTTTACAGAATTTTATATAGTAAAACAGTTAATATATATATTAAAATTTTGTACTTTAGACAATGTAAAGAAATTAATGGTCATAATACATTAAATTTCCTCGATCAATTTTAGTTTCTAACCGTATGATAATTATTTAATAACTTACCATTTGCATGAATCCTTAAAGATTTTATATGCATCGATGAAACTCGAGTGATATCCGAAGCAGAATCCTAGAATTGCTACAGTAGTAAGATTTTCTTCCGCATTTTTAATAATATTAGTTATGCAATCAAGTGGACATAAGTTTAGAATTTGTCTACGTAGTACCTCTGCTTCTTGGGGCCAATGTAGAATCTCGGAGTATACGCTGTTATATTTTCTTACTAGATGTATGATTTCCTTTACCTCGTTTTCAAAAAGAAATACTTCTGTTGCCGAAGAGACCACGTTTAAAATTCCACATGCAGCACTGACATAAAATGCGTATTGAAAATTATTGTAAGACCAATATTTCATATATAAACCTACCACAGTTCCAACTATCTCTGTGGCAGAAAAGACAAACCTCGAAATCGATCCATATTTGTGATAGTGTTCTATATGATTGGCACTTTTCTCCAAAGATCTCAGAATATTGTCTTTAACGGGTGTTAAACTTCGAACATACAGGCGAAAGCGTTGAAAGTCTTCTGGAGAATCGGCTACAATGTGTAAGTTTTGAAAATCTGTCATGTTCCCTAATTCTTTAATTCTTTATCTTTAAACATATGCACAAAGTATCTTTCTTCTGAAAAAAAAAGAAGATAACCATAAAAAGTACTTCTGACCTTTAATAGAAATTAATGTTTTAACATCCTAAAGACCTATTTATTTTGAGGACAACCATCATAAAATCATTAATTTTTATATCACAAAGAGAACATCCTTTATATTTTCAAGTATAATACAATATTCATTTAAATTTTTTTTGGCCAAAATTAGATTGTTTTTTAAACTCATTTTTTTACTCGAGAAAAAATATATTTAAGTATCCTAAATCTAAATTTATCATTTTTCCTGCAAACAATTCGGAACTTTTATATATTTATTTATTCTGAAAGAAATATTTACAAATAATTTGAAGAAATATCCGATTTTCAAAAATAGTTGAAAATAGGGATGGAGGAAACATCTGGAACTATGCTTAATATAAATTTGTTTTTAGATTCTGACACTTCGTTAAAATGCAGCGCCCATACCCCATACTCGTTGTTAAGAACCATTTTAGCTGTTACTTTTTCTGAGTTTATATGACAAGAAGAATATTTTACAGCAAGAAAAGTAAATAAATACTGTATTTAGAAGGTAAATTTTTAATCACATTCATTGATGTTAAAATAACTCTTTTTCATGTATCATATACTTACAAAATATATCTTCAATTAATTAACATTTACATTAAACCTAAATGTAGCTTGCTTCTAATAAGCTGTATTATTGAAATGCTACGTAAAGTGATGAATGGGACAGTATGGCTCAGGGAAGATGGGCTATGCTCTGTTTCCACTTGAGGCATGCTGTATATTCATAAATACTTTATAGATAGGAAACTTTTTGTTTCCACAAGTATCTGGCTGTTCTATCATGGATAATCAAGACTATTAAAAAGTTGTCCCAACCGAAAGTTGTTGATGGAACTAGTAAATCACAGGAATATTTTTCGTTTTATGGGAACATATTAAAGCATAATCTTAGATAAAATAGATTTTGTTAATAATCAATAATAGTTATATACATGAGTAACACACAGTCTTTGTCAGTTTTCATAATATTTTTTAAAATTATATATATTTTTTTAATTTCGTAAAATATGCCCATCCCTATCTCTTGTCATCAAGAATGAGTCATTTTTATTGCTATTGTGATTGTTTTTTTTAATTATTCATATAATTACCATCAAAGTTATATTTTTTAAACATGGTATAAAATTTGTTAATTTGTTAATTTGGAACTTACGATGGTGTACCAGTAGAAAACCATTTGTAAGTAATATTTTAGATGAACTGTCCAATCGTTCCCTACTCTCCCCTATATAAAAAGTTTAACTATTTCTGTTTACATGAGGCATTTTTTGTATCTGAATCATCTGATGGCATAGCACGAGAAAAGTAAAATTGCTTTGTTAATTGCTTTAGAAAATTGAAGTCATTTACTGGAAACAACGGAAGACGGTCTTGCTTCTACTGCTAACTCTTACTAATTTAAAATCAACAGTTACACAACAACCAATAACAAAGTCAAAGAAAAATTGTTTAGGTATTTTAACATTCATAAACATGTCCCATCCTTTATCTCATTTAAGGGACGGACGCGAACATCATTATTGCTATTTTAATTGGGTTTTTTACTCATATTTTTCTAATTACCATCTAGTTTATATTTATAATGTGTTAAAAGTTTTCAGTTTGTTAATTTAAAATTTATAAGACTGTACCAGTAGAAAATAAGTTGCAAGAACTATTTTTGGTAAATTATTCATACTCTTCCTTATTTAAAAATTTTAACTATTTTTATTTACTTGTACCAGTTTTTATATCTGATTCATCTGACGAGATAGCACTCTAAAGAATTGTTAACACTTTCTAAATCACAGTCGTTTGCAAAAAAATTTAACTTGCACAATTTTAAGGGGTCATATTGAAATATAACATGATTGCCGGAGATATTATAAGGCTTCGATTAAATGCTAATTAGTTAATTAATAGTAATATTTAATTTTTTAAGGGTTTTCTTTTTCAAATATAACAACTAGTTTGCATTTTAAATTTACAATCTCCTACAAATTTAAAATAAATTGGTATTAATTAATTAGCGTGTAATTTAAATCTCATCTAGTAAATCCTTCATTTATAGATCATGTTTATAAAACTTATAGAAAATGTGATCTCTTTAAAATTTATAGACAATTAAATGAAAATCTATGGATTTAGAGTATTATAATCGTAGTTTTAAATTCTTCAGCAAGCCTTTCACGAAATATGTATAAATGTTAAGAAGAAGGAAAATACAGTTACAATTTTTGCTGATGAGTGTTATGGTAATATTTAATGAGAAGTTTACATAACTATATAATGACTCATATATTTATTCCACTTTATTTTTTCTAATAAACCATAATTACTATTATGGGAATTTTTTACAGCTCAATCTGGAAAAACTTTTTTACTGAATAATTGCAATATTTAATATTCAATAATTTTTTAAAGTTTTTAAACTATTTTATATTTTTGAAACATATTTCAGATTATTTAAAGTAGAATAACATCTAACAGCAAAACAAATGGTTCAACATTCCTGACATAAAACATGTATTTGAAAATAATATATGATAATTGTTTTCCATTCTCAAATACAACCGTATGTTATATATAAAAAAAACCGTTTAATTACTTTCAAAATTATTTCAGACTATTTCAAGTACATTGATATCCAAAAGTTAAACAAATGGTTCAACAATTCTGAGAAAAAAATGTATTTGAACATAATAACTCTTATTTTATTTCGTTTGAAATACAGTTGTATGTTAAATAAAAAAGGAATTATTTTATATTTTAAGAAATATTTCGGACTATTTCAAGTACATTAATATTTAAACGCAAAGCCAATGGTTCAAAATTTCATACAAAAAACATGTTTATGAAGATAATAAATGATAATTTGTTTCCTTTTTAAAATGCAACTGCATATTAAATATTAAAAAAACATTTATTTACTTTGAAAATTATTTCAGACTATTTCAAGTACATTGATATCCAAAAGTAAAACAAATGGTTCAACAATTCTTAGAAAAAAAAATGTTTATGAACATAATAACTGTTATTTTATTTCTTTTGAAATACAGTTGTATGTTAAACAAAAAAGGAACTATTTAATATTTTAAGAAATATTTCGGACTATTTCAAGTACATTAATATTTAAACGCAAAGCCAATGGTTCAAAATTTCATACAAATAACATGTTAATTATGTTAAGATAATAAATGATAATTTGTTTCCTTTTTGAAATACAACTGCATGTTAAATATAAAACAACATTTATTTACTTTGAAAATTATTTCAGACTATTTCAAGTACATTGATATCCAAAAGTAAAACAACTGGTTCAATCATTTTTAGAAAAAAGATGTTTACGATTATAATTACTGTTATTTTTCTTCTTTTGAAATACAGTTGCATATTAATAAAAAAAGGAATTATTTAATATTTTGAGAAATATTTTGGACTATTTCGAGAACATTAATATACAAAAGTAAAACAAATGGTTCAACATTTCTTACTAACAACATGTTTATTAAGTTAATAAGTTTCCTTTTGGCAATACAACTCATTGTGAATTAAAAGACCATTTAATGCTTTAGTAAAATATTTTAAACTATATCAAATATATTAGTATCAAACAGCAAAACAAATGGTTCAATTATTTTCCATTTTGCAATACAACTATATGTTAAAGAGAAACTAGTTAATATTTTGACAAATATTTCTGAGTATTTAAAGTACAGTAATATCCCAAAACAAAACAAATTGTTTAACATTTCTTAAAAAAAATATGTTTATGAAGATAATAAGTTTTGATTTTTTTCCCTTTTTGGAATACAGTTGTATGTTAAATAAATAGAAACTTTTTAATGTTTTGAGAAATATTTTTGACTAATTCAAGAACATTCATACACAAATGTAAAACAAATGATTTGTTTTCATACATACCACATGTAAATCAACAAAATTTCTTATCTTTTTTTATTATACATATATTATTTTTGATGCTAAAACAAATGTTAAAATTTTAACAGCTATGCATTTTTTAAAATTTTAAATTGTTAATTTTTTATTTAATGAAACGTATATTTCATTCGCTTTACTTTGATTATTCCACAAATTTATTAAAAATAAATTTTGCATTTAACTGCAAAAAGACCTATGTTCACCAAAATAATTATGAAAGACACTGAGAAAGTTACAGTCACTGTAAAATTACTCACATTAGTGATGCATTTATAAGAGCAACCGTGTTTTGAAATAGTATAAACTATTTACCTTAATCTAAGACTTTACGTCAAATGAATTCATTTTAGAAAGTATAATAAATGTAAGTTTACTAACATAAGTCTTGCATTTATCATAAAAAAACTCGCTTTTTATCATTTTCTAATCACAGACAATTTTGTACAATTGTTTTCGTTGCTTTAAATATGTAATATATATTGTGATATGAATTTGAAAAAAATCATTGTAAGGCGGTTATTATTTAATAAAAATATATTCTGTATGAAAATTGATTGATTATCCAAAAGTAAAAAATAATTCTCTGTATTCATAGTATCCAGATAAACGGTTTAAAAAATATACTGAATTCGAGTTTTTCATTTGATATAAATTATATAAAAAATTAAATTAATTTGTATGGCATTTTAACTTATATTTTAATTATATATATTTATAACCATTTAATTATCATTAGAAAAATCCTTTTTTATTAACGATAAATTCAAATGAGAGTTCTCTGTAACTCACGTACTTCAAATATCCTTAAAGCATAAATAAACTGACCAAACTACATTTCTTTATTTCTAATCTGTTAGTTGCCGAACAATTATCAAATTAGTAGAATTCTGTTCTTCAAACCCGGAGTTTGAGTTTCACTGTTTACATGGATGCCCGTAGCCGATTGTAATCGGTTTTACACAGTAGTACCCGCTCACATTAACCCTAGTTTAACGAAAAACTAAGCCGTAGTGCTCCGATCTAACCGACGAACCTAATCTGTTAGATATTTTATTAATTTAAAATATATTCAATATTAAGCCATTGGTAGATTTTAAATACAATCATAGAATTTTACACTTAAATTTATATTGTAAAAATCATTACATTTGAAAGGCTATACATATATGTATCATATATATTTAGTACAATTAATATGCATGTAATGTATACCTGTATATGTATGTAGTTATATATTTAAATATATGTATATATATATATATATATATATATATATATATATATATATATATATATATATATATATAAATTTATGCACGTGAACAACCCACTAAACGCATAGTTTTTTATATTGATGCTCTCACTCCTATAATTTTCGTTTCAATAAAGGTAATCACCATTATTAGGTTTATTTTGGTCGAATTTTCTTCCCGAGGTTGAGATTAATCCCTAAACGACATTTGGCAGATGTTATATGATATTGATGTTCCCAGTCGCCGAAAAGTAACAATTTGAGGTCCTATAAACAGCTGCTGTTCTCATTATGTCGTTAATCACGCTATGATATGAAAGACAATGCATAGCTGCTTTATATACTTCAACATCAGTGCTCACGCCCAGTAGCTTTGTTCCTAGTTAAGCCCATTGTTATAAACAGAGGTATAAATGGTCATGATGTAATGGCTCTTCGGTTTAAATAATTCAAAGAGATTTGTAAAAAGAGATAAAATGTGAGTTGTTTTTCTTGTCGAGGTCAATGCTACGTGGACTAGCCAAGCACTTATGTCAAATGTTTTACGAATTTTGGTGTAGGATTGCGACTGTCGTTTTGAAGAGCATAGATAAGGTGAAAGACCGTCTGAGCTTAAGTAGGTCCTCGTAATTTAGAAGCAGGGATCATGTAGAAGACCCCTGACTTGACGTGCCATCCCAAAGATAACCTTTAAGAAGTTGGAGGACATTGGGACCACGAACATATCTGATGTGCCCCAGACACCATTACCGACGAAGAAATAAAATTTACAACATACATTTGAGCTCCCGAATGTAACTTTATTTCAAATTCCATATGGAATATCTCACATATAAAGTACTTTATAAAGTGTAGTATCAAATTGAAACTAGGATTTCTATTCTTTTAATAGCCTTGATATATTAAAAAATAGATAGCTAATACGGTCGGAAAAATAGCAAATCTTCGGATATTTCTCGAGATTAAAAATTTATTCTTTTTGGCGAAATACTTATATTAAGATTCAAATGAAAGCTATTAAATAATTTTATGTATTAAATTAATTTATAAAATGTATGCAATAATTTAAGAGTATAAAAGAGCACAAGGGTGAAAATTCCCATGTTGAAGATGGGGATTATAAAGATTTCTTATACCTAGCAGTTTCTATGAATCAGTTGATACGTTTTAGTCTATAATTCGGTAATTACAGGAATGTAACAAAGCATTGATGTAAGTTTATCCTGAAAAATGGATATTTTGAAATATTTAAGACAGTGAAACTCCGTTTAAAATAACGTATTCTGACACTCTGAGAAATAATTTTTTATTTAAAGATCTTCAGATACAAAAGGTTAAAATTTAAACCCCGTTATAACAATGATTTTTACACAATAACCAAACAATGATTTGTGCACATTATGCAACATTGATTGAGTTGTAACAATTTTTACTCAAAACGTATTTCAACTCTTTCTAAAACATTCATTTGGTCTTCTATTTTCTCTTTTAAAATTCGCATTTCACTGGCCAAATCAGAAATTTCATACTTTTTTAAAATCTGGACTGACCGTAACATCGTTCCATAGTTCAAACATATACGACCCAATACGGGATAAGAAAGGAAGTTTTGATTTTCTTTCGGAAGAACTGGAACATACTGAAAGAATATATAATTAACAGGACTATATGAAAATTGTAAACCAGCTCTTGCAGCATCGAATACTAATGGGTTAGAATGATACATCAGCCTGAAATGAGAAACAAAATTTCTTTCATGTTACATACATTTTAATCCTTTAAATTGATCTAGCAAGGAAAATGAAGTTACCAATAAATATAGAAAATAAATACAAAACATGTACTGTGTTTAAAAAAAAACCTTCCTCATATGTTCCTCATGGCTGGGTCCTTCAAATTTGAAACTGAGAAACATTTTATCTATTTAGTATCTAAGATCCAATATCAAAATGGTAATAATCCTGAAATTAGGATATATATTACAACAGATAATCTCTGTTTTTGATTTTACGCATATATATCATAGTAAAAGTATTCTAATAGTACAAAACTTCATTAATATGATTTGGATTGATCTTCCCGTTTTCCATCTCTCTGAATCAGAAAAAGAATTTTGGGAATTATGCTTCTCTGTATGTATATGTGTGTACAGTGTTGTAAAAAGGCAAGATTCCCTGATATTTTCGAGTTTCGATCATTTAAGCTTGAAACAATAATAAATTTTCCTAAGATGCAATATGGAAATAGTAAAAATCCTGAAATTAATAAATGGATTACAGCAAATTATTGTCGCTCTTTTGCTTTTATGTATATGTAGTATAATGGAAGTATTGCAATGGTCCAAAAATTTATTGTAATGATTTGAATTGATTTTCGTGTTTTCGACTTTCCTGAATCCAGAAATGCATTCTTGAAATTGTGAGTTTGTGTTATTGTGAGCATTATGGAAAAAAGGAAAGCTTCCCTGACATATTCGAGATTGGTCCTTTTAATCTGAAATTATTATCTATTTAGGTTCCAAGATTAAATATCAAAATGAGGATAATATTTATATTAGTTGAAGGATTACTACAGATGATCGCTGTAATGTTTTTCTTTAACGTATATGTTGTATAGGGAAAGTATTCTAATCGTCTAAAAATTCATTGTAATGATTTGGATTAATCTTCCTGTTTTGGACTTCCATGAGTCCGAAAATTTATATTTGGAATTAAGTCTGTGAGTGTGTATGTGTGTGCACTGTGGTGAGAATAAAGACCTCTCTAATATTTTTGAGGTTGTGTGCTTTAAATTTGAAAATGTGAAAAATTTTATGTGTTTAGACTTTAAGATTCGATACCAAATAGATAATAATCTCGAAAGAAGGAGAATGATTATTTATCGCTGCACTTGTACTACCCCGTAAATGTAATACAAAGAAAGTGTAATTGTCCAAATTCTCATTTTAATAATTTGCATTGATCTAGAATTTTTGGAGCCCCTGAATCCAAAAATGCATTTTAGAAATTATGTTTTTGTGTGTGTGAATACAAAATCGCGAACGTTTGTCTTAAAGAAACAAGATTTTGAATAACTAAACTTTAGTTAACTTGCGATTTTTTTCAACTTTTGGTTACTTCAGGAAACCAAAATTGGTAGTTTTCCTTCTACTGCTTGTTACTGAATGGATTATACCAGCTACTGAATGGCTATTTCCTGTTACAATTCAATTAAATTCTGATTGTAACATAACTTAATAGATTTGAGTTTATCTATTCTGGATATATAATTTAGATTTTTCTGAATTTTATATAGTAAAACAGTTAATATATATCCTAAAATTTTGTATTTTAAACAGTGTAACGAAATTAATGTTTATAACACATTAAATTTCCTTGATCAATTTTAGTTTGTAACCGTAAGATAATTATTTAATAACTTACCATTCGCATGAATTGTAAAAGATTTCCCTTGGATTGATGAAACTCGACCGTATTCTGAAACAGAATCCTAGAATGGCTACAGTAGTAAGATTTTCTTCCGCATTTTTAATCATATTAGTTATGCAATCAAGTTTACATAAGTATAAAATTTGTCTACGTAGTACCTCTGCTTCTTGGGGCCAATGTAGAATCTCGGAGTATAAGCTCTTATATTTTCTTAATAGACGTTTGATTTCCTTTAACTCGTTTTCAAAAAGAAATACTTCTGTTGCCGAAGAGACCACGTTTAAAATTCCAAATGCAGCACTGACATAAAATGCGTATTGAAAATTATTGTAAGACCAATATTTCATATATAAACCTACCACAGTTCCAACTATCTCTGTGGCAGAAAAGACAAACCTCGAAATCGATCCATATTTGTGATAGTGTTCTATATGATTGGCAGTTTTCTCCAAACATCTCAGAATATTGTCTCTAAGGGGTATTAAACTTTACCAAGCAGTTTCTATGAATCAGTTGATACGTTTTATTCTATAATTCGGTAATTACAGGAATGTAAGAAATCATTCATGTAACCTTATCCTGAAAAATGGATATTTTGAAATATTTAAAACAGTGAAACTCCGTTTAAAATAATGTTTTCTGACACTCTGAGAATTAATTTTTTATTTAAATATCTTGAGATACAAAAGGTTTAATTTTAAACACCATTATAACAATGATTTTTACACAATTTGCAACAAAGATTTTTACACAATAACCAAACAATTATTTGTGCACAATATGTAAGATTGATTGATTTGTAACACTTTTTACTTAGAACTTTATAAAAATATTTCTAAAAAACGGATTTGTTGTTCTAATTTCAATTTTAATATTCGCATTTCAATGGCCAAATCAGAAATTTTATACTTGTTTAAAATCAGGACACACCGTAACATCGTTAAATAGTTTAAAAATATGCGACCCAGCACGGGATAAGAAAGGAAGTTTTGATTTTCTTTGGGAAGAACTGGAACATACTGAAAGAATATATAATTACGAGGACTATATAACAATTGCAAACCAGCTCTTGCAGCATCGAAGACTAATGGGTTAGAATGATAAATCATCCTGAAATGAGAAGAAAAAAATCTTTCATATTACACACATTTTAATCCTTTATATTGGGCTAGCAAAGAAAATGAATTAACAGTAAATATAGAATATATACAATAAATGTACTGTGCTTTAAAAAAAACCATCCTCAAATGTTTATGGCTGGGTCCTTCATATTTGAAACTGAGAAAAATTTTATCTATTTCGTATCTAAGATCCAATATCAAAAAGGGTAATAATCCGGAAATTAGAATATATATTACTACAGATAATTTCTGTTTTTGCTTTTACGCATATATATCATAGAAAAAGTATTCTAATCATCCAAAAATTCATTCTTATGGTTTGTATTGATCTACCCGTTTTCCATCTCTCTGAATCAGAAAATGCATTTTGGGAATTATGCTTGTCTGTATGTGTATGTTTGTGCAGTGTTGTAAAAAGGCAAGATTGCCTGATATTTTCGAGTTTTGATCATTTATGTGTGAAACAATGATAAATTTTATCTAAGATGCAATATTGAAATAGTAAAAATCCTGAAAATAATAAATGGATTACAGCAAATGATTGTTGCTGTTTTGCTTTTATGTATATGTAGTATAATGGAAGTATTGCAATGGACCAAAAATTTATTGTAATGATTTGAATTGATTTTCGTGTTTTGGACCTTCCTGAATCCAGAAATGCATTCTTGAAATTGTGAGTTTGTGTTATTGTGAGCATTATGGAAAAAAAAGGAAAGCTTAACTCACATGTTCGAGATTGGAATTTTGAATCTGAAACTATCATCTATTTAGAATCTTACAAGATTCAATACCAAACTGATAATAATCCTTATATTAGGAGAAAGATTACTATAAATGATCGCTGAATTGTTTACAAAAGTAATAAAAAAAAGTGTTGTAATTGTCCAAATTCTCATTTTAATAATTTGGATTTATCTGGAAATTTTCGATCCCCTGAATCCAAAAATGCATTTTAGAAATTATGATTTGGGTGTGTGAATACAAAATCTCGAACGCTTGTCATAAAGAAAACAGATTTTGTATACCTAAACTTTAGTTAACTTGCGATTTTTTTCAGCTTTGTTTACTTCCAAAAACCAAAATTGGTAGTTTTCCTTCTATTTCTTGTTACTGAATAGATTATACCAGCTACTGAATGGCTATTTCCTGTTACAATTCAGTTAAAATCTGATTGTAAGATAAGTTGACAGATTTGGGTATATCTATTCTGTATACATAATTTAGATTTTACTGAATTTTATATAGTAAAACAGTTTATATGTATCCAAAAATTTTGTACTTTAAACAATGTAAAGAAATTAATGGTTATAATACATTAAATTTCCTCGATCAATTTTAGTTTGTAATTGTATAATAATTATTTAATAACTTACCATTTGCCTGAATCCTTAAAAATTTTATATGCATCAAAGAAACTCGAGTGAATTCTCAAGCAAATTCCTAGAATTGATATAGTAGAAAGAACTTCTTCCACATCTCTAATCATATTAGGTATGCTATCAAGTGGACATAAGCTTAGAATTTGTCTCCGTAGAACCTCTTTTTCTTGGGGCCAATGTAGAATCTCGGAGCATACTCTTTTATATTTTCTTACCAGATGTATGATTTCCTTTAACTCGTTTTCAAAAAGAAATACTTCTGTTGCCGAAGAGACCACGTTTAAAATTCCACATGCAGCACTGACATAAAATGCGTATTGAAAATTATTGTAAGACCAATATTTCATATATAAACCTACCACAGTTCCAGCTATCTCTGTGGCAGAAAAGACAAACCTCGAAATCGATCCATATTTGTGATAGTGTTCTATATGATTGGCAGTTTCCTCCAAAGAACTCAGAATATTGTAGCTAAGGCATTTTAAATTTCGAACATACAGTTGAAAGCGGTGAATGTCTTCTCTAGTATTGCCTACAAATTGTAAGTCTTGAAATTGTTCTGCCATGTTCCCTAATTCTTTAATTCATCTTTAAACATATGCCCAAAGTATCTTTCTTCTGAAAAAAAAAACAGAAGATAACCATAAAAAGTACTTCTAGCCTTTAATAGAAATTAATGTTTTAACATCCTAAAGGCCTATTTACTTTGAGAAAAACCTTTATAAAAGCCATTAATTTTTATATCACAACGAGAACATCCTTTATATTTTTAAGTATAATAAAAAATTCATTTAAACTTTTTTTGGCCCAAATTAGATCTTTTTTAAACTCATTTTTTTTACTCTAGAAAAACAATAATTAAGTATCCTGAATCTAAATTTATAGTTTTTCTTGCAAAAAAAATCGGAGCAATTATATATTTATTTATTCTGAAAGAAATAATGAAAAATAATTTTAAGAACTATCCGATTTTAAAAAATAGGGGAAATTAGGGATGGAGGAAACATCTGGAATTATGCTTAATATAAAAACTGTTTTTAGTTTCTGACACTTCCTTAAATTGCAGCTCTAAAAAGGTCCATACTCATTGTTAAGAACCATTTTAGCTGTAACCTTCTCTTAGTTTATATGACAAGAAGAATAGTTTACAGCAAGAAAAGTAAATAAATACTTAGGAAGGTAACTTTTCAATCACATTCATTAATATATATATAAAAGTTATTTATGTATCATATACTTAATAATATAAATTCAATAAATTAGCACTTAAATTAAACCTAAAAGTAGCTTGCTTGTAATAAACTGTATTATTGAAATGCTTCGTAAAGTGACGGATGGGACAGTATGGCTCAGGGAAGATGGGCCATGCTCTGTTCCCCCTTGAGGCATGCTTCATACATACTCTATAGATATGAGACTTTTTGTTTCCACAAGTATCTGACTGTTCTATCATTGATAAACAAGTTATTGTTAAAAAGTTGCCCCCACCGAAAGTTATTGGTGGGAAGAGTCAAACACAGGTATATTTTTCGTTTAATGCGATTATATTAAAGCGTAATCTTAGATAAAATAGATGTTGTTAATAATCAATAAAGGTTATATACATGAGTAACACACAGTCTTTGTCAGTTTTCATAATATTTTTTAAACTTATAAATAGCTTTTAAATTTCGTAAAACATGTCCCGTCCCTCCCTCTTGTTAGGAAGAATGAGACATTTTTATTGCTATTGTGATTGTTTTTTTTTTAATTATTCATATAATTACCATCAATGTTATATTTTTTAAACATGGTAAATAATTTCAGTTTTTTAATTTTTAACTTACGATGTTGTACCAGTAGAAAAATTTTGTAAGTAATATTTTAGATGAACTGTCCAATCGTTCCTCTCTCTCTCCCCTATCTAAAAGGTTTAACTATTTCTATTTACCTTAGGCATTTTTTTTTGTATCTGAATCATCTGATGTCATAGCACGAGAAAAGTAAAATTGCTTTGTTAATTACTTCAGAAAATTCAAGTCATTTACTGGAAACAATGGAAAACCGTCTTGCTTCTTCTACTAACTCTTTCTAATTTACAATCAACAATTACACAACAACCAATAAGAAAGTCAATGAAAAATTGTTTAGGTATTTTAACTTTCATAAAACTGTCCCATCCTTTATCTCATTTAAGGGACGGACGAGAACATTATTATTGCTATTATAATTGGGTTTTTTACTCACATTTTTGTAATTACCATCTAGTTTATATTTATAATATGTTAAAATTTTTCAGTTTGTTAAATTAAAATTTATGATACTGTACCAGTTGACAATAAGTTGCTAGATATTAAAATTCAAATGAAAGCTATTAAATAATTTTATGTATTAAATCAATTTATAAAATGTATGCAATAATTTAAAAGTATAAAAGAACACAAGGGTGAAAATTCCCATGTGGGAATTTGATTGTGAGATGAGGATTATAAAGATTTCTTTTACCAAGCAGTTTCTATGAATCATTTCATATGTTTTAGTCTATAATTCGGTAATTACAGGAATGTAACAAAGCATTCATGTAAGTTTATCCTGAAAACGGATATTTTGAAATAATTAAGACAGTGAAACTCCGTTTAAAATAACGTATTCTGACACTCTGAGAAATAATTTTTTATTTAAAGATCTTGAGATAGAAAAGGTTTAATTTAAAACCCTGTTATAACAATGATTTTTACACAATAACCAAACAATAATTTTTACGCAATAACCAAACAATGATTTGGCCACAATATGCAACATTAATTGATTTGTAACAATTTTTACTCAACTACTATTAAAATTCTTTCTAAAACACTCATTAGGTCTTTTAATTTCTCTTTTAAAATTCGCATTTCACTGGCCACATCAGAAATTTCATACATTTTTAAAATCTGGACACACCGTAACATCGTTCCATAGTTCAGACATATACGACCCAACACGGGATAAGAAAGGAAGTTTTGATTTTCTTTGGGAAGAACTGGAACATACTGAAATAATATATAATTAACAGGACTATATAACAATTGTAAACCAGCTCTTGCAGCATCGATGACTAATGGGTTTTAGTGATAAATCATCCTGAAATGAGAAAAAAATTTCTTTCATGTTACATACATTTTAATCATTTATATTGGGCTAGCAAGGAAATTGAAGATAACGGTAAATATAGAATATATACAATAAATGTACTGTGTTTAAAAAAACCATCCTCAAATGTTTATGACTGGGTCCTTCAAATTTGAATCTGACAAAAATTTTATCTATTTAGTATCTAAGATCCAACATCAAAAAGGGTAATAATCCTGAAATTAGAATATATATTACTACAAATAATTTCTGTTTTTGCTTTTACGCATATATATCATAAAAAAAGTATTCTAAAAATCTAAAAATTCATTCATATGATTTGGATTCATCTACCCGTTTTCTATCTCTCTGAATCAGAAAATGCATTTTGGAAATTATGCTTCTCTATATGTGTATGTGCGTGCAGTGTTGTGAAAAGGCAAGATTCCCTGATATTTTTCAGGTTCGGTCATTTAAGTGTGAAACAAAGATAAATTTTATCTAAGATGCAATATCGAAATAGTAAAAATCCTGAAATTAATAAATGGATTACTGCAAACGATGCATTTTTTTTTTTGCTTTTTTGCTTTTATGTATATGTAGTCTAATGAAAGTATTGGAATGTTCCAAAAATTTATTGTAATGATTTGAATTGCTTTTCATGTTTTGGAACTTCCTAAATCCAGAAATGCATTCTTGAAATTGATTGTGAGTGTGTGTTATTGTGAGTATTATGGAAAATAGGAAAGCTTCCCTGACATGTTCGGAAATGGTCATTTTAATCTGAAACTATTATCTATTTAGGTTCCAAGATTAAATATCAAAATGATGATAATACTTACATTAGGAGAAGGATTACTGCAGATATCGCTGCAATTTTTATCTTTTATGTATATGTTGTATAACGAAAGTATTCTAATCGTCTAAAAATTCATTGTAATGATTTAAATTAATCTTCCTGTTTTGGACTTCCCTGAGTCTGAAAATGTATTTTTGGAATTAGGTCTCTGAGTGTGTATGTGTGTGCACTGTGGTAAGAAAAAAGCCTCTCTAACATTTTTGAGGTTATATATGAGGTTCTATTTAGGTTTTAAGATTCGATATCAAAAAGAAAATCATGAAAGAAGGATAATGATTATTAATCGCTGCACTTGCACTATCCCTTAAAACTAATACAAAGAAAGTGTTGTAATTTTCAAAAATCTCATTTTAATAATTTGGATTGATCTTGAAATTTTGGAGCCCCAAATACAAAAATGCATTTTAGAAATTATGTTTTTGTGTGTGTGTAAATACAAAATCTGGAACGTTTGTCTTAAAGAAACCAGATTTTGAATACCTAAACTTTAGTTAACTTGCAAATTTTTTCAACTTTAGGGTACTTCCGGAAACCAAAATTGGTAGTTTTCCTTCTATTTCTTGTTACTGATTGGATTATACCAGCTACTGAATATCTATTTCCTGTTACAATTCAGTTAAAATCCGATTGTAACATAAGTTAACAGATTTGGATTTATCTATTCTGGATAAATAGTTTAGATTTTGCTGAATTTTATATAGTAAAACAGTTTATATGTATCCTAAAATTTTGTACTTAATACAATGTAAAGAAATTAATGGTTATAATACATTAAATTTCCTCGCTCAATTTTAGTTCGTAAGTGTATGATAATTATTTAAAAACTTACCATTTGCATGAATCCTTAAAGATTTTATATGCATCGATGTATCTCGAGTGAAATCTGAATTAGAATCTTAGAATTGCTACAGTAGAAAGATTTTCATCCGCATTTTTAATCATATGAGTTATGCAATCAAGTGGACATAAGTATAGAATTTGTCTACGTAGTAACTCTGCATCTTGGGGCCAATGTAGAATCTCGGAGTGTACGCTTTTATATTTACTTACTAGATGTATGATTTCCTTTAACTCGTTTTCAAAGAGAAATACTTCTGTTGCCGAAGAGACCACGTTTAAAATTCCACATGCAGCACTGACATAAAATGCGTATTGAAAATTATTGTAAGACCAATATTTCATATATAAACCTATCACAGAACCAGCTATCTCTGTGGCAGAAAAGACAAACCTCGAAATCGATCCGTATTTGGGATAGTGTTCTATATGATTGGCACTTTTCTCCAAAGATCTCAGAATATTGTCTCTAAGGGATATTAAACTTCGAACATATAGGCGAAACCGTTGAAAGTTTTCTGCATTATTGGCTACATTAAGTAAGCTTTCAAATTGTTCTGCCATGTTCCCTAATTCTTTAATTCGTCTTTAAACATATGCCAAAAATATCTTTCTTCTGAAAAAAAAACATAAGAAACCATAAAAAGTACTTCTACCTTAAATAGAAATTAATTTTTTAACATCCTAAAGGCCTATTTATTTTGGGGAAAACCACCATAAAAGTCATTAATTTTTATATAACAAAGAGAACATCCTTTATATTTTCAAGTATAATACAAAATTCATTTAAATTATATTTGGCCAAAATTAGATTGTTTTTTAAGCTCATTTCTTTACTCGAGAATAACAATATTTAAGTATCCTAAATCTAAATTTATCCTTTTTCCTGCAAACAAATCGGAACTATTATATATTTATTTATTCTGAAAGAAATATTTACAAATACTTTGAAGAAATATCCGATTTTCAAAAATAGGGGAAAATAGGGATGGAGGAAACATCTGGAACTATGTTTAATATAAAAATTGTTTTTAGTTTCTGACACTTCCTTAAAATGCAGCGCCCATAGCCCATACTCGTTGTTAATAACCATTTGAGCTGTAACGTTTTCGGAGTTTATATGACAAAAAGTATAATTTAGAGCAAGAAAAGTAAATAAATACTTTATTTTGAAGGTAAGTTTTCAATCACATTCATTGATGTTAACATAATTTTCTTCATGTATCATATACTTAACAATATACCTTCAATTAATTAGCACTTACTTTAAACCTAAATGTAGATTACTTCTCATAAGCTGTATTATTGAAACGCTGCATAAAGTGATGGATGGGACAGTATGGCTCAGGAAAGATGGGCCATGCTCTGTTTCCACTTGAGGCATGCTGTATATTCATACATACTTTATAGAGAGGAAACTATTTTCCCACAAGTATCTGACTGTACTGTCATTCATAAACAAGACTATTAAAAAGTTGTCCCAACCGAAAGTTGTTGGTGCAACTAGTCGAGCACAGGAATATTTTTCGTTTAATTGGAACATATTAAAGCATAATCTTGGATAAAATAGATGTTGTAAATAATCAATAATTGTTCTATACATGAGAAACACACAGTCTTTGTCAGTTTTCATAATATTTTTTAAAATTATTTATACTTTTTAAATTTTGTAAAACATGTCTCATCCCTATCTTTTGTCAGGAAGAATGAGTCATTTTTATTGCTATTGTGATTGTTTTTTTAATTATTTATATAATTACCATAAAGGTTATATTTTTTAAACATGGTAAAAATTTCAGTTTGTTAATTGAGAACTTACGATGTTGTAAAAGTAGAAAAAAGTTTGTAAGTAATATTTTGATGAACTGTCCAATCCATCCCCACTCTCCCCTATCTAAAAAGTTTAACTATTTCTAATTACTTGAGGCATTTTTTGAATCTGAATCATCTGATGGCATAGCACGAGAAAAGTAAAATTGCTTTGTTAATTACTTCAGAAAATTCAAGTCATTTACTGGAAACAACGGAAGACCATCTTGCTTCTACTACTAACTCTTACTAATTTAAAATGAACAGTTACAGAACAACCAATAACAAAATCAAAGGAAAATTGTTTAGGTATTTTAACTTTCATAAAAATGTCCCATCCTTTATCTCATTTAAAGAACGGACGGGAATATAATTATTGCTATTATAATTGGGTTTTTTACACATATTTTTCTAATTACCATCTAGTTTATATTTATAATGTGTAAAAATTTTTCAAATTTTTAATTAAAAATTTATGAGACTGTACCAGTAGAAAAAAGTTTGCAAAAAATATTTTTAATAAATTTTTCTTACTCTCCCCTATTTAAAAATTTAACTATTTTTATTTACTTGTACCAGTTTTTATATCTGATTCATCTGATGACATAGCACTCTAAAGAATCGTTAACACTTGCTGAATCACAGTCGTTTGCAAAAAAATTTAACTTGCACAATTTTAAGGGGTCATATTGAAATATAACATGATTGCCGGAGATAATATAGGGCTTCGATTAAATGATAATTATTTAATTAATAGTAATATTTTCGTTTAATTAAGGGTTCTCTTTTTCAAATATAACAACTAGTTTGCATTTTAAATTTACAAAGAAATAATTAAAATTCTTTTTTTCATGTGAGTCCAATTTTTTAAATCCACATTATGTGTAATTTTCGTCCATGATGCAAACACTTCCTTATCTACAAAATATTTCGTATTCAATCATAGATTTTAAAATTTTATGAAATATTTATTAACTATATGATATATATCTGCAATGATAATACTCTATTTTTATTAAATACTAAAATATCACACTAATTTCATTTTTGTTTTTTGAAACTGGGTCTAATTTTAGAAATTGATGTGTAGTTTAAGATTTTATATCATTAATGCATAGTAAATATCATTCGAAATATCCCATGTAATCAGCATAATGAATTTAAATACGCAAAAGCTATACATAAATGAAATTAAAAATTTTGATATTATCAGCCACTACAACTATATTTTAATCATTTATGGAAAAATTTTAATACAAATAAGCTAGATTTCGAAAGAGAAACTCTCATACAAATGTTAAAATAAATTGGTATTAATTAATTAGCGTGTAATTTAAATCTCATCTAGTAACTCCTTCATTTATAGATCATGTTTATGAAACTTATAAAAAATGTGATCTCTTTAAAATTTATAGAAAATTAAATGAAAATCTATGGATTTAGAGTATTATAATCGTAGTTTTACATTCTTAAGAAATCCTTTTACGAAATATGTATAAATGTTAAGAAGAAGGAAAATACAATTACAGTTTTTGCTGATGAGTGATATGGTAATATTTAATTAGAAGTTTACATAAATATAATGACCCATATATTTATTCACTTTATTTTTTCTCATACACTATAATTAGTATTATGGGAATTTTTTACAACTCTATCTGGAAAAACTTTTTTTACCCAATAATTGCAATATTTAATATTCAATAATTTTTTAAAGTTTTTAAACTATTTTATATTTTTTTTTTATTTAAAGTACAATAACAAAACATCTAACAGCAAAACAAATGGTTCAACATTTCTGACAAAAAACATGTTTATGAAGATAAGAGTTAATTTTTCCTTCTTACAATAACAGCTGTTACTTAAATAAAAATAAAACCATTTAACTTCTTTGAAAACCATTTCAGACTATTTTAAGTCTATTAATATCGAAATGAATACAAATGGTTCAACATTTCTAAGAAACAACATATTTATGAAGATAATGAGTGTTTATTTTTTTTAATTTTGCAAAACAGCTTTATGTTAAATAAAAAGAAATTATTTTATATTTTGAGAAATATTTCGTACTACTTCAAGTACATCAGTATACAAAAGTAAAACAAATGGTTCAACATTTCTTTCAACCAACATGTCTATTAAGATAATAAGTGTTATTTTTGTCTCCTTTTTGGAATACAACACTTTGTGAATTAAAAAGAGACCATTTAATGCTTTTGAAAAATATTTTAAACTATTTCAAGTATATTAGTATCCAACAGCAAAACAAATAGTTCAATATTTCTTACAAACAATATGACTATTAAGATAATATGTTATTTTTTTATATTTTGCATAACGACTATATGCTAAAGTGAAACTAGTTAATATTTTGTAAAATATTTCTGAGTATTTCAAGTACATTACTATCCAAAAACACAACAAATTGTTCAACATTTCTTACAAAAAATAAGTTTATGAAGATAATAAGTGTTATTTTTTTCTTTTTTGCAATACAGCTGTATGTTAAATATATAAAACTTTTTAATATTTTGAGAAATATTTTTGACTAATTCAAGAACATTAATACACAAAAGTAAAGCAAATGATTTAACATTTCTTACAAAAACTTTTTTTTGACAAGTCCACTACGTTGAACATAAAACACGTCAATCCAAATCATCATTTTGATGTAGTTGACATGTATACGCGTCGAAAAAAATAAATAATTAGCATTCAATATAAAAACACACAATTTCACTAAGATGTAATATATGTGTCATTCATTATCAAATTTTTTTTGTAATACCAGAAGGAGTGCTATAAATTTTTAAAAATTAAGTTAATTCTTTGTATAGAAATACTTTTCCGTAAAATATATAGGTTTTTAAAATTGAGTTTAAAATATTTCCAATGCATCGGTTATTCCCCGTAATTTACAGGCGCTCGGTCTATGAAAGGCCACTTGTTTTGATACATACCACATGTAAATCAACAATATTTCTTATATTTTTATTATACAAACATTATTTTTGTTGCTTAAGCAATTGTTAAAACTTTAACAGCTATGCATTTTTTAAAATTCTGAATTGCTAAATTTTTATTTAATAAAAAGAATATTTCATTCGCTTTACACTTTGATTATTTTGCAAATTTATTAAAAATAAATTTCACAGTTAAGTGCAAAGAGCCCTGTGTTCACCAAAATAAATATGAAAAACACTGAGAAAGTTACAGTCACTTTAAAATTACTCACATTAATGATGCATTTATAAGAGCAACCGTGTTTTAATAGTATAAACTATTTACCCAAATTAAGCCTTTACGTCAAATGAAGTCATATCAGAAAGGATACTAAAAGTAAGTTTACCAAAATAAAGTATTGTATTTATCATAATAAACTCGCTTCTTAAAATTACTTGACGACTTACCTAATCTAAGCCTTCGCGTCAAATGAAACCACTTCCGGAAACTGAATGCAAGTGTGATATCCAGAGGCTAAACATGTCTTTTTATCATTTTCTAATAATAGACATTTTTGTTCAATTTGTAGTCGTTGCTTTAAGTATGTAAAAAATATTGTTATATGAATTTGAAAAAGTCATTATAATGTGGTTTTTATTTGATAAAAATGTATTCTGTATGAAAATTGATTGATTTTCAAAAAATAAAAAATTATTCACTGTATTCGTAGTATCCAAATAAACGGTTTAAAAAATATACTGAATTCGAGTTTTTCATTTGATATAAATTACATAACAAATTAAATTAATTTGTATGGAATGTTGACTTATATTTTAATTATATATATTTGTAACCATTTAATTATTATTAGAAAAATAATTTTTTATTAACGATAACTTTAAATGAGAATTCTCTGTAACTCACGTATTTCAAATATCCTTAAAGCATAAATAAACTGACCAAAATGCATTTCTTTATTTCTAATATGTTAGTTGCCGGACAATTATCAAATGGTTAGAATTCTGTTTTTCAAACCCGGAGTACGAATTTCACTGTTGATATGGATGTCCATAGCCGTTTGTAGTCGGTTTTACACAGTTAGTCCAGCTCACATTTTTTTTAAATTTAAAATATATTCAATACTAACCCATTGGTAGATTTTTAAATATAATCATAGAATTTTACACTAAAATTTATATTGTAAAAATCATTATATTTGAAAGATTATACATATAAGTCCGTAAATATGTGTATATATATATATATATATATATTATATATATATATATATATATATATATATATATATATATGTACATATATATGTATATATATATATATATATATATATATATATATATGCACGTGAACACCTGCACTTGAACAACCCACTAGACGCACAGTTTTTTATATTGATGTTCTCACTCGTATACTTTTCGTTTCAATAAAGGTAATCCCCATAATTAGGTTTATTTGGTCGAATTTTGTTCCTGAGGTTGAGATTAATCCCTACGCGACATTTGGCAGAAATCCGCAGGATGGTATATGAATTTGATGTTCCCAGTCGCCGAGAAGTAACCATTTGAGGTCATATAAATTAGCTGCTGTTCCCATTATGTCGTTAATCACGCTATGATTGGAAAGACAATGCATACCCGCTTTATATACTCTGACATCAGTGAGCAAGTCCTGTAGCTTTGTTCCCAGTTAAGCCCATTCTTATAGAGTGAGGTATAAATGGTCATAATATAATGGCTCTTCGATTTAAATAATTCAAAGAGATTTGTAAAAAGAGATAAAATGTGAGTTGTTATTCTTGTTGAGGTCAATGCTACGTGGAATAGCCAAGCACTTATGTCAAACGTTTTTCGAATTTAGGTGTAGGATTCCGACTGTTGTTTTGAAGAACATAGATAGGGTGAAAGACCATCTGAGCTTAAGTAGGTACTCGTAATTTAGAAGCAGGGATCAAGTAGAAGACCTCTGGCTTGACGTGCCATCCCAAAGATATCCTTTTAGAAGTTGGAGGACATTGGGACCCCGAAGATATCTGACGTTCCCAAGACACAATTATCGACGACGAAATAAAATGTACAACATATATTTGAGCCCCCGAATATAACTTTATTTCAAATTCCATATGAATATATCCCATATAAAGTACTTTATAACGATAAGTATCAACTTGAAACCAGGATTTATATTCTTTTCATAGCCTTGATATATTAAAAAATAGATAGTTAATATGATCAGAAAAATAGCAAATCTTCGGATATTTCTCGAGATTAAAAATTTGTTCTTTTTGGCGAAATACTTATATTAAAATTCAAATGAAAGTTATTAAGTAATTTTATGTATTAAATCAATTTATAAAATGTATGCAATAATTTAAAAGTATAAAAGAACACAAGGGTAAAATTTCCCATGTGGAATTTCACCCTTGTGAGATGAGGATTATAAAGATTTCTTTTACCAAGCAGTTTCTATGAATCAGTTGATATGTTTTAGTCTATAATTCGGTAATTACAGGAATGTGACAAAGCATTCATGTAACATTACCCTGAAAAATATATATTTTGAAATATTTAAGACAGGGAAACTGCGTTTAAAATAACGTATTCTGACACTCTGAGAAATTTTTTATTTAAAGATCTTGAAATACAAAAGGTTTAATTTTAAACCCCTTTATAACAATGATTTCTACACAATATGTAACAATGATTTTTACACAATAACCAAACAATGATTTGTGCACAATATGCAAGATTGATTGATTTGTAAAAATTTCTACTTAGTACTTTATTAAAAATATTTCTAAAAAACTGATTTGGTCTTCTAATTTCAATTTTAAAATTCGCATTTCAATGGCCAAATCAGAAATTTTATACTTGTTTAAAATCAGGACACACCGTAACATCGTTAAATAGTTTAAAAATATGCGACCCAGCACGGGATAAGAAAGGAAGTTTTGATTTTCTTTGGGAAGAACTGGAACATACTGAAAGAATATATAATTACGAGGACTATATAACAATTGCAAACCAGCTCTTGCAGCATCGAAGACTAATGGGTTAGAATGATAAATCATCCTGAAATGAGAAGAAAAAACTTTTTTTATATTACACACATTTTAATCCTTTATATTGGGCTAGCAAAGAAAATGAATTAACAGTAAATATAGAATATACTAGCGTATAGCCAGTCATATGACGAGATCAGTAAAATTTTTAATTTTCCAGAATTGTAGAATACCATATGAAGCAGATAAAAAAAAAATGGGGTTTTTTTTTTGGCTGAGAATTATCTTGCAGCAAAAAATAATTGTTGATTGAATTTTAAATTATCACATACGTACCTAATCTATTATTTAAGAGAAATATAAAAGAAAATTAATTACGTAATATATAAGTTCAGTGATAAAAGATATTAAAATAGTGTAGACGCTATTTAAATAATTTAAAATAAGAAATGATTAAATGAGATGGTTAAATGAATGACGTCATAATGATAGAAAAATGTTTTTTTTCATCTATTTATTCTATAATAAATTGATAAATTTAATTGCCTGCTCTTAATCGGGGGAAAATGGGGCTTGAAATAATCGCATTAAACTCTCGAAAAGGGGGGAAGGAGTGAATTTCAATATTTTTGCTGTGATATGAAGCTTATTTATACCAATTTATTTTAGAATCAGATCGATAGTTAAGGAGAAAATAAACTTTACTCGCTTTAAATTTTGCTAACCCTAATTCATTAAGAATTCAATATGGAGCCTATTTCCATTCCAGGTCCAACCGCTTCAAAAATTCGTGGACAGACGGACAGATAACTTAGGCTATTATTATATAGGGGACTAGACTTGTGATCTGTTACTATTATGTTATTGTTATTGTTGTGTAGTTAGTAAGTTAAATTTTAAGATAAAAGTTAACTTAGGTGGGAGAATGTCAAATCGTCTGTTAAAATTGATGTTCTACCCACATATTATCTTTTTTATTTTATTTTTCCTCTGTAAGTTGCGAGTGGCAACGAACGATTTTGTTTAGTGAAAACATGGCTGTTCTTTCGTATGCGAGAAAAATGGCTCTTGAGTTGCTTTTGTGCTTTAATATGTTAATATTATTTACGCCATAAATTCTTCTATGTGACATTTTCTGTGCATTTAAAGATCTCGCATACATAAATATAATAAAAAGTGTTTTATATTAAAAGAGAGTCTGTTTTGAGCAATTAATTAACGCCATTGAGAACATTCTTCAGTATCACACTTCTGATTTCGAAACCCAAACGGGACAGTGATTATTTGGTGCTATATATGAATGGTATCGAAAATGATAAATTTATTCGCCTGCTTTTAACGGGGAGAATAAGGCTTGAAATAATAGCATTAAACGCTAAAAAAGGGGGATGGCTTAGATTTTGAACTCGATTTGAATTTTGCTAACCCTAACACATAAAAATTTCAATATGGATGCCTGTATCCGTTCCAGGTACAACCGCTTCAAAAATTTGCCGACAGACACCTTAGGCTATTATTATATAGGGGATACAATAAATGTACTGTGTTTAAAAAAAACCATCCTCAAATGTTTATGGCTGGGACCTTAATATTTGAAACTGAAAAAATTTTATCTATTTAGTATCTAAGATATAACATCAAAAAGGGTAATAATCCTGAAATTAGAATATATATTACTACAGATAATTTCTGTTTTTGCTTTTACGCATATATATCATAGAAAAAGTATTCTAATAATCCAAAAATTCATTCTTATGGTTTGGATTGATCTACCCGTTTTCCATCTCTCTGAATCAGAAAATGCATTTTGGGAATTATGCTTCTCTGTATGTGTATGTGTGTGCAGTGTTGTAAAAAGGCAAGATTCCCTGATATTTTCGAGTTTCGATCATTTAAGTGTGAAACAATGATAAATTTTATCTAAGATGCAGTACAGAAATAGTAAAAATCCTGAAAATAATAAATGGATTACAGCAAATGATTGTTGCTTTTTTTGCTTATATATATATGTAGTATAATTGAAGTATTGCAATGGACCAAAAATTTATTGTAATGATTTGAATTGATTATGATGTTTTGGACATTCCTGAATCAAAAAATACATTCTTGGAATTATGTCTGTGAGTGTGTGTTATTATGCGCATTATGGAGAAAAAAGGAAAGCTTCCCTCATATGTTCGAGATTGGCCTTTTGAATCTGAAACTATCATCTATTTAGAATCTTACAAGATTCAATACCAAACTGATAATAATCCTTATATTAGAAGAAGGATTACTGCAAATGATCGCTGAATTGTTTTCTATTACGTATATGTTGTATAGGGAAAGTATACTAATCGACTAAAAATTCATTGTAATGATTTGGATTAATCTTCTTGTTTTGGACTTCCCCGAGTCTGAAAATATATTTTTGGAAATAGGTTTGTGACTGTGTATGTGTGTTCACTGTTTTAAGAAAAAAAGCCTCTCTAAGATTTTTGAGGTTGTGTGCTTTAAATTTGAAACTGTGAAAAGTTTTATCTATTTGGCTTTAAGATTCGATATCAAAAAGATAATCTTGAAAGAAGGAGAATGATTATTATTCGCTGCTCTGGTATTTCCCCGTAAAAGTAATACAAAGAAAGTGTTGTAATTGTCCAAATTCTCATTTTAATAATTTGGATTGATCTGGAAAGTTTCGAGCCCCTGAATCCAAAAATGCATTTTAGAAATTATGATTTGGGTGTGTGAATAAAAAATCTCGAACGATTGTCATAAAGAAACCAGATTTTGTATACCTAAACTTTAGTTAACTTGCGATTTATTTCAACTTTGTTTACTTCCGGAAACCAAAATTGGTAGTTTTCCTTCTACTTCTTGTTACTGAATGGATTATACCAGCTACTGAATGGCTATTTCCTGTTACAATTCAGTTAAAATCTCATTGTAACATAAGTTAACAGATTTGGGTATATCTACTCTGGATATATAATTTAGATTTTACTGAATTTTATATAGTAAAATAGTTTATATGTATCCTAAAATTTTGTACTTTAAACAATGCAAAGAAATTAATGGTTATAATACATTAAATTTCCTCGATCAATTTCAGTTTGTAACCGCATGATAATTATTTAATAACTTACCATTTGCCTAAATCCTTAAAAATATTATATGCATCAAAGAAACTCGAGTGAATTCTGAAGCAAATTCCTAGAATTGATAGTGTAGAAAGAACTTCTTCCACATCTTTAATCATATTAGGTATGCTATCAAGTGGACATAAGCTTAGAATTTGTCTCCGTAAAACCTCTTTTTCTTGGGGCCAATGTAGAATCTCGGAGCATTTTCTTTTATATTTTCTTACTAGATGTATGATTTCCTTTAACTCGTTTTCAAAAAGAAATACTTCTGTTGCCGAAGAGACCACGTTTAAAATTCCACATGCAGCACTGACATAAAATGCGTATTGAAATTTATTGTAAGACCAATATTTCATGTATAAACCTACCACAGTTCCAACTATCTCTGTGGCAGAAAAGACAAACCTCGAAATCGATCCATATTTGTGATATTGTTCTATATGATTGGCAGTTTTCTCCAAAGAACTCAGAATATTGTAGCTAAGGCATTTTAAATTTCGAACATACAGTTGAAAGCGGTGAATGTCTTCTATAGTATTGCCTACAAATTGTAAGTCTTGAAATTGTTCTGCCATGTTCCCTAATTCTTTAATTCATCTTTAAACATATGCCCAAAGTATCTTTCTTCTGAAAAAAAACAGAAGATAACCATAAAAAGTACTTCTAGCCTGTAATAAAAATAACAGAAGATAACCATAAAAAGTACTTCTAGCCTTCAATAGAAATTAATGTTTTAACATCCTAAAGGCCTATTTACTTTGAGAAAAACCTTTATAACAGCCATTAATTTTTATATCACAACGAGAACATCCTTTATATTTTTAAGTATAATAAAAAATTCATTTAAACTTTTTTTGGCCCAAATTAGATTTTTTTAAACTATTTTTTTTACTCTAGAAAAACAATAATTAAGTATCCTAAATCTAAATTTATAGTTTTTCTTACAAAAAAATCGGAGCAATTATATATTTATTTATTCTGAAAGAAATAATAAAAAATAATTTTAAGAACTATCCGATTTTAAAAAATAGGGGAAATTAGGGATGGAGGAAACATCTGGAATTATGCTTAATATAAAAACTGTTTTTAGTTTCTGACACTTCCTTAAATTGCAGCTCTAAAAAGGTCCATACTCATTGTTAAGAACCATTTTAGCTGTAACCTTCTCTTAGTTTATATGACAAGAAGAATAGTTTACAGCAAGAAAAGTAAATAAATACTTTATTTTGAAGGTAACTTTTCAATCACATTCATTAATATATATATAAAAGTTATTTATGTATCATATACTTAATAATATAAATTCAATAAATTAGCACTTAAATTAAACCTAAAAGTAGCTTGCTTGTAATAAACTGTATTATTGAAATGCTTCGTAAAGTGACGGATGGGACAGTATGGCTCAGGGAAGATGGGCCATGCTCTGTTCCCCCTTGAGGCATGCTTCATACATACTCTATAGATATGAGACTTTTTGTTTCCGCAACTATCTGACTGTTCTATCATTGATAAATAAGACATTATTTAAATGTTGCCCGCACCGAAAGTTATTGGTGGGAAGAGTCAAACACAGGTATATTTTTCGTTTAATGCGAATATATTAAAGCGTAATCTGAGATAAAATAGATGTTGTTAATAATCAATAAAGGTTTTATACATGAGTATCACACAGTCTTTGTCAGTTTTCATAATATTTTTTAAACTTATATATAGATTTTAAATTTCGTAAAACATGTCCCATCCCTATCTCTTGTCAGGAAGAATGAGTCATTTTTATTGCTATTGTGATTGTTTTTTTTAAATTATTCATATAATTACAATCACGGTTATAATTTTTAAACATGTTAAAAAATTCAGTTTGTTATTTTGGAACTTACGATGTTGTACCAGTAGAAAACAGTTTGTAAGTAATATTTTAGATGAACTGTCCAATCGTTTCCCACTCTCCCCTATCTAAAAAGTTTAAATATTTCTATTTACCTTAGGCATTTTTTTTGTATCTGAATCATCTGATGGCATAGCACGAGAAAAGTAAAATTGCTTTGTTAATTACTTCAGAAAATTGAAGTCATTTACTGGAAACAATGGAAAACCGTCTTGCATCTACTACTAACTCTTTCTAATTTACAATCAACAATTACACAACAAACAAAAGCAAAGTCAAACAAAAATTGTTTAGGTATTTTAATTTTCATGAACATGTCCCATCCATCCCTCATTTAAGGGACGGACGAGAACATTATTATTGCTATTATAATTGGGTTTTTTACTCACATTTTTGTAATTACCATCTAGTTTTTTTTTTTTAACGTGTTAAAATTTTTCAGTTTGTTAAATTAAAATTTATCATACTGTACCAGTAGAAAATAAGTTGCTAGAAAAATTTTTGATAAATTATTCTTACACTCCCCTATTTCAAAAGTTTAACTATTATCATTTTCTTGTGCAAGTTTTTATATCTGATTCATCTGACGACATAGCACTATAAAGAATTGTTAACACTTTCTGTATCACAGTCGTTTGCAAAAAAAATTTTAATGTGCACAATTTTAAAGGGTCATATTGAAATATAACATGATTACAGAAGATATAAGGCATAGATTAAATGCTAACTAGTAAATTAATAGTAATATTTTCGTTTTTTTAAGGGTTTTTTTTTTCAAATATAACAACTAATTTGCATTTTAAATTTATAAAGAAATAATTAAAATTCTTTTTTCCATGTTAGTCCAATTTTTAAATCCCCATTATGTGTAATTTTCGTTCATGATGCAAACACTTTCTTATCTACAAATATATTATATTCAATCATAGATTTTAAAATTTTATGAAATATTTATTAACTATATGATCTATATCTGCTATGATGATACTCAATTTTTATTAAATAGTAAAATTTCGCATTAATTTCATTTTTTTTTAAAACAGGGTCTAATTTTAGAAATTGATGTTTAGTTTAAGATTTTAGATCATTAATGCATAGTAACATTTTAGATCTTATGCTTCAAAACATCTGATGTAATAAGCATAATGAATTATTTTAACTACACTCAAAAGCTATACAACTTTGATATTATAACCCACTACAAGTATATTTTAATCATTTATGGATAATTTTAATACAAATAAATTATAGTTGGAGCGGGAAACTCTCATACAAATGTTAAAATAAATTGGTATTAATTAATTACAGTGTAATTTAAATCTCATCTACTAACTCCTTCATTTATAGATCATGTTTATAAAATTTATAGGAAATGTGGCCTCTTTAAAATTTATATACAATGAAATAAAGAACTATGGATTTAGAGTATTATAATCGTAGTTTTACATTCTTAACTAAGCCTTTCACGAAATTATGTATACGGTTAAGAAGAAGAGAAATACAGTCACAGTTTTTGCTGATGAGTGTTATGGAAATATTTAATTAGAAGTTTACATAACTATATATTGACTCATATATTTATTCCACTTTATTTTGTCTAATGCACCATAATTAGTATTATGGGAATATTTTACAGCAATATATGGCAACATTTGCACACCGAATATTTCTATTATTTAATATTCAATATTTTTTAAACGTTTTAATCTATTTTATATTTTTGAAACATTTCAGATTATTTAAAGTAAAATAATATCTTACAGCAAAAGAAATCATTCAACATTTCTGACAAAAAAACATGTTTATGAAGATAAATGTTATTTTTTTCCCTTCTTTTAAGAACAGGTGTAACTTAAATGTAAAATCATTTAACTACTTTGAAAAATATTTCAGACTAATCTAAGTACATTAATATCGAAATGAAAACAAATGGTTCAACATTTCTTACAACCAGCATGTTTATGAAGATAATAATTGTTCATTTTTTTTTAATTTTGCAAAACAGCTTTATGTTAAATAAAAAGAAATTATTTTATATTTTGAGAAATATTTCGGACTATTTCAAGTAAGTTAATATACAAAAGTAAAACAAATGGTTCAACATTTCTTTTAACCAACATGTCTATTAAGATAATAATTTTTATTTTTGTCTCCTTTTGCAATACAACTCTTTGTGAAATAGAAAGAGAACATTTAATGATTTTGAAAAATATTTTAAACTATTTTAAGTATATTAGTATCCAACAGCAAAACAAATGGTTCAATATTTCTTACAAACAATATGACTATTAAGATAATATGTTATATTTTCCATTTTGCAATACGACTATATGTTAAAGAGAAACTTGTTAATATTTTGTAAAATGTTTCTGAGTGTTTCAAGTACATTACTATCCAAAAACACAACAAATTGTTCAACATTTCTTACAAAAAATATGTTTATGAAGATAATAAGTGTTATTCTTTTTCTTTTTTCCAATACAGCTCTATGCTAACTATATAAAAACTTTTTAATATTTTGAGAAATATTTTTGACTAATTCAAGAACATTAATACACAAAAGTAAAGCAAATGATTCAACATTTCTTACAAAAAATTTTTTTGACAAGTCAGCTGCGTTTAACATAAATACACTTCAATCCAAATCATCATTTTGATGCAGTCAACATGTCTACGAGTCGAAAAACTAAATAATTAGCATTCAATATAAAAACACACAATTTCACTAAGATGTAATACATGTGTCATTCAATATCAAATTTTCTTTGTAATAATAGAAGGAGTGCTATAATGTTTTTAAAATTAAGTTAAATTCTTTGTATAGAAATAATTTTAGGTAAAATGTATTTGTTTTTAAAATTTAGTTTAATATATTTCCAATGCATCGGTTATTCCCCGCAATTTATAGGCGCTCATTCTATGAAAGGCCACTTGTTTCCATACATACCACATGTAAAACAACAAAATTTCTTATTTTTTATTATACATACATTACTTTTGTTGCTTAAGCAATTGTTAAAATTTTAACAGCTATGCATTTTTTTTAATCCTGAATTGTTAAGTTTTTATTTAATAAAAAGAATATTTCATTCGCTTTACTTTCGTTATTCCGCAAATTTATTAAAAATAAATTTCGCAGTTAACTGCAAAGAGCCCTGTGTTCACCTAAATAAATATGAAAGACACTGAGAATGTTACAGTCACTGTAAAATTACTCACATTAGTGATGCATTTATAAGAGCAACCGTGTTTTAATAGTATAAACTATTTACCCAAATTAAGCCTTTACGTCAAATAAAGTCATATCAGAAAGCATAAAAAAAGTAAGTTTACCAACATAAGTCTTGTATTTATCATAATAAACTCGCTTCTTAAAATTACTTGCGACTTACCTAATCTAAGCCTTCGCGTCAAATGAAACCACTTCCGGAAACTGAATGCAAGTGTGATATCCAGAGGCTAAACATGTCTTTTTATCATTTTCTAATAATAGATATTTTTGTTCAATTGTAGTCGTTGCTTTAAATATGTAAGAAATATTGTTATATAAATTTGAAAAATCATTATATTGCGGTTATTATTTGATAAAAATGTATTCTGTATAAAAACTGATTGATTATCCAAAAATAAAAAATAATTCACGGTATTCATAGTATCCAGATAAACGGTTTAAAAAATATACTGAAGTCGAATTTTTCATTTGATATAAATTATTTAACAAATTAAATAAATTTGTATGGTATGTCAACTTATTTTAATTACATATATTTGTAATCATTTAATTATCATTAGAAAAATCCTTTTTTTATTCATGATAATTTCAAATGAGAATTATCTGTAACTCACGTATTTCAATTACCCTTAAAGCATAAATAAACTGACCAAACTACATTTCTTTATTTCTAATCTGTTAGTTGCCGAACAATTATCAAATTAGTAGAATTCTGTTCTTCAAACCCGGAGTTTGAATTTCACTGTTGACATGGATGCCCGTAGCCGTTTGTAATCGGTTTTACACAGTAGGTCCCGCTCACATTAACCCTTGTTTAACGAAAAACTAAGCCATAGTCCTCCGATCTAACCGACGAACCTAATCTGTTAGATTTTTTATTAATTTAAAATATATTCAATACCAAAGCATTGGTTGATTTTTAAATACAATCATAGAATTTTACACTTAAATTTATATTGTAAAAATCATTACATTTGAAAGGCTATACATATATGTATCATATATATTTAGTACAATTAATATGCATATAATGTATATTTGTAAATGTATGTAGGTATATATGTATATATATATATATATATATATATATATATATATATATGTACATATATATGTATATATATATATATATATATATATATATATATGCACGTGAACACTTGCACGTGAACAACCCACTAAACGCCCAGTTTTTTATATTGATGTTCTCACTCCTATAATTTTCGTTTCAATAGAGGTAATCACCATAATTAGGTTTATTTTGGTCGAATTTTGTTCCCGAGGTTGAGATTAATCCCTACTCGACATATGATTTTGATGTTCCCAGTCGCCGACAAGTAACCATTTCAGGTCCTATAAATCTGCTGCTTTTCTCATTATGTCGTTAATCACGCTATGATTGGAAAGACAATGCATAACTGCTTTATATACTCGAACATCAGTGTTCACGCCCAGTAGCTTTTTTCCTAGTTAAGCCCATTGTTATAGACAGAGGTATAAATGGTCATAATGTAATGGCTCTTGGGTTTAAATAATTCAAAGAGATTTGTAAAAAGAGATAAATATGAGTTGTTTTTCTTGTTGAGGTCAATGCTACGTGGACTAACCAAGCACTTATGTAAAAGGTTTTTTGAATTTAGGTGTAGGATTGCGACTGTTGTTTTGAAGAGCATAGATAAGGTGAAAGACAGTCTGAGCTTAAGTATTTCCTCGTAATTTAGAAGCAGGGATCAAGTAGAAGACCTCTGGCTTGACGTGCCATCCCAAAGATAACCTTTAAGAGGTTGGAAGACATTGGGACCACGAAGATATCTGACGTGCCCCAGACACAATTACCGACGACGAAATAAAATGTACAACATACATTTGAGCTCCCAAATGTAACTTTATTTCAAATTCCACATAGAATATATCACATATAAAGTACTTTATAAAGGGTAGCATCAACTTGAAACAAGGATTTATATTTTTTTAATAACCATGATATATTAAAAAATAGATAGTTAATACGATCAGAAAAACAGCAAATATTCGGATATTTCTCGAGATTAAAAATTTGTTCTTTTTGGCAAAATACTTATATTAAAGATCAAATGAAAGCTATTAAATAATTTTATGTATTAAATTAATTCATAAAATATATGCAATAATTTAAGAGTATAAAAGAGCACAAGGGGAAAAATTCCCATTTTGAGAATGAATAATATAAAGATTTCTTTTACCAAGCAGTTTCTATGAATCAGTTGATACGTTTTAGTCTATAATTCGGTAAGTTACAGGAATGTAATAAAGCATTCATGTAAGCTTATAATGAAAAATGGATATTTTGAAATATTTAAGACAGTGAAACTCCGTTTAAAATAACGTATTCTGACACTCTAAGCAATAATTTTTTATTTAAAGATCTTGAGATACAAAAGGTTTAATTTTAAACCCCGTTATAACAATGATTTTTACACAATATGTAACAATGATTTTTACACAATAACCAAACAATGATTTGTGCACAATATGCAGCATATGATTGATTTGTAACAGTTTTTACTCAAAAAAATATTAAAACTGTTTCTAAAACACTCATTAGTTCTCTTATATTCTCTTCTAAAACTCGCATTTCACTGGCCAATTCAGAAATTTCATACTTTTTTAAAATCTGGACAGACCTGAACATCGTTTCATAGTTCAAACATATACGACCCAATACGGGATATGAAAGGAAGTTTTGATTTTCTTTTGGAAGAACTGGAACATACCGAAATAATATATAATTACTAGGACTATATGACAATTGTAAACCAGCTCTTGCAGCATCGAAGACTAATGGGTTAAAATGATACATCAGCCTGAAATGAGAAACAAACTTTCTTTCATGTTACATAAATTTTAATCCTTTAAATCGAGCTAGCAAGGAAAATGAAAATAACAATAAATATAGAAAATAAATACACAAAATGTACTGTGTTTAATAAAAAACCTTCCTCAAATGTTCCTCATGGCTGGGACCTTCAAGTTTGAAACTGAGAAAAATTTTAACTATTTAGTATCTAAGATCCAATATCAAAAAGGATAATAATCCTGAAATTAAGATATATATTATAACATATAATCTCTGTTTTTGATTTTACGCATATATAACATAGGAAAAGTATTCTAATAGTCCAAAAATTCATAAATATGATTTGAATTGATCTACCAGTTTTCCATCTCTCTGAATCAGAAAATGCATTTTAGGAGTTATGCTTCTCTGTATGTGTATGTGTGTGCAGTGTTGTAAAAAGTCAAGATTCCCTGATATTTTCAAGGTTCGATCATTTAAGCGTGAAACAATGATAAGTTTTTTTTTAATATGCAATATCGAAATAGTAAAAATTCTGAAATTAATAAATGGATTACAGCAAATGATTGTCGATTTTTTGCTTTCATGAATATGTAGTATAATGGAAGTATTTCAATGGTCCAAAAATTTTTTGTAATGATTTGAATTGATTTTCGTGTTTTGGACCTTCCTGTTTCCAGAAAAGCATTCTTGAAATTGTGAGTTTGTGTTATTATGAGCATTATGGAAAAAAGGAAAGCTTCCCTGACATGTTCGAGATTGATCCTTTGAATCTGAAACTATTATCTATTTAGGTTCAAAGATTAAATATCCAAATGATGATAATACTTATATTAGGAGAAGGATTACTGCAAATATCGCTGAAATTTTTATCTTTTATGTATATGGTTGCTTGGTTGGTTGGTAGGGAGCACTACGGTCTACTTTTTGCTACACGAGGGCTAACTTTTATGTATATGTTGTATAGGGAAAGTATTCTAATCGTCTAAAAATTCATTGTAATGATTTAAATTAATCTTCCTGTTTTGGACTTCCATGAGTCTGAAAATATATTTTTGGAAATAGGTTTGTGACTGTGTATGTGTGTGCACTGTGGTAAGAAAAAAAGCCTCTAACATTTTTGAGGTTGTGTGCTTTAAATTTGAAACTGTGAAGAATTTTATCTGTTTAGGCTTTAAGATTCGATATGAAATAGATAATAATCTTGAAAGAATTAGAATGATTAGTAATCGCTGCACTTGTACTATCCCGTAAAATTGAAATCCCGTAATCTTGAAATGTTGGAGCCCCTGAATCCAAAAATGCATTTTAGAAATTATGTTTTTTGTGTGTGAATACAAAATCTCGAACTTTTGTCTTAAAGAAACCAGATTTTGAATACCTAAACTTTAGTTAACTTGCGATTTTTTTCAACTTTGTGTTACTTCCGGAAACCAAAATTGGTAGTTTTCCTTCTACTTCTTGTTACTGAATGGATTATACCAGCTACTGAATGGCTATTTAATGTTACAATTCAATTAAAATCTGATTGTAACATAAATTAACAGATTTGGATTTATCTCTTCTGTATATATAATTTAGATTTTCTGAATTACAGACGGACAGATAACTTAGGCTATTATTATATAGGGGACTAGACTTGTGAACTGTTACTATTATGTTATTGTTATTGTTGTGTAGTTAGTTGTAAGTTAAATTTTAAGATAAAAGTTAACTTAGGTGGGAGAATGTCAAATCGTCTGTTAAAATTGATGTTCTACCCACATATTATCTTTTTTATTTTATTTTTTCTCTGTAAGTTGCGAGTGGCAACGAACGATTTTGTTTAGTGAAAACATGGCTGTTCTTTCGTATGCGAGAAAAATGGCTCTTGAGTTGCTTTTGTGCTTTAATATGTTAATATTATTTACGCCATAAATTCTTCTATGTGACATTTTCTGTGCATTTAAAGATCTCGCATACGTAAATATAATAAAAAGTGTTTTATATTAAAAGGGCGTCTGTTTTGAGCAATTAATTAACGCCATTGAGAACATTCTTCAGTATCACACTTCTGATTTCGAAACCCAAACGGGACAGTGATTATTTGGTGGTATATATGAATGGTATCGAAAATGATAAATTTAATCGCCTGCTTTTAATGGAGGAGAATAAAGCTTGAAATAATAGCAATACACGCTGCAAATGGGGGGATGGCTTAGATTTTGAACTCGATTTGAATTTTGCTAACCCTAACCCATAAAAAATTCAATATGGATGCCTGTATCCGTTCCAGGTACAACCGCTTCAAAAATTTGCCGACAGACACCTTAGGCTATTATTATATAGGGATACAATAAATGTACTGTGTTTAAAAAAAAAACCATCCTCAAATGTTTATGGCTGGGACCTTAATATTTGACACTGAGAAAATTTTATCTATTTAGTATCTAAGATCCAATATCAAAAAGGGTAATAATCCTGAAATCAGGATATATATTACTACAGATAATATTTGTTTTTGCTTTTACGCATATATATCATAGGAAAAGTATTTTAATAGTCCAAAAATTCATTAATATGATTTGGATTGATCTACCCGTTTTAAAACTCTCTGAATCAGAAAATGCATTTTGGGAATTATGCTTCTCTGTACGTGTATGTGTGTGCAGTGTTGTAAAAAGGCAAGATTCCCTGATATATTCGAGGTTCGGTCATTTACAGTGTGAAACAATGATAAATTTTTTCTAAGATGCAATATCGAAAGAGTAAACATCCTGAAATTAATAAATGGATTACAGCAAATTATTGTTGCATTTTGCTTTTTTGTATATGTAGTATAATGGAAGTATTTCAATGGTTCAAAAATTTATTGTAATGATTTGAATTGATTTTCGTGTTTTGGACCTTACTGAATCTAGAAATGCATTCTTGAAATTGTGAGTTTGTGTTATTGTGAGCATTATGGAAAAAATTCATGCTTCCCAGACATGTTCGAGATTGGTCCTTTGAATCTGAAACTATTATCTATTTAGGTTCCAAGATTAAATATCAATATGATGATAATCCTTATATTAGGAGAAGGATTACTGCAGATGATCGCTGTAATTTTTTTTTTACGTATGTTGCATAGGGAAAGTATTCTAATCTTCTAAAAGATCATTGTAATGATTTGGATTAATCTTCCTGTTTTGGACTTCCCTAAGTCTGAAAATGTATTTTTCAAATTACGACTGTGAGTGTGTATGTGTGTCATTGTGGTAATTAAAAAAGCCTCTCTAACACATTTGAGGTTCTGTAATTTAAATTTAAAACTGTGAAAAATTTTATTTATTTAGGCTTTAACATTCGATATCAAAAATATAATAATCTTGATATAAGAGAATGATTACTAATCGCAGCACTTGTACTATCCCCTAAAAGTAATACAAAGAAAGTGTTGTAATTGTCCAAATTCTCATTTTAATAATTTGGATGGATCTTGAAATTTTGGATCAACTGAATCCAAAAATTCATTTTAGAAATTATGTTTCTGGGTGTGTGAATACAAAATCTAGAACGTTTGCCTTAAAGAAACCAGATTTTGAATACCTAAACTTTAATTAACTTGCGATTTTTTTCAACTTTGGGTTACTTCTGGAAACCAAAATTGGTAGTTTTCCTTCTATTGCTTGTTACTGAATGGATTATACCAGCTACTGAATGGCTATTTTCTGTTACAATTCAATTAAAAGCTGATTGTAATATAAGTTAACAGATTTGAGTTTAACAATTCTGGATATTATTTAGATTTTACTGAATTTTATATATTAAGACAGTTAATATATATATTAAAATTTTGTACTTTAAACAATGTAAAGAAATTAACGGTTATAATACATTAAATTTCCTCGATCAATTTTAGTTTCTAACCGTATGATAATTATTTAATAACTTACCATTTGCAGGAATCCTTAAAGATTTTATATGCATCGATGGAACTCGTGTGATATCTGAAGCAGAATCCTAGAATTGCTACAGTAGTAATATTTTCTTCCGCGTTTTTAATCATATTAGTTATGCAATCAAGTGGACATAAGTTTAGAATTTGTCTACGTAGTACATCTGCTTCTTGGGGCTAATGTAGAATCTCGGAGTATACGCTCTTATATTTTCTTACTAGATGTATGATTTCCTTTAACTCGTTTTCAAAAAGAAATACTTCTGTTGCCGAAGAGACCACGTTTAAAATTCCAAATGCAGCACTGACATAAAATGCGTATTGAAAATTATTGTAAGACCAATATTTCATATATAAACCTACCACAGTTCCAACTATCTCTGTGGCAGAAAAGACAAACCTCGAAATCGATCCATATTTGTGATAGTGTTCTATATGATTGGCACTTTTCTCCAAACATCTCAGAATATTGTCTCTAAGGGGTATTAAACTTCTAACATACAGGCGAAAGCGTTGAAAGTCTTCTGGAGATTCGGCTACAATGTGTAAGTTTTGAAAATCTGTCATGTTCCCTAATTCTTTAATTCGATATCTTTAAACATATGCACAAAGTATCATTCTTCTGAAGAAAAAAGAAGATAATCATAAAAAGTACTTCTGGCCTTTAATAGAAATTAATGTTTTAAAATCCTATAGAACCTTTTACTTTTCGAAAAACCTTTATAATAGTCATTAATTTTTATATCACAACGAGAACATCCTTTATATTTTTAAGTATAATAAAAAATTTATTTAAACATTTTTTTGGATCAAATTAGATTGTTTCTTAAACGCATTTTTTTTACTCTAGAAAAACCATAATTATGTATCCTAAATCTAAATTTATAGTTTTTCCTGAAAAAAAATCGGAGCAATTATATATTTATTTATTCTGAAAGAAATATTTACAAATAATTTGAAGAAATATCCGATTTTCAAAAATAGATGAAAATAGGGATGGTGGGAACATCTGGAATTATGCTTAGTATAAAAATTGTTTTTAGTTTCTGACACTTCCTTAAAATGCAGCGCCCATAGCCCCTTACTCGATGTTAATAACCATTTTAGCTGTAACGTTTTCTGAGTTTATATAACAAAAAGTATATTTTAGAGCAAGAAAAGTAAATAAATACTTTATTTTGAAGGTAAGTTTTCAATCACATTCCTTGATATATATAATAGTTCTTTATGTATCATATACTTAACAATATAACTTCAATAAATTAGCACTTAAATTAAATCTAAAAGTAGCTTGCTTGTAATAAGCTGTATTATTGAAATGCTTCGTAAACTGATGGATGGGACAGTATGGCTCAGGGAAGATGGGCCATGCTCTGTTCCCCCTTGAGGCATGCTTCATATATACTCTATAGATATGAGATTTTTTGTTTCCACAAGTATCTGACTGTTCTATCATTGATAAACAAGTTATTGTTAAAAAGTTGCCCCCACCGAAAGTTATTGGTGGGAGGAGTCAAACACAGTTATATATTTTCGTTTAATGCGAATATATTAAAGCCTAATCTTAGATAAAATAGATGTTGTTAATAATCAGTAAAGGTTATATACATGAGTATCACACAGTCTTTGTCAGTTTTCATAATATTTTTTAAACTTATATATAGATTTTAAATTTCGTAAAACATGTCCCATCCCTATCTCTTGTCAGGAAGAATGAGTCATTTTTATTGCTATTGTGATTGTTTTTTTTAAATTATTCATATAATTACAATCACGGTTATAATTTTTAAACATGTTAAAAAATTCAGTTTGTTATTTTGGAACTTACGATGTTGTACCAGTAGAAAACAGTTTGTAAGTAATATTTTAGATGAACTGTCCAATCGTTTCCCACTCTCCCCTATCTAAAAAGTTTAAATATTTCTATTTACCTTAGGCATTTTTTTTGTATCTGAATCATCTGATGGCATAGCACGAGAAAAGTAAAATTGCTTTGTTAATTACTTCAGAAAATTGAAGTCATTTACTGGAAACAATGGAAAACCGTCTTGCATCTACTACTAACTCTTTCTAATTTACAATCAACAATTACACAACAACCAATAAGAAAGTCAAACAAAAATTGTTTAGGTATTTTAACTTTCATGAACATGTCCCATCCTTTATCCCTCATTTAAGGGACGGACAGAAACATTACCATTGCTATTATAATTGGATTTTTTACTCACATTTTTCTAATTACCATCTAGTTTATATTTATAATGTGTTAAAATTTTTCAGTTTGTTAGTTAAAAATTTATGAGACTGTACCAGTAGAAAATAAGTTGCTAGAAAAATTTTTGATAAATTATTCTTACACTCCCCTATTTCAAAAGTTTAACTATTATCATTTTCTTGTGCAAGTTTTTATATCTGATTCATCTGACGACATAGCACTATAAAGAATTGTTAACACTTTCTGTATCACAGTCGTTTGCAAAAAAATTTTAATGTGCACAATTTTAAAGGGTCATATTGAAATATAACATGATTACAGAAGATATAAGGCATAGATTAAATGCTAACTAGTAAATTAATAGTAATATTTTCGTTTTTTCAGGGTTTTTTTTTTCAAATATAACAACTAATTTGCATTTTAAATTTATAAAGAAATAATTAAAATTCTTTTTTCCATGTTAGTCCAATTTTTAAATCCACATTATGTGTAATTTTCGTTCATGATGCAAACACTTTCTTATCCACAAAATATTTCGTATTCAATCATAGATTTTAAAATTTTATGAAATATTTATTAACTATATGATCTATATCTGCTATGATGATACTCAATTTTTATTAAATAGTAAAATTTCGCATTAATTTCATTTTTTTTTAAAACAGGGTCTAATTTTAGAAATTGATGTTTAGTTTAAGATTTTAGATCATTAATGCATAGTAACATTTTAGATCTTATGCTTCAAAACATCTGATGTAATAAGCATAATGAATTATTTTAACTACACTCAAAAGCTATACAACTTTGATATTATAACCCACTACAAGTATATTTTAATCATTTATGGATAATTTTAATACAAATAAATTATAGTTGGAGAGGGAAACTCTCATACAAATGTTAAAATAAATTGGTATTAATAAATTACAGTGTAATTTAAATCTCATCTACTAACTCCTTCATTTATAGATCATGTTTATAAAATTTATAGGAAATGTGGCCTCTTTAAAATTTATATACAATGAAATAAAGAACTATGGATTTAGAGTATTATAATCGTAGTTTTACATTCTTAACTAAGCCTTTCACGAAATATGTATACGGTTAAGAAGAAGAGAAATACAGTCACAGTTTTTGCTGATGAGTGTTATGGAAATATTTAATTAGAAGTTTACATAACTATATATTGACTCATATATTTATTCCACTTTATTTTGTCTAATGCACCATAATTAGTATTATGGGAATATTTTACAGCAATATATGGCAAAATTTGCACACCGAATATTTCTATTATTTAATATTCAATATTTTTTAAACGTTTTAATCTATTTTATATTTTTGAAACATTTCAGATTATTTAAAGTAAAATAATATCTTACAGCAAAAGAAATCATTCAACATTTCTGACAAAAAAACATGTTTATGAAGATAAATGTTATTTTTTCCCTTCTTTTAAGAACAGGTGTAACTTAAATGTAAAATCATTTAACTACTTTGAAAAATATTTCAGACTAATCTAAGTACATTAATATCGAAATGAAAACAAATGGTTCAACATTTCTTACAACCAGCATGTTTATGAAGATAATAATTGTTCATTTTTTTTTAATTTTGCAAAACAGCTTTATGTTAAATAAAAAGAAATTATTTTATATTTTGAGAAATATTTCAAGTACATTAGAACTATTTCAAGTACATTAATATACAAAAGTAAAACAAATGGTTCAACATTTCTTTTAACCAACATGTCTATTAAGATAATAATTTTTATTTTTGTCTCCTTTTGCAATACAACTCTTTGTGAAATAGAAAGAGAACATTTAATGATTTTGAAAAATATTTTAAACTATTTTAAGTATATTAGTATCCAACAGAAAAACAAATTGTTCAATATTTCTTACAAACAATATGACTATTAAGATAATATGTTATATTTTCCATTTTGCAATACGACTATATGTTAAAGAGAAACTTGTTAATATTTTGTAAAATGTTTCTGAGTGTTTCAAGTACATTACTATCCAAAAACACAACAAATTGTTCAACATTTCTTACAAAAAATATGTTTATGAATATAATAAGTGTTATTCTTTTTCTTTTTTCCAATACAGCTGTATGTTAAATATATAAAAACTTTTTAATATTTTGAGAAATATTTTTGACTAATTCAAGAACATTAATACACAAAAGTAAAGCAAATGATTCAACATTTCTTACAAAAACTTTTTTTGACAAGTCAGCTGCGTTTAACATAAATACACTTCAATCCAAATCATCATTTTGATGCAGTCAACATGTATACGAGTCGAAAAACTAAATAATTAGCATTCAATATAAAAACACACAATTTCACTAAGATGTAATACATGTGTCATTCAATATCAAATTTTCTTTGTAATAATAGAAGGAGTGCTATAATGTTTTTAAAATTAAGTTAAATTCTTTGTATAGAAATAATTTTAGGTAAAATGTATTTGTTTTTAAAATTTAGTTTAATATATTTCCAATGCATCGGTTATTCCCCGCAATTTATAGGCGCTCATTCTATGAAAGGCCACTTGTTTCCATACATACCACATGTAAATCAACAAAATTTCTTATTTTTTATTATACATACATTACTTTTGTTGCTTAAGCAATTGTTAAAATTTTAACAGCTATGCATTTTTTTTAATTCTGAATTGTTAAGTTTTTATTTAATAAAAAGAATATTTCATTCGCTTTACTTTCGTTATTCCGCAAATTTATTAAAAATAAATTTCGCAGTTAACTGCAAAGAGCCCTGTGTTCACCTAAATAAATATGAAAGACACTGAGAATGTTACAGTCACTGTAAAATTACTCACATTAGTGATGCATTTATAAGAGCAACCGTGTTTTAATAGTATAAACTATTTACCCAAATTAAGCCTTTACGTCAAATAAAGTCATATCAGAAAGCATAAAAAAAGTAAGTTTACCAACATAAGTCTTGTATTTATCATAATAAACTCGCTTCTTAAAATTACTTGCGACTTACCTAATCTAAGCCTTCGCGTCAAATGAAACCACTTCCGGAAACTGAATGCAAGTGTGATATCCAGAGGCTAAACATGTCTTTTTATCATTTTCTAATAATAGATATTTTTGTTCAATTGTAGTCGTTGCTTTAAATATGTAATAAATATTGTTATATAAATTTGAAAAATCATTATATTGCGGTTATTATTTGATAAAAATGTATTCTGTATAAAAACTGATTGATTATCCAAAAATAAAAAATAATTCACGGTATTCATAGTATCCAGATAAACGGTTTAAAAAATATACTGAAGTCGAATTTTTCATTTGATATAAATTATTTAACAAATTAAATAAATTTGTATGGTATGTCAACTTATTTTAATTACATATATTTGTATTCATTTAATTATCATTAGAAAAATCCTTTTTTTATTCATGATAATTTCAAATGAGAATTCTCTGTAACTCACGTATTTCAAATATCCTTAAAGCATAAATGAACTGACCAAAATGCATTTCTTTATTTCTAATCAGTTAGTTGCCGGACAATTATCAAATAAGTAGAATTCTGTTCTTCAAACCCGGAGTTCGAATTTCACTGTTGACATGGATGACCGTAGCCGTTTGTCATCGGTTTTACACAGTAGTTCCCGCTCACATTAACCCTAGTTTAACAAAAACTAGGCCGTAGCTCTCCAATCTAACCGACGAACCTAATCTGTTAGATTTTTTATTAATTTAAAATATATTCAATACCAAAGCATTGGTTGATTTTTAAATACAATCATAGAATTTTACACTTAAATTTATATTCGTAAAAATCATTACATTTGAAAGGCTATACATATATGTATCATATATATTTAGTACAATTAATATGCATATAATGTATATTTGTATATGTATGTAGGTATATATGTATATATATATATGTATATGTATGTATATATGTATATATATATATATATATTTATATGTATATGTGTGTGTGTGTGTGTGTGTATATATATAAAGGTGGTTTACTCACTCACTAAATGCACAGTTTTTTATATTGATGTTCTCACTCCTATAATTTTCGTTTCAATAAAGGTAATCACCATAATTAGGTATATTTTGGTCGAATTTTGTTCCCGAGGTTGAGATTAGTCCCTAAGCGACATTTTTCAGCAATCCGCAGGATGTTATATGATATTGATATTCCCAGTCGCCGAAAAGTAACCATTTAAGGTCCTATAAATCAGCTGCTGTTCTCATTATGTCGTTAATCACGCTATGATTGGAAAGACAATGCATAACTGCTTTATATACTCGAACATCAGTGTTCACGCCCTGTAGCTTTTTTCCTAGTTAAGCCCATTGTTATAGACAGAGGTATAAATGGTCATAATGTAATGGCTCTTCGGTTTAAATAATTCAAAGAGATTTGTAAAAAGAGATAAAATATGAGTTGTTTTTCTTGTTGAGGTCAATGCTACGTGGACTAGCCAAGCACTTATGTAAAAGGTTTTTCGAATTTAGGTGTAGGATTGCGACTGTTGTTTTGAAGAGCATAGATAAGGTGAAAGAGAGTCTGGGCTTAAGTATTTCCTCGTAATTTAGAAGCAGGGATCAAGTAGAAGACCTCTGGCTTGACGTGCCATCCCAAAGATAACCTTTAAGAGGTTGGAAGACATTGGGACCACGAAGATATCTGACGTGCCCCAGACACAATTAACGATGACGAAATAAAATGTACAACATACATTTGAGCTCCCAAATGTAACTTTATTTCAAATTCCACATAGAATATATCCCATATAAAGTACTTTATAAAGGGTAGCATCAACTTGAAACAAGGATTTATATTTTTTTAATAAACATGATATATTAAAAAATAGATAGTTAATACGATCAGAAAAACAGCAAATATTCGGATATTTCTCGAGATTAAAAATTTGTTCTTTTTGGCAAAATACTTATATTAAAGATCAAATGAAATATTAAATAATTTTATGTATTAAATTAATTCATAAAATATATGCAATAATTTAAGAGTATAAAAGAGCACAAGGGGAAAAATTCCCATTTTGAGAATGAATAATATAAAGATTTCTTTTACCAAGCAGTTTCTATGAATCAGTTGATACGTTTTAGTCTATAATTCGGTAAGTTACAGGAATGTAATAAAGCATTCATGTAAGCTTATAATGAAAAATGGATATTTTGAAATATTTAAGACAGTGAAACTCCGTTTAAAATAACGTATTCTGACACTCTAAGAAATAATTTTTTATTTAAAGATCTTGAGATACAAAAGGTTTAATTTTAAAACCCCGTTATAACAATGATTTTTACACAATATGTAACAATGATTTTTACACAATAACCAAACAATGATTTGTGCACAATATGCAGCATATGATTGATTTGTAACAGTTTTTACTCAAAAAAATTTTAAAACCGTTTCTAAAACACTCATTAGTTCTCTTATATTCTCTTCTAAAACTCGCATTTCACTGGCCAAGTCAGAAATTTCATACTTTTTTAAAATCTTTACAGACCTGAACATCGTTTCATAGTTCAAACATATACGACCCAATACGGGATATGAAAGGAAGTTTTGATTTTCTTTTGGAAGAACTGGAACATACTGAAATAATATATAATTACTAGGACTATATGACAATTGTAAACCAGCTCTTGCAGCATCGCAGACTAATGGGTTAGAATGATACATCAGCCTGAAATGAGAAACAAAATTTCTTTCATGTTACATAAATTTTAATCCTTTAAATCGAGCTAGCAAGGAAAATGAAAATAACAATAAATATAGAAAATAAATACACAAAATGTACTGTGTTTAAAAAAAAACCTTCCTCAAATGTTCCTCATGGCTGGGTCCTTCAAATTTGAAACTGAGAAAAATTTTATCTATTTAGTATCTAAGATCCAATATCAAAAAGGATAATAATCCTGAAATTAAGATATATATTACAACAGATAATCTCTGTTTTTGATTTTACGCATATATATCATAGGAAAAGTATTCTAATAGTCCAAAAATTCATAAATATGATTTGAATTGATCTACCCGTTTTAAAACTCTCTGAATCAGAAAATGCATTTTGGGAATTATGCTTCTCTGTACGTGTATGTGTGTGCAGTGTTGTAAAAAGTCAAGATTCCCTGATATTTTCAAGGTTCGATCATTTAAGCGTGAAACAATGATAAGTTTTTTTTTAATATGCAATATCGAAATAGTAAAAATCCTGAAATTAATAAATGGATTACAGCAAATGATTGTCGATTTTTTGCTTTCATGAATATGTAGTATAATGGAAGTATTTCAATGGTCCAAAAATTTTTTGTAATGATTTGAATTGATTTTCGTGTTTTGGACCTTCCTGTTTCCAGAAAAGCATTCTTGAAATTGTGAGTTTGTGTTATTATGAGCACTATGGAAAAAAGGAAAGCTTCCCTGACATGTTCGAGATTGATCCTTTGAATCTGAAACTATTATCTATTTAGGTTCAAAGATTAAATATCCAAATGATGATAATACTTATATTAGGAGAAGGATTACTGCAAATATCGCTGCAATTTTTATCTTTTATGTATATGGTTGCTTTGTTGGTTGGTTGGGAGTACTACGGTCTACTTTTTGCTACACGAGGGCTAACTTTTATGTATATGTTGTATAGGGAAAGTATTCTAATCGTCTAAAAATTCATTGTAATGATTTAAATTAATCTTCCTGTTTTGGACTTCCATGAGTCTGAAAATATATTTTTGGAAATAGGTTTGTGACTGTGTATGTGTGTGCACTGTGGTAAGAAAAAAAGCCTCTAACATTTTTGAGGTTGTGTGCTTTAAATTTGAAACTGTGAAGAATTTTATCTGTTTAGGCTTTAAGATTCGATATGAAATAGATAATAATCTTGAAAGAATTAGAATGATTAGTAATCGCTGCACTTGTACTATCCCGTAAAATTGAAATCCCGTAATCTTGAAATGTTGTAGCCCCTGAATCCAAAAATGCATTTTAGAAATTATGTTTTTGTGTGTGTGAATACAAAATCTCGAACTTTTGTCTTAAAGAAACCAGATTTTGAATACCTAAACTTTAGTTAACTTGCGATTTTTTTCAACTTTGTGTTACTTCCGGAAACCAAAATTGGTAGTTTTCCTTCTACTTCTTGTTACTGAATGGATTATACCAGCTACTGAATGGCTATTTAATGTTACAATTCAATTAAAATCTGATTGTAACATAAATTAACAGATTTGGATTTATCTCTTCTGTATATATAATTTAGATTTTCTGAATTTTATATTGTAAATCAGTTAATATATATCCTAAAATTTTGTACTTTAAACAATATAAAGAATTTATTGGTTAAAATACATAAAATTTTCTCGATCAATTTTAGTTTGTAACCGTATGAAAATTATTTAATAACTTACCATTCCAATGAATCTTTAAAGATTTCCCTTGTATTGATGAAACTCCAACGAAATCTGAAACAGAATCCTAGAATTCCTACAGTAGTAAGATTTTCTTCCGCATTTTTAATCATATTAGTTATGCAATCAAGTGGACATAAGTTTAGAATTCGTCTACGTAGTACCTGTGCTTCTTGGGGCCAATGTAGAATCTCGGAGTATAAGCTTTCATATTTTCTTAATAGACGTATGATTACCTTTAACTCGATTTCAAAAAGAAATACTTCTGTTGCCGAAGAGACCACGTTTAAAATTCCACATGCAGCACTGACATAAAATGCGTATTGAAAATTATTGTAAGACCAATATTTCATATATAAACCTACCACAGTTCCAGCTATCTCTGTGGTAGAAAAGACAAACATCGAAATCGATCCATATTTGTGATAGTGTTCTATATGATTGGCAGTTTTCCCTAAACATCTCAGAATATTGTCTCTAAGGGGTATTAAACTTTGAACATACAGGCGAAAGCTTTGAACGTCTTCTGGAGCATTGGCTCCAATCAGTAAGTTTTGAAATTGTTCTGCCATGTTCACTAATTCATTAATTCATCTGTCAACATATGCCCAAAGTATCTTTCTTCTGAAAAAAAAAACAGAAGATAACCATAAAAAGTACTTTTAGCCTTTAATAGAAATTATTTTTTTAACATCCTAAAAGCCTATTTATTTTGAGGAAAACCATCATAAAAGTCATTAATAATAGTATAATAATAGTATAATACAAAATTCATTTAAATTTTTTATGGCTAAAATTAGATTGTTTTTTAAACGCATTTTTTTGCTCGAGAGAAACAATATTTAAGTATCCTAAATCAAAATTTTTCATTTTTCCTTCAAACAAATCGGAACTATTATATATTTATTTATTCTGAAAGAAATAATTACAAATAATTTGAAGAACCATAAGATTTTTAAAAATAGGGTTAATAGGGACGGAGGGAACATCTGGAACTATGCTTAGCATAAAAATTGTTTTTAGTGTCTGACACTTCCTTAAAATGAAGCGCCCATAGCCCCATACTCGTTGTTAAGAACCATTTTAGCTGTAACGTTCTCTGAGATTATATGACAATAAGAATATTTTACAGCTAGAAAAGTAAATAAATACTTTATTTTAAAGGTAAGTTTTTAATCTCATTCATTGATGATAACATAATTGTTCTTCATGTATCATATACATAACAATATAACATCAATAATTTAGCATTTAAATAAAACCTAAATGTAGCTTGCTTCTAATAAGTTGTATTATTGAAATGATTCATAAAGTGATGGATGGGACAGTATGGCTCAGGAAAGATGGTCCATGGTTTGTTCCTCCTTGTAGCATGCTGTATATTCATACAAACTTTATAGATAGGAAACTTTTTGTTTCCACAAGTATCTGACTGATCTATCATTGACATACAAGACTATTAAAAAGTTGTCCCAACCGAAATTTGTTGGTGGAACGAGTCAAACACAGGAATATTTTTCGTTTAATGCTAATATATTAAAGCATAATCTTAAATAAAATAGTTGCTGTTAATAATCAATAAAGATTATATATGTTACGGCCAAAGCCCGAAGTTCGGCCAGTTCCCGAATTGGCTGGCCAAATCGCACATTGGCCGGGGCGTTTGGCCAATGTGCAATGTACTGGAAATGAATAGCGTATATGCGACTTTGGCTAGCCACTTCCCGAAGTGCCCTGAACTCCCTGGCCAATGTTCGATGTGCTGAAGCAAGACAGTTCGGCAGGAGGTGCAGCTGTATATTCAGGTGTGATGACGGCATGCACATGGTAGCAATGACAGTGAGTTATATTTTCAATGTATCTGGTATGCAAGTACCAAATCTGGCAACGCGTTATTCTTTACGGGCCCGTCAACTGAATAGTTTCGATTGCGGTTTAATGTGCTTTCCCCGGATAAATAAGCCTTTTCAATATTCGTTTGTTTTTTGCTATACTATTTATAAAACTCAGTTTCAAGAATTTGTACATGCTTACAAATTTATATTTTAATACTATTATTACTATATTACAGTATTAGTACTTTATAGTTTACCTAAAACTTGTACATTAACTGCTAAATCACGAAAGGAATTGCCGCGTGATTTGAGAGTATCGTATAGTTTTTCTACAGATTTTTTCCCATGGCTTCTCCTGACGAAACTAGTATTCTGGGCTTTTGATATGAGAACCGTGCTCTTAAGTAATTTAAATATATTGCTGCAAGGAAACGCAGATAATAGCTGTATCCTCAGCAAAGACAAGTACTGTTGTTTCATAGAGGACGCTAAAAAGACTAAATCAAAGCAGAAAAAAGAAAATGTTGACTATCGTCAACTAAGAAAATATAATGTTATTAAGGTTGACTGAAAAGAAAAACTTATTGTGCCAGTAACAGAAGTCAATAGCGTTATTTTGTATTATGTGCACACAGAAGAGTTATTCGACTTGCTACATAATATTCACTTGAAAATAGAACACGGAGGTCGCACAAAGATGGAGAAGGAGCTGCAAACTACGTACAAAATGTCACCAAAGAAATCATTACATTGTATCTCCGCTTATGCAAAAAACAGTGTCAGACCAAATTATCTAATCCTAAGAAAAATGTAGTTTCTATACCTTTAATATTTAAATAATTTAACTCAAGATGCCAAGTAGATCTTATCGACATGCAAAGTAAACGAGACAGCGAATTCAAGTTTATACTCAATTACCAGGATCATTTACCAAAGTTCATATTATTGCGAGCTCTGAAAAGCTCTGAAAGTTTTCCATTTTGCAAGAGAAACTACTTACATTGGCATCCCTATGCACAGAGGAAAAATCATTACGAACCCTTGCCGCTTCACAATCAGTGACCGGCGGCCAAGGCTGCACTCGATGCAGTTGCACTACTAAGTGCTCAACATATCGCTGCAGATGTAAAAATAACAAAATGCTGTGTAATTCGAAGTGTCGTAAAAGTTCATTTTGTTGTGACAAGTGATGATACCGACAATTTTCTGTAATAAACTAATTCAGTAGATAATGTGATTATCTTTTCGTTTGTATGTTTCCTCTAAGGGGGAGGAAATTTTCATAAGAGACCAGGAGATTTCTGGTACTGTGAGATCCTTACTCACTAAATCTTCAGACTACAGCCCACCTAGGGCCACCGTAGCTCCTTGGCCTTTGTTCCGAAGGACGATCCTAGGCGCCTAAGAGGGGCAGATTCGTCGGAAATCTCCTCTGTGGCAGCTATAATGGGATTATCATTAGCATTACGGTATACAAATACCCAAAATTTGCTTATGACCTTCTTCTTCTGACTTTGGCCGATCGTCCCATGCCACTTCCCGCATTGGCCCGCCAAACCCCGAAATCAAGGAAAGATCGGACATTGGCCAGTCATTGTGAGGTGATATTGGCTATTTCGCGATTTGGCCGGCCAATTCGGGAATTGGCCAACTTCGGGCTTTGGCCGTAACATATACATCAATAACACACAGTCTTTGTCAGTTTTCATAATATTTTTTAAAATTATATATAGATATTAAATTTCGTAAAACATGTCCATCCCTATCCCTTGTCAGGAAGAATGAGTCAATTTTATTGTTATTGTATTTGGTTTTTTTAAAATTATTCATATCATTACGATTAAGGTTATAATTTTTAAACATGGTAAAAATTACAGTTTGTTAATTTGGAACTTATGATGTTGTACCAGTAGAAAACCATTTGTAAGTAATATTTTTGATGAACTGTAAAATCCATCCCTACTCTCCCCTATCTAAAAAGTTTAACTATTTCTAATTACTTGAGGCAATTTTTGTATCTGAATCATCTGATGGCATAGCACGAGAAAAGTAAAATTGCTTTATTAATTGCTTCAGAAAATTGAAGTCATTTACTGGAAACAACGGAAGACCATCTTGCTTCTACTGCTAACTCTTACTAATTTCTAAAATCAACAGTTACACAACAACCAATAACAAAATCAAAGAAAAATTGTTTAGGTATTTTAACATTCATAAACATGTCCCATCCTTTATCTCATTTAAGGGACGGACGGACGGGAATATAATTATTGCTATTATAATTGGGTTTTTCACTGACATTTTTCTAATTTCCATCTAGTTTATATTTATAATGTGTTAAAATTTTCTGTTCGTTAATTAAAAATTTATGAGACTGTACCAGTAGAAAATAAGCTGCAAGAAATATTTTTAATAAATTTTTCTTACTCTCTCCCCTATTTAAAAATTTTAACTAGTTTTATTTACTTGTACCAGTTTTTATATCAGATTCATCTGACGACATAGCACTATAAAGAATTGTTAACACTTTCTAAATCACAGTCGTTTGCAAAAAATTTTAACTTGCACAATTTTAAGGGGTCATATATAAATATAACATGATTGCCGGAGATATTATAAGGCTTCAATTAAATGCTAATTAGTTAATTAATAGTAATTTTTAATTTTTTAAGATCTTTCTTTTTCAAATATAACAACTAGTTTGCATTTTAAATTTACAAAGAAATAATTAAAATTCTTTTTTCCATGTGAGTCTAATTTTTTAAATCCACATTATGTGTAATTTTCGTCCATCATGCAAACACTTCCTTATCTACAAAATATATCGTATTCAATCATAGATATTAAAATTTTTTGAAATATTTATTAACTATAAGATCTATATCTGCTAGGATGATACTCAATTTTTATTAAATAGTAAAATATCGCATTAATTTCATTTTTGCTTTTTAAAACTGGGTCTAATTTTAGAAATTGATGTTTAGTTAAAGATTTTATATCATTAATACATAGTAAAATTTTAGATTTTATGCTTCATAATATCCCATGTAATAAGCATAATGAATTATTTTAACTACACTCAAAAGCTATACATAAATGAAGTTAAAAATTTTGATATTATCACCCACTACAAGTATATTTTAAACATTTATGGATAATTTTAATGCAAAAAAGTTATAGTTCGAAAGAGAAACTCTCATACAAATGTTAAAATAAATTTTTATTAAATAATTAGCGTGTAATTTAAATCTCATCTAGTAACTCCTTCATTTATAGATCATGTTTATAAAATTTATAGAAAATGTGATCTCTTTAAAATTTATAGAAAATTAAATGAAAATCTATGGATTTAGAGTATTATAATCGTAGTTTTACATTCTTAAGTAAGCCTTTCACGAAATATGTATAAATGTTAAGAAGAAGGGAAATACAGTTACAATTTTTCCTGATAAGTGTTAGGGTAATATTTAATGAGAAGTTTACATAACTATATAATGACTCATATATTTATTCCACTTTCTTTTTTCTAATACACCATAATTACTATTATGGGAATTTTTTACAGCTCTATCTGGAAAAACTTTTTTACCGAATAATTGCAATATTTAATATTCAATAATTTTTTAAAGTTTTTAAACTATTTTATATTTTTGAAACATTTTTCAGATTATTTAAAGTAGAATAACATCTAACAGCAAAATCAAATGTTCAACCTTTCTGACATAAAACAAGTTTATGAAGATAATAAATGATAATTGTTTTCCTTTCTCAAATACAACCGTACTTTAAATATAAATAAAAACCATTTAATTATTTTCAAAATTATTTCAGACTATTTCAAGTACATTGATATCAAAAAGTTAAACAAATTGTTCAACAATTCTTAGAAAAAAATGTATTTGAACATAATAACTCTTATTTTATTTCGTTTGAAATACAGTTGTATGTTAAATAAAAAAGGAATTATTTTATATTTTAAGAAATATTTCGGACTATTTCAAGTACATTAATATTTAAACGCAAAGCCAGTGGTTCAAAATTTCATACAAAAAACATGTTTATGAAGATAATAAATGATAATTTGTTTCCTTTTTGAAATACAACTGCATGTTAAATATAAAAAAAAAACATTTATTTACTTTGAAAATTATTTCAGACTATTTCAAGTACATTGATATCAAAAAGTAAACGAAATTGTTCAACAATTCTTAGAAAAAACATAACTATTTTTTTTATGAAATACGGTTGTATGTTAAATAAAAAAGGAACTATTTAATATTTTGAGAAATATTTGAGACTATTTCAAGTACATTTAATATTTAAATGCAAAGCCAATGGTTCAACATTTCTTACAAAAAACATGTTTATGAAGATAATAAATGATAATTTGGTTCTTTTTTGAAATACAACTCTATGTTAAAAATAAAAAAAACCATTTAATTACTTTCAAAATTATTTCAGACTATTTCAAGTACATTGATATCCAAAAGTTAAACAAATAGTTCAACAATTCTTAGAAAAAAATGTTTTTGCACATAATAACTCTTATTTTATTTCGTTTGAAATACAGTTGTATGTTAAATAAAAAAAGAATTATTTTTTATCTTAAGAAATATTTCGGACTATTTCAAGTACATTAATATTTTAACGCAAAGCCAATGGTTCAACATTTCTTACAAAAAAAATGTTTATGAAGATCATAAATGATAATTTGGTTCTTTTTTGAAATACAACTCTATGTTAAAAATAAAAAAAAAACCATTTAATTACTTTGAAAATTATTTCAAACTATTTCAAGTATATTGATATCAAAAAGTAAAACAACTGGTTCAACATTTCTTAGAAAAAAATGTTTACGAACTTAATAACTGTTATTTTATTTCTTTGAAATACAGATTTATGTTAAATAAAAAAGGAATTATTTAATATTTTAAGAAATATTTCGGACTATTTCAAGTACATTAATATTTAAAAGCAAAGCCAATAATTCAAAATTTCTTACAAAAAACATATTTATGAAGATAACAAATAATAATTTTTTCCTTTTTGCAATACAACTGTATGTTAAATATAAAAAAACCAATTAATAACTTTCAAAATTATTTCAGACTAAATCAAGTACATTGATATCCAAAAGTTAAACAAATGATTCAACAATTCTTAGAAAAAAATGTTTATGAACATAATAACTGTTATTTTATTTCTTTTGAAATACAGTTGTATGTTAAATAAAAAAGGAACTATTTAATATTTTAAGAAATATTTCAACTATTTCAAGTACATTAATATTTAAACGAAAAGTCAATGGTTCAAAATTTCATACAAAAAACATGTTTATGAAGATAATAAATGATAATTTGTTTCTTTTTTGAAATACAACTGCATGTTAAATATAAAAAAAACATTTATTTACTTTGAAAATTATTTCAGACTATTTCAAGTGCATTGATATCCAAAAGTAAAACAAATGGTTCAACAATTCTTAGAAAAAAAGATTTATGAACATAATAACTGTTATTTTATTTCTTTTGAAATGCAGTTGTATGTTAAATAAAAAAAGAACTATTTAATATTTTAAGAAATATTTCGGACTAATTCAAGAACTTCTTTTTGACCAGTCAACTGCGTTTAACGTAAAAACACATCAATCCAAATCATCATTTTGATGCAGTCGACATGTATATACGTCGTAAAAATAAATAATTAGCATTCAATAAAAAAAAACACAATTTCACTAAGATGTAATACATATGTCATGAAGCATCAAATTTTCTTTGTAATACCAGAAGGAGTGCTATAAATTTTTTAAAATTAAGTTCCATTCTTTATATAGAAGTAATTTTCCGTAAAATGTATTGCTTTTTAAAATTGAGTTTAATATTTTTCCAATGCATTGGATATTCCCCGTGATTTACAGGCGCTCGGTCTGTGAAACGCCACTTGTTTTGATACATACCACATGTAAATTAACAAAATTTCTTATTTTTTTATTATACATACATTACTTTTGTTCTTAAGCAATTGTTAAAATTTTAACAGCTATGCATTTATTTTTAATTCTGAATTGTTAAATTTTTATTGAATAAAAAGAATATTTCATTCGCTTTAATTTGATTATTCCGCAAATTAATTAAAAATAAATTTCGCATTTAAGTGCAAAGTGCCCTGTGTTCACCAAAATAAATATGAAAGACACTGAAAAAGTTACAGTCACTATAAAATTACTCACATTAGTGATGCATTTATAAGAGCAACCGTGTTTTGTAATAGTATAAACTATTTATATTAATCTAAGCCTTTACTTCAAATGAAGTCATATCAGAAAGTATAATAAATGTAATTTTACTAACATAAGTCTTGCATTTATCATAATAAACTCGCTTTTTATCATTTTCTAATCACAGATAATTTTGTACAATTGTTTTCGTTGCTTTAAATATGTAATAAATATTGTGATATGAATTTGAAAAAAATCATTGTAAGGCTGTTAATATTTGATAAAAATATATTCTGTATGAAAATTGATTGATTATCCAAAAGTAAAAAATAATTCACTGTATTCATAGTATCCAGATAAACGGTTTAAAAAATATACTCAATTCGAATTTTTCATTTGATATAAATTATATAACAAATTAAATTAATTTGTATGGCATGTTAACTTATATATTATTTACATATATATATTTGTAACCATTTAGATATCATTAGAAAAATCCTTTTTTATTAACGATAATTTCAAATGAGAATTCTCTGTAACTCACGTACTTCAAATATCCTTAAACCATATATAAACTGACCAAGCTGCATTTCTTTATTTCTAATCTATTAGTGTCCGAACAATTATCAAATGGGCAGAATTCTCTTCTTAAACTCGGAGTTCGAATTTCACTCTTGACATGGAGGACCGTAGCCGTTTGTAATCGGTTTTACACAGTAGTTCCCGATCACATTAACTCTAGTTTAAAAAAAAACTAAGCCGTAGCGCTCCAATCTAACCGACGAACCTAATCTGTTAGATTTTTTATTAATTTAAAATATATTCAATACTAAGCCATTGGTAGATTTTTAAATACAATCATAGAATTTTACACTTAAATTTATATTGTAAAAATCATTATATTTGAAAGATTATACATATATGTATCATATATATTTAGAACAATTAATATGCATGTAATGTATACTTGTATATGTATGTACTTATATATATGTATATATATATATATATATATATATATATATATATATATATATATATATATATAAATATATATATATATATATATATATATATATATATATATATATATATATATGTATATATATATATATATATATATATATATATGCACGTGAACACCTGCACTTGAACAATCCACTAAACGCTCGTATAATTTTCGTTTCAATAAAGGTAATCCCCATGATTAGGTTTATTTTGGTCGAATTTTGTTAACGAGGTTGAGATTAATCCCTACGTGACATTTGGCAGCAATCCGCAGGATTTTATATGATTTTGATGTTCCCAGTCGCCGAGAAGTAACCATATGAGGTCCTATAAATCAGCTGCTGTTCCCATTATGTCGTTAATCACGCTATGATATGAAAGACAATGCATACCCGCTTTATATACTCCAACATCAGTGAGCACGCCCAGTAGCTTTGTGCCTAGTTAAGCTCATTGTTATAGACAGAGATATAAATGGTCATAATGTAATGTCTCTTCGGTTTAAATAATTCAAAGAGATTTGTACAAAGAGCTAAAATGTGAGTTATTTTTCTTATTGAGGTCAATGCTAAGTGGACTAGCCAAGCGCTTATGTCAAAGGTTTTTCGAATTTAGGTGTATTATTGCGCCTTTTGTTTTGAAGAGCATAGATAGAGTGAAAGACCGTCTGAGCTTTAGTAGGTCCTCGTAATTTAAAAGCAGGGATCAAGTAGAAAACTCCTAGCTTGACGTGCCATCCCAAAGATATCCTTTAAGAAGTTGGAGGACATTGGGACCCCGAATATATCTGACGTTCCCCAGACACCATTACCGACGACGAAATAAAATTTTCAACATATATTTGAGCTTCCGAATGTAACTTTATTTCAAATTCCTCATAGAATATATCACATATAAAGTACTTTAAAAAGGGTAGTATGAACTTGAAACAAGGATTTATATTCTTTTAATAACCGTGATATATTAAACAATATATAGTTAATACGGTCAGAAAAATAGCAAATCTTCGGATATTTATCGAGATTAAAAAATTGTTCTTTTTGGCGAAATATTTATATTAAGATTCAAATGAAAGCTATTAAATAATTTTATATATTAAATTAATTTATAAAATGTATGCAATAAGAGTATAAAAGAGCACAAAGGTGAAAATTCCCATGTTGAGAATGAGGATTATAAAGTTTTATTTTACCAAGCAGTTTCTATGAATCAGTTGATACGTTTTATTCTATAATTCGGTAATTACAGGAATGTAAGAAATCATTCATGTAACCTTATCCTGAAAAATGGATATTTTGAAATATTTAAGACAGTGAAACTCCGTTTAAAATAATGTTTTCTGACACTCTGAGAATTAATTTTTTATTTAAATATCTTGAGATACAAAAGGTTTAATTTTAAACACCATTATAACAATGATTTTTACACAATTTGCAACAAAGATTTTTACACAATAACCAAACAATTATTTGTGCACAATATGTAAGATTGATTGATTTGTTACAATTTTTACTTAGAACTTTATAAAAATATTTCTAAAAAACGGATTTGTTGTTCTAATTTCAATTTTAATATTCGCATTTCAATGGCCAAATCAGAAATTTTATACTTGTTTAAAATCAGGACACACCGTAACATCGTTAAATAGTTTAAAAATATGCGACCCAGCACGGGATAAGAAAGGAAGTTTTGATTTTCTTTGGGAAGAACTGGAACATACTGAAAGAATATATAATTAACAGGACTATATAACAATTGTAAACCATCTCTTGCAGCATCGAAGACTAATGGGTTAGAATGATAAATCATCCTGAAATGAGAAAAAAACTTCTTTCATGTTACATACATTTTAATCCTTTATATTGGGCTAGCAAAGAAAATGAATTAACAGTATATATGGAATATATACAATAAATGTACTGTGTTTTAATAAAAACCATCCTCAAATGTTTATGGCTGGGTCCTTCAAATTTGAAAATGAGAAAAATTTTATCTATTTAGTATCTAAGATCCAACATCAAAAATTGTGATAATCCTGAAATTAGAATATATATTACTACAGATAATTTCTGTTTTTGCTTTTACGCATATATATCATAGAAAAAGTATTCTAATAATCCAAAAATTCATTCTTATGGTTTGTATTGATCTACCCGTTTTCCATCTCTCTGAATCAGAAAATGCATTTTGGGAATTATGCTTGTCTGTATGTGTATGTGTGTACAGTGTTGTAAAAAGGCAAGATTCCCTGATATTTTTGAGTTTCGATCATTTAAGTGTGAAACAATGATAAATTTTATCTAAGATGCAATATCGAAATAGTAAAAATCCTGAAAATAATAAATGGATTACAGCAAATGATTGTTGCTTTTTTGCTTTTATGTATACGTAGTATAATGGAAGTATTGCAATGGACCAAATATTTATTGTAATGATTAGAATATATTTTCGTGTAACCAGAATCCAGAAAACTTCCTGAATCCAGAAATGCATTCTTGAAATTGTGAGTTTGTGTTATTGTGAGCATTATGGAAAAAAAAAAGGAAAGCTTAACTCACATGTTGAGATTGGAATATTGAATCTGAAACTATCATCTATTTAGAATCTTACAAGATTCAATACCAAACTGATAATAATCCTTATATTAGGAGAAGGATTACTACAAATGATCGCTGAATTGTTTACAAAAGTAATACAAAAAAAAGTGTTGTAATTGTCCAAATTCTCATTTTAATAATTTGGATTGATCTGGAAAGTTTCGATCCCCTGAATCCAAAAATGCATTTTAGAAATTATGATTTGGTGTGTGTGAATACAAAATCTCGAACGCTTGTCATAAAGAAAACAGATTTTGTATACCTAAACTTTAGTTAACTTGCGATTTTTTTCAGCTTTGTTTACGTCCAAAAACCAAAATTGGTAGTTTTCCTATTTCTTGTTACTGAATAGATTATACCAGCTATTTCCTCTTACAATTCAGTTAAAATCTGATTGTAAGATAAGTTGACAGATTTGGGTATATCTATTCTGTATACATAATTTAGATTTTACTGAATTTTATATAGTAAAACAGTTTATATGTATCCTAAAATTTTGTACTTTAAACAATGTAAAGAAATTAATGGTTATAATACATTAAATTTCCTCGATCAATTTCAGTTTTTAACCGCATGATAATTATTTAATAACTTACCATTTGCCTGTATCCTTAAACATTTTATATGCATCAAAGAAACTCGAGTGAATTCTGAAGCAAATTCCTAGAATTGATACAGTAGAAAGAACTTCTTCCACATCTTTAATCATATTAGGTATGCTATCAAGTGGACATAAGCTTAGAATTTGTCTACGTAGAACCTCTTTTTCTTGGGGCCAATGTAGAATCTCGGAGCATACTCTTTTATATTTTCTTACTAGATGTATGATTTCCTTTAACTCGTTTTCAAAAGGAAATACTTCTGTTGCCGAAGAGACCACGTTTAAAATTAAACATGCAGCACTGACATAAAATGCGTATTGAAAATTATTGTAAGACCAATAATTCATATATAAACCTACCACAGTTCCAGCTATTTTTGTGGCAGAAAAGACAAACCTCGAAATCGATCCATATTTGTGATAGTGTTCTATATGACTGGCAGCTTTCTCCAAAGAACTCAGAATAGTGTAGCTAAGGCATTTTAAATTTCGAACATACAGTTGAAAGCGGTGAATGTCTTCTCTAGTATTGCCTAAAAATTGTAATTCTTGAACAAACCAAATCTGTTACATTTATTTATTAATTTAAAATATATTCAATACTAAACCATTGGAAGATTTTTAAATACAATCATAGAATTTTACACTTAAATTTATATTGTAAAAATCATTATATTTGAAAGGTTATATATATATATATATATATATATATATATATATATATATATATATATATATATATATATATATATATATATCATATATATTTAGCACAATTAATATGCATGTAATGTATACTTGTATACGTATGTACGTATATATGTATATATATTTATACACGTAAACACGTGCACGTGAACAACCCACTAAACGCACTGTTTTATATTGATGTTCCCACTGGTATAATGTTCGTTTCAATAAAGGTAATCCCCCATAATTAGGTTTATATTGGGCGATTTTTGTTTCCGGGTTTGCGCTTAACCCCTACTCAACTTTTGGCTGCAATCCGCAGGATGTTACATGATTTTGATGTTACCAGTCGCCGAGAATTAACCATTTGAGGTTAAATAAATCAGCGGCTGTTCCCATTATGTCGTTAATCACTCTATGATTGGAAAGCATATCCGCTTTAATACTCCAACAGCAGTGCGCACTTTCAGTAGTTTTGTTAATAGTTAAACCAATTGGTATATACAGGGGTATAAATTTTCATGATGTAATGGCTCTTCGGTTTAAATAATTCAAAGAAATTTGTAGAAAGAGATAAAATGTGGGTTATTTTTCTTATTGAGGTCAAAGCTAAGTGGACTAGCCAAGCGCTTATGTCATAGGTTTTTCAAATTTAGGTGTATTATTGCGTATGTTGTTTTGAAGAGCATAGATAGAGTTGAAAGACCGTAAGCTTAAGTAACTTAAATAGGCTTAAGTAAGTAATCGTAATTTAGAAGCAGGGATCAAGTAGAAAACTCCTAGCTTGACGTGCCATCCCAAAGATATCCTTTAAGAAGTTGGAGGACATTTTGACCACGAAGATATCTGATGTGCCCCAGACACAATTATCGACGACGATATAAAATTTACAACATACATTTGAGCTCCCGAATGTAACTTTATTTCAAATTCCATATGGAATATCTCACATATATAGTATTTTATAAAGTGTGGTATCAACTTGAAACTAGGATTTCTATTCTTTTAATAGCCTTGATATATTAAAAAATAGATAGTGAATACGATCAGAAAAATAGCAAATCTTCGGATATTTCTCGAGATTCAAAATTTGTTCTTTTTGGCGAAATACTTATATTAAGATTCAAATGAAAGCTATAAAATAATTTTATGTATTAAATTAATTTATAAAATGTATGCAATAATTTATGATTATAAAAGCACAAGGGAGAAAATTCCCATGTTGAGGATAAGGATTATAAAGATTTCTTTTACCAAGCAGTTTCTACGAATCACTTCATACGTTTTAGTCTATAATTCGGTAATTACAGGAATGTAACAAAGCATTCATGTAAATTTATCCTTAAAAATGAATATTTTGAAATATTTAAGACAGTGAAACTCAGTTTAAAATAACGTATACTGACACTCTGAGAAATAATTTTTTATTTAAAAATCACGAGATAAAATATGGTTAAATTTTAAACCCCGTTATAACAATGATTTTTACACAATTACCAAACTATGATTTGTGTACATTATGCAACATTGATTGAGTTGTAACAATTTTTACTCAAGTATTACAACTGCTTCTAAAACACTCATTTGGTCTTCTATATTCTCTTTTAAAATTCGCATTTCACTGGCCAAATCAGAAATTTCATACTTTTTTAAAATCTGGACAGACTGTAACATCGTTCCATAGTTCAAACATATACGACCCAATAACGGATAAGAAAATAAGTTTTGATGTTGTTTGGGAAGAACTGGAACATACTGAAAGAATATATAATTACCAGGACTATATGACAATTGTAAACCAGCTCTTGCAGCATCGAAGACTAATGGGTTATTATGATATATCAGCCTGAAATAAGAAACAAAATTTCTTTCATGTTACATAAATTTTAATCATTTAAATCGAGCTAGCAAGGAAAATGAAGTTAACAATAAATATAGAAAATAAATACAAAAAGTGTACTGTGTTTAAAAAAAAAAAAACCTTCTTCAAATGTTCCTCGTGGTTGGATCCTTCAAATTTGAAACTGAGAAAAATTTTATCTATTTAGTATCTAAGATCCAATATCAAAGAGGTAATAATCCTGAAATTAGGATATATATTACAACAGATAATCTCATGATGGCCGAATGGTTAGGGTGCTGGCCTTCGGAACCGGAGTGCGTGGGTTCGAATCCCACTATGGCATGGATGTTCGTAGCCGTTCGGAATCGGCTTTAAGCAGTAGGTCCCGGTCTCATTAGCCCTCGTGTTGCAAAAAGTAGACCGTAGCACTCCCAAACCAAACCAAACCAAACAACAGATAATCTCTGTTTTTTCGTTTTATGCATATATATATCATAGTGAAAGTATTCTAATAGTCCGAAAATTCTTTAATAAGATTTGGATTGATCTACCCGTTTTCCATCTCTCTGAATCAGAAAATGCATTTTGGGAATTATGCTTCTCTGTATGTGTATGTGTGTGCAGTGTTGTAAAAAGGCAAGCTTCCCTGATATTTCGAGGTTCAGTCATTCAAGTGTGAAACAATGATAAATTTTATCTAAGATACAATATCGAAATAGTAAAAATCCTGAAATTAATAAAAATGGATTTCAGCAAATGATTGTCGCTTTTTTGCTTTTATGTATATGTAGTATAATGGAAGTATTAAAATGGTCCAAAAATTTATTGTAATGATTTGAATTGATTTTGGTGTTACGGACCTTTCTGAATCCAGAAATGCATTCTTGAAATTGTGAGTTCGTGTTATTGTGAGCATTATGGAAAAAAAAAGAAAACTTCCCTGATATGTTCGAGATTGGCCCTTTGAATATGAAACTATTATCTATTTACGTTCCAAGATTAAATATCAAAATGATGATAATCCTTATATTAGCAGAAGTATTACTGCAGATGATCGGTGCAATTTTTTTCTTTTACGTATATGTTGTATAGGGAAAGTATTCTAATCATCTAAAAATTCATTATAATGATTTGGATTAATCTTCCTGTTTTGGACTTCCCTGAATCTGAAAATGTATTTTTGGAATTAAGTCTGTGAGTGTGTATGTGTGTCACTGTGGTAATTAAAAAAGGCTCTCTAACACATTTGAGGTTGTGTAGTTTAAATTTAGAACTGTGAAAAATTTTATTTATTTAGGCTTTAAGATTCGATATCAAAAGGATAATAATCTTGAAATAAGGATAATGATTACTGGTCGCTGCATTTGTACTATCCTCTAAAATTAATACAAAGAAAGTGTTGTAATTGTCAAAATTCTCATTTTAATAATTTGGATGGATCTTGAAAAATTTTGGATCCCCTGAATCCAAAAATGCATTTAAGAAATTATGTTTTTTTGTGTGAATACAAAATCTAGAACGTTTGTCTTAAAGAAACCAGATTTTGAATACCTAAACTTTAGTTAACTTGCGATTTTTTTCAACTTTGGGTTACTTCCGGAAACCAAAATTTGTAGTTTTCCTTCTACTGCTTATTACTGAATGGATTATACCAGCTACTGAATGGCTATTTCCTGTTACAATTCAATTAAAAGCTGATTGTAATATAAGTTAACAGATTTGAGTTTAACAATTCTGGATATTATTTAGATTTTACTGAATTTTATATATTAAGACAGTTAATATATATATTAAAATTTTGTACTTTAAACAATGTAAAGAAATTAACGGTTATAATACATTAAATTTCCTCGATCAATTTTAGTTTCTAACCGTATGATAATTATTTAATAACTTACCATTTGCAGGAATCCTTAAAGATTTTATATGCATCGATGGAACTCGTGTGATATCTGAAGCAGAATCCTAGAATTGCTACAGTAGTAATATTTTCTTCCGCATTTTTAATAATATTAGTTATGCAATCAAGTGGACATAAGTTTAGAATTTGTCTACGTAGTACCTCTGCTTCTTGGGGCCAATGTAGAGTCTCGGAGTATACGCTCTTATATTTTCTTACTAGATGTATGATTTCCTTTACCTCGTTTTCAAAAAGAAATATTTCTGTTGCCGAAGAGACCACGTTTAAAATTCCACATGCAGCACTGACATAAAATGCGTATTGAAAATTATTGTAAGACCAATAATTCATATATAAACTACCACAGTTCCAAATATCTCTGTGGCAGAAAAGACAAACCTCGAAATCGATCCATATTTGTGATAGTGTTCTATATGATTGGCACTTTTCTCCAAACATCTCAGAATATTGTCTCTAAGGGGTATTAAACTTCGAACGTACAGTTGAAAGCGGTGATTGTCTTCTCTAGTATTGGCTACAAAGTGTAAGTCTTGAAATTGTTCGGCCATATTACCTAATTCTTTAATTCATCTTTAAACATATGCCCAAAGTATCTTTCTTCTGAAAAAAAAAGAAGATAACTATAAAAAGTACTTCTAGCCTTTAATAGAAATTAATGTTTTAACATCCTAAAGGACTATTTACTTTGAGAAAAACTTTTATAATAGTCATTAATTTTTATATAACAACGAGAACATCCTTTATATTTTTAAGTATAATAAAAAATTCATTTAAACTTTTTCTTGGATCAAATAAAATTGTTTTTTAAAAGCATTTTTTTACTCTAAAATAACAATAATTAAGTATAATAAATCTAAATTTATAGTTTTTCCTGCAAATAAATCGAAGCAATTATATATTTATTTATTCTGAAAGAAATAATGAAAAATAATTTTAAGAACTATCCGATTTTAAAAAATAGGGGAAAATAGGGATGGAGGGAACATCTGGAATTATGCTTAATATAAAAACTGTTTTTAGTTTCTGACACTTCCTTAAAACGCAGCGCTAAAATGATCCATACACGTTGTTAAGAACAATTTTAGCTGTAACGTTCTCTTAGTTTATATGGCAAGAAGAATATTTTACAGCAATAAAAGTAAATAAATATTTTATTTTGAAGGTAAGTTTTCAATCACATTCATTGATACACCCATAATACTTCTTTATTTATCATATACTTAACAATATAACTTCAATAAATTAGCACTTAAATTAAACCTAAAAGTAGCTTGCTTGTAATAAGCTGTATTATTGAAATGCTTCGTAAAGTGACGGTTTGGGACAGTATGGCTCAGGGAAGATGGGCCATGCTCTGTTCCCCCTTGAGGCATGCTTCATACACACTCTATAGATATAAGATTTTTTGTTTCCACAAGTATCTGAGTGTTCTATCATTCATAAACAAGATATTATTAAAAAGTTTCCCCCACCGAAAGTTATTGGTGGGAAGAGTCAAACACAGGTATATTTTTGGTTTAATGCGATTATATTAAAGCATAATCTTAGATAAAATAGATGTTGTCAATAATCAATAAAGGTTATATACATGAGTAACACACACTCTTTGTCAGTTTTCATAATATTTTTTAAAATTGTATAGCCTTTAAATTTCGATAACATGTCCCATCCCTCCCTCTTGTCAGGAAGAATGAGTCAATTTTATTGCTATTGTGATTGTTATTTTTCAATTATTCATATAATTACCACCAAGGTTATATTTTTTAAACATGGTAAAAAATTTCAGTTTGTTAATTTGGAACATACGATGTTGTACCAGTAGAAAAAGTTTGTAAATAATATTTTAGATGAAATGTCCAATCGTTCCCTACTCTCCCCTATATAAAAAGTTTAACTATTTCTATTTACTTGAAGCTTTTTTTTATCTGAATCTTCTGATGGCATAGCACGAGAAAAGTAAAATTGCTTTGTTAATTGCTTCAGAGAATTGAAGTCATTTACTGGAAACAACGGAAGACCGTCTTGATTCTACTACTAGCTCTTACTAATTTAAAATCAACAGTTACACAACAACCAATAACAAAGTCAAAGAAAAATTGTTTAGGTATTTTAACATTCATAAACATGTCCCATCCTTTATCTTATTTAAGGGACTGACGGGAACATTATTATTGCTATTATAATTGGGTTTTTTACTGACATTTTTCTAATTACCATCTAGTTTATATTTATAATGTGTTAAAATTTTTCAAATTTTTAATTAAAAATTTATGAGACTGTACCAGTAGAAAATAAGTTGCAAGAAATATTTTTAATAATTTTTTCTTACTCTCCCCTATTTAAAAAGTTTAACTATTTTTATTTAATTGTACCAGTTTTTATATCTGATTCATCTGACGACATAGCACTCTAAAGAATCGTTAACACTTGCTGAATCACAGTCGTTTACAAAAAAATTTTAATGCACACAATTTTAAAGGGTCATATTGAAATATAACATGACTGCAAGAGATATTATAAGGCTTCGATTAAATGCTAATTAGTAAATTAATAGTAATATTTTAATTTTTTAAGGGTATTCTTTTTAAAATATAACAATTAGTTTGCTTTTAAATTTACAAAGAAATAATTAAAATTATTTTTCCATGTGAGTCCAGTTTTTTAAAATCCACATTATGTGTAATATTCGTCCATGATGCAAACACTTCCTTATCTACAAAATATTTCACATTCAATCATAGATTTTAAAATTTTATCAAATAATTATTAACTATATGATCTATATCTGCTATGATAAAACTCAGTTGTTATTAAATAGTAATATATCACATTAATTTCAAGTTTGTTTTTTAAAACTGGGTCTAATTTAAAAATGGATGTTTAGTTTAAGATTTTAGATCATTAATGCATATTAAAACTTTAGATCTTATGCTTCAAAATATATCATGTAATAGGCATAATGAATTATTTTAACTACACGCAAAAGCTATACAAAAATGAAGTTAAAAATTTTGATATTATCACCTACTACAACTTTATTTATTTATTACCCACTAAAACTTTATTTACTTTATTTAAAAATTTTAATGCAATTAAGTTAGAGTTCGAAAGAGAAATTCTCATACAAATGTTAAAATAAATTGGTATTAATTAATTAGCGTGTAATTTAAATCTCATCTAGTAACTCCTTCATTTATAGGTCATGTTTACAAAAGATATAGGAAATGTAGCCTCTTTAAAATTTATATATCTTTAAAATTTATATATAATATTTTACAGAGCTATATGGCAACAAGTGCGCACCGAATAAATGCAATATTTAATATTCAATATTTTTTTAACGTTTTTAAACTATTTTATATTTTTGAAACATATTTCAGATTATTTAAAGTGCAATAATACCTAACAGCAAAAGAAATCGTTCATCCTTTCTGACAAAAAACATGTTTATGAAAATAAGTGATATTTATTTTCCTTCCTACAATAACAGGTGTAACTTAAAAATAAAACCATTTAACTACTTTGAAAAACATTTCAGACTATTTCAAGTACATTAATATTGAAATGAAATCAAATGGTTCAACATTTCTTTCAAACAACATATTTATTAAGATAATAAGTATTATTTTTGTCTCCTTTTGCAATACAACTCTTTGTGAAATAGAAAGAGACCATTTAATGCTTTTGAAAAATATTTTAAACTATTTCAAGTATATTAGTATCCAACAGCAAAACAAATGGTTCTATATTTCTTAGAAACAATATGATTATTAAGATAATATGTTATTTTTTTTCCATTTTGCAATACGACTATATGTTAAAGAGAAACTAGTTAATATTTTGTAAAATATTTATGAGTATTTCAAGTCCATTAATATTCAAAAACACAACAAATTGTTCAACATTTCTTACAAAAAATAAGTTTATGAAGATAATAAGTTTTGATTTTTTTTCTTTTTTGCAATACAGCTGTATGTTAAAATAATAGAAACTTTTTTATATTTTGAGAAATATTTTTGACTAAATCAAGAACATTACTACACAAAAGTAAATCAAGAGATTCAACATTTCTTACAAAAATTTGTTTTTGACCATTCAACTGCGTTAAACGTAAATACACGTTAATCCAAATCATCATTTTGATGCAGTCGACATGTATATGCGTCTTAAATATCAATAATTAACATTCAATAAAAAAACACACAATTTCATTAAGATGTAATACATATGTCATGGAGCATCGAATTTTCTTTGTAATACCAGAATTAGTGCTATAATTGTTTTTTTAAATTAAGTTCATATCTTTATATAGAAGTAATTTTCCATAAAATGTATTGCTTTTTAAAATTGAGTTTAATATTTTTAAAATGCATCGGATATTCCCCGAAATTTACAGACGCTCGGCCTGTGAAACGCCACTTGTTTTGATACATACCACATGTAAATGAACAAAATTTCTCATTTTTTTATTATACATACATTACTTTTGTTGCTTAAGCAATTGTTAAAATTTTAACAGTTATGCATTATTTTTTAATTCTGAATTGTTAAAGTTTTATTTAATAAAATGAATATTTTATTCGCTTTACTTTTATTATTCCTCAAATTTATTAAAAATAAATTTCGCAGTTAAGTGCAAAGAGTCCTGTGTTCACCAAAAAAAATATGAAAGACACTGAGAAAGTTACAGTCACTGTAAAATTACTCACATTAGTGATCCATTTATAAGAGCAACCGTGTTTTGTAATAGTATAAACTATTTACCTTGATCTAAGCTTTTACTTCAAATGAAGCCATATCAGAAAGTATAATAAATGTAATTTTACTAACATAAGTCTTGCATTTATCATAATAAACTCGCTTTTTATCATTTTCTAATCACAGATAATTTTGTACAATTGTTTTCGTTGCTTTAAATATGTAATAAATATTGTGATATGAATTTGAAAAAAATCATTGTAAGGCGGTTATTATTTGATAAAAATATATTCTGTATGAAAATTGATTGATTATCCAAAAGTAAAACATAATTCACTGTATTCATAGTATCCAGATAAACTGTTTAAAAAATATACTAAATTCGAGTTTTTCATTTGATATAAATTATATAACAAATTAAATAAATTTGTATGGCATGTTAACTTATATATTATTTTCATATATTTGTAACCATTTAATTATCATTAGAAAAATCCTTTTTTATTAACGATAACTTCAAATGAGAATTCTCTGTAACTCACGTACTTCAAATATCCTTAAACCATAAATAAACTGACCAAGCTGCATTTCTTTATTTCTAATCTATTAGTGTCCGAACAATTATCAAATGGGCAGAATTCTCTTCTTCAAACTCGGAGTTCGAATTTCACTGTTGACATGGAGGCCCGTAGCCGTTTGTAATCGGTTTTACACAGTAGTTCCGGATCACATTAACTCTAGCTTAACAAAAAACTAAGCCGTAGCGCTCCAATCTAACCAACGAACCTAATGTGTTAGATTTTTTATTAATTTAAAATATATTCAATAGTAAACCATTGGTAGATTTTTAAGTACAATCATATAGTTTTACACTTAAATTTATATTGTAAAAATCATTACATTTGAAAGGTTATACATATATATTTCATATATATTTAGTTCAATTAATGTGCATGTAATGTATACTTGTATGTATATATATGTACGTATATATGTATATATATTTATGCGCGTGAACACCTGCAAGTGAACAACCCACTAAACGCACCATTTTTTATATCGATGTTCCCACTCGTATACTTTTCATTTCAATAAAGGTAATCACCATAATTAGGTTTATGTTTGACTATTTTTGTTTCCGGGGTTGCTCTTAATCCCAACGCGATATTTGGCTGCAATACGCAGGATGTTATATGATTTTGATGTTAACAGTAGCCCAAAAGTAACCATTTGAGGTCCTATAAATCAGCTGCTGTTCCCATTATGTCGTTAATTAAGCTATGATATGAAAAACAATGCATAGCCGCTTTATACACTCCAACATCAGTGCGAACTTTCAGTAGTTTTGCTAATAGTTAAGTCCATTGGTAGAGACAGAGGTATAAATGGTCATAATGTAATGGCTCTTCGGTTTAAATAATTCAAAGAGATTTGTAAAAAGAGATAAAATGAGAGTTGTTTTTCTTGTTGAGGTCAATGCTACGTGGTCTAGCCAAGCACTTACGTCAAAGGTTTTTGGAATTTAGGTGTAGTATTGCGCCTGTTGTTTTGAAGAGCATAGATAGGGTGAAAGACCGTAAGCTTAAGTAACTTAAATAGGCTTAAGTAATTAATTGTAATTTAGAAGCAGGGATCAAGCAGAAGACCCTTGGCTTGACGTGCCATCCCGAAGATATCCTTTAAGAAGTTGGAGGACAGTGGGACCACGAAGATATCTGACGTGCCCCAGACACAATTACCGACGACGAAATAAAATTTACAACATACATTTGAGCTCCCGAATGTAACCTTATTTCAAATTCAATATGGATTATATCACATATAAAGTACTTTATAAAGTGTAGTGTCAACTTGAAACCAGGATTTATATTCTTTTAATAGCCTTGATATATTAAATGCTTGCAGTTATAAAATGTATGCGGTAATTTAAGAGTATAAAAGAGCACAAGGGTGAAAATTCCCATGTTGAGGATGAGGATTATAAAGATTTCTTTTACCAAGCAGTTTCTATGAATCAGTTGATAGGTTTTAGTCTATAATTCGGTAATTACAGGAATGTGACAAAGCATTCATGTAAGTTTATCTTGAAAAATGGATATTTTGAAATATTTAAGACAGTGTTCCGTTTAAAATAACGTATTCTGATACTCTGAGAAATAGTTTTTTATTTAAAGATCTTGAGATACAAAAGGTTTAATTTTAAACCCCGTTATATCCATGATTTTTACACAATATGCAACAATGATTTTTACACAATAACCAAACAATGATTTGTGCACAATATGGAACATTGATCGATATATAAAAAGTTTTACTCATAAGCCATTAAAACTATTTCTAAAATACACATTAGGTTTCTTAATTTCTCTTCTAAATCTCGCATTTCACTGGCCAAATCAGAAATTTCATACTTTCTTAAAATCTGGACAGACTGTAAAATTGTTCCATAGTTCAAACATATACGACCCAATACGGGATAAGACAGGAAGTTTTGATTTTCTTTGGGAAGAACTGGAACATACTGAAAGAATATATAATTAACAGGACTATATGACAATTGTAAACCAGCTCTTGCAGCATCGAAGACTAATGGGTTAGAATGATACATCAGCCTGAAATGAGAAAAAAAATTTCTTTCATGTTACATTCATTTTAATCCTTTATATTGAGCTATCAAGGAAAATGAAGTTAACAGCAATTATAGAATATATACGATAAATGTACTGTGTTTAAAAAAAACCTTATTCAAATGTTCCTCATGGTTGGGTCCTTCAAATTTTAAACTGAGAAAAATTTTATCTATTATTATCTAAGATCCAATATCAAAAAGAGTAATAATCCTGAAATTAGGATATATATTACAACAGATAATCTCTGTTTTTGTTTTTACGCATATATATCATAGGAAAAGTATTCTAATAGTATAAAATTTCATTAATAAGATTTGAATTGATCTACCCGTTTTCCATCTCTCTGAATCAGAAAATGTATTTTGAGAATTATGCTTCTCTGTATGTGTATGTGTGTACAGTGTTGTAAAAAGGCAAGCTTCCCTGATATTTTCGAGGTTCGGTCATTTAAGTGTGAAACAATGATAAATTTTTTCTAAGATGAAATATCGAAATAGTAAAAATCCTAAAATTAATAAATGGATTACAGCAAATTATTGTTGCTTTTTTGCTTTTTTGTATATGTAGTATAATGGAAGTATTGCAATGGTCCAAAAATTTATTCTAATGATTTGAATTGATTTTCGTGTTTTGGACCTTACTGAATCTAGAAATGCATTTTTGAAATTGTGAGTTTGTGTTATTGTGAGCATTATGGAAAAAAGGAATGCTTCCCAGACATGTTCGAGATTGGTCCTTTGAATCTGAAACTATTATCTATTTAGGTTCCAAGAATAAATATCAAAATGATGATAATCCCTATATTAGGAGAAAGATTACTGCAGATGATCGCTGCAATTTTTTTCTTTTACGTATATAGCTTTAACTTATAACGTATATTTAATGTATAGTTAAAGTATTCTAATCTTCTAAAAGATCATTGTAATGATTTAGATTAATCTTCCTGTTTTGAACTTCCCTGAGTCTGAAAATGTATTTTTGGAATTACGTCTGTGAGTGTGTATGTGTGTCACTGTGGTAATTAAAAAAGCCTCTCTAACACATTTGAAATTCTGTAATTTAAATTTAAAACTGCGAAAAATTTTATTTATTTAGGCTTTAAGATTCGATATCAAAAAGATAATAATCTTGAAACAAGGAGAATGATTACTAATCGCAGCGCTTGTAATTTCCCCTAAAAGTAATACAAAGAATGTGTTGTAATTGTCAAAATTCTCATTTTAATAATTTGGATGGATCTTGAAATTTTGGAGCCACTGAACCCAAAAACGCATTTTAGAAATTATGTTTTTGTGTGTGTGAATACAAAATCTGGAATGTTTGTCTTAAAGAAACCAGATTTTGAATACCTAAACTTTAGTTAACTTGCGATTTTTTTCAACTTTGGGTTACTTCCGGAAACCAAAATTGGTAGTTTTCCTTCTACTTCTTGTTACTGAATGGATTATACCAGCTACTGAATGGCAATTTTCTGTTACAATTCAATTAAAATCTGATTGTAACATAAGTTAACAGATTTGGGTTTATCAATCTTGGATATTATTTAGATTTTACTGAATTTTATATAGTAAAACAGTTAATATATATATTAAAATTTTGTACTTTAAACAATGTAAAGCAATTAATGGTTATAATACATTAAATTTCCTCGATCAATTTTAGTTTCTAACCATATGACAATTATTTAATAACTTACCATTTGCATGAATCCTTAAAGATTTTATATGCATCGATGAAAATCGAGTGATATCTGAAGCAGAATCCTAGAATTGCTACAGTAGTAAGATTTTCTTCCGTATTTTTAATCATATTAGTTATGCAATCAATTGGACATAAGTTTAGAATTTGTCTACGTAGTACCTCTGCTTCTTGGGGCCAATGTAGAATCTCGGAGTATACGCTGTTATATTTTCTTACTAGATGTATGATTTCCTTTACCTCGTTTTCAAAAAGAAATACTTCTGTTGCCGAAGAGACCACGTTTAAAATTCCACATGCAGCACTGACATAAAATGCGTATTGAAAATTATTGTAAGACCAATATTTCATATATAAACCTACCACAGTTCCAACTACCTCTGTGGCAGAAAAGACAAACCTCGAAATCGATCCATATTTGTGATAGTGTTCTATATGATTGGCACTTTTCTCCAAACATCTCAGAATATTGTCTCTAAGGGGTATTAAACTTCTAACATACAGGCGAAAGCGTTGAAAGTCTTCTGGAAAATCGGCTACAATGTGTAAGTTTTGAAAATCTGTCATGTTCCCTAATTCTTTAATTCGATATCTTTAAACATATGCACAAAGTATCATTCTTCTGAAGAAAAAAGAAGATAATCATAAAAAGTACTTCTGGCCTTTAATAGAAATTAATGTTTTAACATCCTAAAGACCTATTTATTTTGAGGAAAACCATCATAAAAGTCAATAATTTTTATATCACAAAGAGAACATCCTTTATATTTTCAAGTATAATACAATAGTCATTTAAATTTTTTTGGCCAAAATTAGATTGTTTTTTAAACTCATTTTTTTACTCGAGAAAAAATATATTTAAGTAACCTAAATCTAACTTTATTATTTTTCCTGCAAACAGTTCGGAACTGTTATATATTTATTTATTCTGAAAGAAATAATTACAAATAATTTGAAGAACTATCCGATTTTAAAAAATAGTTTAAAATAGGGATGGAGGAAACATTTGGAACTATGCTTAATATAAATTTGTTTTTAGATTCTGACACTTCGTTAAAATGCAGCGCCCATAGCCCCATACTCGTTGTTAAGAACCATTTTAGCTGTTACTTTTTCAGAGTTTATATGACAAGAAGAATATTTTACAGCAAGAAAAGTAAATAAATACCGTATTTAGAAGGTAAATTTTTAATCACATTCATTGATGTTAACATAACTCATTTTCATGTATCATATACTTACAAAATATATCTTCAATTAATTAACATTTACATTAAACCTAAATGTAGCTTGCTTCTAATAAGCTGTATTATTGAAATGCTGCGTAAAGTGATGGATGGGACAGTATGGCTCAGGGAAGATGGGCCATGCTCTGTTTCCACTTGAGGCATGCTGTATATTCATACATACTTTATAGATAGGAAACTTTTTGTTTCCACTATTATCTGACTGTTCTATCATGGATAATCAAGACTATTAAAAATTGTCCCAACCGAAAGTTGTTGATGGAACTAGTAAATCACAGGAGCATTTTTCGTTTTATGGGAACATATTAAAGCATAATCTTAGATAAAATAGATTTTGTTAATAATCAATAATGGTTATATACATGAGTAACACACAGTCTTTGTCAGTTTTCATAATATTTTTTAAAATTATATATATTTTTTGAATTTCGTAAAATATGCCCATCCCTATCTCTTGTCAGGAAGAATGAGTCATTTTTATTGCTGTTGTGATTGTTTTTTTTAATTATTCATATAATTACCATCAAAGTTATATTTTTAAACATGGTAAAAAATTTCAATTTGTCAATTTGGAACTTACGATGTTGTACCAGTAGAAAACCATTTGTAAGTAATATTTTAGATCAACTGTCCAATCCATCCCTACTCTCCCCTATATAAAAAGTTTAACTATTTCTGTTTACTTGAGGCATTTTTTGTATCTGAATCATCTGATGGCATAGCACGAGAAAAGTAAAATTGCTTTGTTAATTGCTTCAGAAAATTGAAGTCATTTACTGGAAACAACGGAAGACGGTCTTGCTTCTACTCCTAACTCTTACTAATTTAAAATCAACAGTTACACAACAACCAATAACAAAGTCAAAGAAAAATTGTTTAGGTATTTTAACATTCATAAACATGTCCCATCCTTTATCTCATTTAAGGGACGGACGCGAACATTATTATTGCTATTTTAATTGGGTTTTTTACTCATAATTTTCTAATTACCATCTAGTTTATATTTATAATGTGTTAAAAGTTTTCAGTTTGTTAATTTAAAATTTATGAAACTTACCAGTAGAAAATAAGTTGCAAGAACTATTTTTTTAAATTATTCATACTCTTCCTTATTTAAAAATTTTAACTATTTTTATTTACTTGTACCAGTTTTTATATCTGATTCATCTGATGACATAGCACTCTAAAGAATCGTTAACACTTGCTGAATCACAGTCGTTTGCAAAAAAATTTAACTTGCACAATTTTAAGGGGTCATATATAAATATAACATGATTGCCGGAGATATTATAAGGCTTCAATTAAATGCTAATTAGTTAATTAATAGTAATATTTAATTTTTTAAGGGTTTTCTTTTTCAAATATAGCAACTAGTTTGCATTTTAAATTTACAATCTCATACAAATATTAAAATAAATTGGTATTAATTAATTAGCGTGTAATTTAAATCTCATCTAGTAAATCCTTCTTTTATAGATCATGTTTATAAAACTTATAGAAAATGTGATCTCTTTAAAATTTATAGAAAATTAAATGAAAATCTACGGATTTAGAGTATTATAATCGTAGTTTTACATTCTTAATCAAGCCTTTCACGAAATATGTATAAATGTTAAGAAGAAGAAAAATACAGTTACAATTTTTGCTGATGAGTGTTATGGTAATATTTAATGAGAAGTTTACATAACTATATAATGACTCATATATTTATTCCACATTATTTTTTCTAATACACCATAATTAGTATTATGGGAATTTTTTACAGCTCTATCTGGAAAAACTTTTTTACCGAATAATTGCAATATTTAATATTCAATAATTTTTTAAAGTTTTTAAACTATTTTATATTTTTGAAACATTTTTCAGATTATTTAAAGTAGAATAACATCTAACAGCAAAACAAATGGTTCAACATTCCTGACATAAAACATGTATTTGAAAATAATATATGATAATTGTTTTCCATTCTCAAATACAACCGTATGTTATATATAAAAAAAACCATTTAATTACTTTCAAAATTATTTCAGACTATTTCAAGTACATTGATATCCAAAAGTAAAACAAATGGTTCAACAATTCTTAGAAAAAAATGTATTTGAACATAATAACTCTTATTTTATTTCGTTTGAAATACAGTTGTATGTTAAATAAAAAAGGAATTATTTTATATTTTAAGAAATATTTCGGACTATTTCAAGTACATTAATATTTAAACGCAAAGCCAATGGTTCAAAATTTCATACAAAAAACATGTTTATGAAGATAATAAATGATAATTTGTTTCCTTTTTAAAATGCAACTGCATATTAAATATTAAAAAAACATTTATTTACTTTCAAAATTATTTCAGACTATTTCAAGTACATTGATATCCAAAAGTAAAACAAATGGTTCAACAATTCTTAGAAAAAAAATGTTTATGAACATAATAACTGTTATTTTATTTCTTTTGAAATACAGTTGTATGTTAAATAAAAAAGGAACTATTTAATATTTTAAGAAATATTTCGGACTATTTCAAGTACATTAATATTTAAACGCAAAGCCAATGGTTCAAAATTTCATACAAATAACATGTTAATTATGTTAAGATAATAAATGATAATTTGTTTCCTTTTTGAAATACAACTGCATGTTAAATATAACAAAAAACCATTCAATTACTTTGAAAATTATTTCAGACTATTTCAAGTACATTGATATCCAAAAGTAAAACAACTGGTTCAATCATTCTTAGGAAAAAGATGTTTACGATTATAATTACTGTTATTTTTCTTCTTTTGAAATACAGTTGCATATTAATAAAAAAAGGAATTATTTAATATTTTGAGAAATATTTTGGACTATTTCGAGAACATTAATATACAAAAGTAAAACAAATGGTTCAACATTTCTTACTAACAACATGTTTATTAAGTTAATAAGTTTCCTTTTGCAATACAACTCATTGTGAATTAAAGAGACCATTTAATGCTTTAGTAAAATATTTTAAACTATTTCAAATATATTAGTATCAAACAGCAAAACAAATGGTTCAATTATTTTCCATTTTGCAATACAACTATATGTTAAAGAGAAACTAGTTAATATTTTGAAAAATATTTCTGAGTATTTCAAGTACATTAATATCCCAAAACAAAACAAATTGTTCAACATTTCTTAAAAAAAATATGTTTATGAAGATAATAAGTTTTGATTTTTTTCCCTTTTTGGAATACAGCTGTATGTTAAATAAATAGAAACTTTTTAATATTTTGAGAAATATTTTTGACTAGTTCAAGAACATTCATACACAAAAGTAAAGCAAATGGTTTGCTTTGATACATACCACATGTAAATCAACAAAATTTCTTATCTTTTTTTATTATACATATATTATTTTTGTTGCTTAAAACAAATGTTAAGATTTTAACAGCTATGCATTTTTTAAATTCTAAATTGTTAATTTTTTATTTAATGAAACGTATATTTCATTCGCTTTACTTTGATTATTCCACAAATTTATTAAAAATAAATTTTGCATTTAACTGCAAAAAGACCTATGTTCACCAAAATAATTATGAAAGACACTGAGAAAGTTACAGTCACTGTAAAATTACTCACATTAGTGATGCATTTATAAGAGCAACCGTGTTTTGAAATAGTATAAACTATTTACCTTAATCTAAGACTTTACGTCAAATGAATTCATTTTAGAAAGTATAATAAATGTAAGTTTACTAACATAAGTCTTGCATTTATCATAATAAACTCGCTTTTTATCATTTCCTAATTACAGACAATTTTGTACAATTGTTTTCGTTGCTTTAAATATGTAATATATATTGTGATATGAATTTGAAAAAAATCATTGTAAGGCGGTTATTATTTGATAAAAAATATATTCTGTTTGAAAATTGATTGATTATCCAAAAGTAAAAAATAATTCACTGTATTCATAGTATCCAGATGAACGGTTTAAAAAATATACTGAATTCGAGTTTTTCATTTGATATAAAATATAACAAATTAAATTAATTTGTATGGCATGTTAACTTATATTTTAATTATATATATTTATAACCATTTAATTATCATTAGAAAAATCCTTTTTTATTAACGATAAATTCAAATGAGAATTGTCTGTAACTCACGTACTTCAAATATCCTTAAAGCATAAATAAACTGACCAAACTACATTTCTTTATTTCTAATCTGTTAGTTGCCGAACAATTATCAAATTAGTAGAATTCTGTTCTTCAAACCCGGAGTTTGAGTTTCACTGTTTACATGGATGCCCGTAGCCGATTGTAATCGGTTTTACACAGTAGTACCCGCTCACATTAACCCTAGTTTAACGAAAAACTAAGCCGTAGTGCTCCGATCTAACCGACGAACCTAATCTGTTAGATATTTTATTAATTTAAAATATATTCAATATTAAGCCATTGGTAGATTTTAAATACAATCATAGAATTTTACACTTAAATTTATATTGTAAAAATCATTACATTTGAAAGGCTATACATATATGTATCATATATATTTAGTACAATTAATATGCATGTAATTATACCTGTATATGTATGTAGTTATATATTTATATATATGTATATATATATATATATATATATATATATATATATATATGTATATATATATATATATATATACATATATATATATAAATTTATGCACGTGAACAACCCACTAAACTCATAGTTTTTTATATTGATGCTCTCACTCCTATAATTTTCGTTTCAATAAAGGTAATCACCATTATTAGGTTTATTTTGGTCGAATTTTCTTCCCGAGGTTGAGATTAATCCCTAAACGACATTTGGCAGATGTTATATGATATTGATGTTCCCAGTCGCCGAAAAGTAACAATTTGAGGTCCTATAAACAGCTGCTGTTCTCATTATGTCGTTAATCACGCTATGATATGAAAGACAATGCATAGCTGCTTTATATACTTCAACATCAGTGCTCACGCCCAGTAGCTTTGTTCCTAGTTAAGCCCATTGTTATAAACAGAGGTATAAATGGTCATGATGTAATGGCTCTTCGGTTTAAATAATTCAAAGAGATTTGTAAAAAGAGATAAAATGTGAGTTGTTTTTCTTGTCGCTGTCAATGCTACGTGGACTAGCCAAGCACTTATGTCAAATGTTTTACGAATTTTGGTGTAGGATTTGCGACTGTCGTTTTGAAGAGCATAGATAAGGTGAAAAACCGTCTGAGCTTAAGTAGGTCCTCGTAATTTAGAAGCAGGGATCAAGTAGAAGACCCCTGACTTGACGTGCCATCCCAAAGATAACCTTTAAGAAGTTGGAGGACATTGGGACCACGAAGATATCTGATGAGCCCCAGACACCATTACCGACGACGAAATAAAATTTACAACATACATTTGAGCTCCCGAATGTAACTTTATTTCAAATTCCATATGGAATATCTCACATATAAAGTACTTTATAAACTGATCAACTGTATCAACTTGAAACTAGGATTTCTATTCTTTTAATAGCCTTGATATATTAAAAAATAGATAGCTAATACGGTCGGAAAAATAGCAAATCTTCGGATATTTCTCGAGATTAAAAATTTATTCTTTTTGGCGAAATACTTATATTAAGATTCAAATGAAAGATATTAAATAATTTTATGTATTAAATTAATTTATAAAATGTATTCAATAATTTAAGAGTATAAAAGAGCACAAGGGTGAAAATTCCCATGTTGAGGATGGGGATTATAAAGATTTCTTATACCAAGCAGTTTCTATGAATCAGTTGATACGTTTTAGTCTATAATTCGGTAATTACAGGAATGTAACAAAGCATTGATGTAAGTTTATCCTGAAAAATGGATATTTTGAAATATTTAAGACAGTGAAACTCCGTTTAAAATAACGTATTCTGACACTCTGAGAAATAATTTTTTATTTAAATATCTTGAGATACAAAAGGCTAAAATTTAAATCCCGTTATAACAATGATTTTTACACAATAACCAAACAATGATTTGTGCACATTATGCAACATTGATTGAGTTGTTACAAGTTTTACTCAAAACGTATTTCAACTGCTTCTAAATCACTCATTTGGTCTTCTATTTTCTCTTTTAAAATTCGCATTTCACTGGCCAAATCAGAAATTTCATACTTTTTTAAAATCTGAACTCACCGTAACATCGTTCCATAGTTCAAACATATACGACCCAATACGGGATAAGAAAGGAAGTTTTGATTTTCTTTCGGAAGAACTGGAACATACTGAAAGAATATATAATTAACAGGACTATATGACAATTGTAAACCAGCTCTTGCAGCATCGAAGACTAATGGGTTAGAATGATACATCAGCCTGAAATGAGAAAAAAAAATTCCTTTCATGTTACATAAATTTTAATCCTTTAAATCGACCTAGCAAGAAAAATGAAGTTATCAATAAATATAGAAAATAAATGAAAAATGTACTGTGTTTAAAAAAAAAAACCTTCCTTCAAATGTTCCTCATGGCTGGGACCTTCAAATTTGAAACTGAGAAACATTTTATCTATTTAGTATCTAAGATCCAGTATCAAAAAGTGTAATAATCCTGAAATTAGGATATATATTACAACAGATAATCTCTGTTTTTGATTTTACGCATATATATCATAGGAAAAGTATTCTAATAGTACAATAATTCATTAATATGATTTGGATTGATCTACCCGTTTTCCATCTCTCTGAATCAGAAAGAGCATTTTGGGAATTATGCTTCTCTGTATGTGTATATGAGTACTGTGTTGTAAAAAGGCAAGATTCCCTGATATTTTCGAGTTTCGATCATTTAAGCGTGAAACAATAATAAATTTTCCTAAGATGCAACATCGAAATAGTAAAAATCCTGAAATTAATAAATGGATTACAGCAAATGATTGTCGCTCTTTTGCTATTATGTATATGTAGTATAATGGAAGTATTGCAATGGTCCAAAAATTTATAGTAATGATTTGAATTGAATTTCGTGTTTTCGACTTTCCTGAATCCAGAAATACATTCTTGAAATTGTGAGTTTGTGTTATTTTGAGCATTATGGAAAAAAGGAAATCTTCCCTGACATATTCGAGATTGGTCCTTTGAATCTGAAATTATTATCTATTTAGGTTCCAAGATTAAATATCAAAATGAGGATAATATTTATATTAGGTGAAGGATTACTACAGATGATCGCTGTAATGTTTTTCTTTAACGTATATGTTGTATAGGGAAAGTATTCTAATCGTCTAAAAATTCATTGTAATGATTTGTATTAATCTTCCTGTTTTGGACTTCCATGAGTCTGAAAATTTATATTTTTAATTAAGTCTGTGAGTGTGTATGTGTGTGCACTGTGGTGAGAATAAAGACTTCTCTAACATTTTTGGAGGTTGTGTGCTTTAAATTTGAAACTGTGAAAAATTTTATGTGTTTAGACTTTAAGATTCGAAATCAAAAATATAATAATCTTGAACGCAGGAGAATGATTATTTATCGCTGCACTTGTACTACCCCGTAAAAGTAATACAAAGAAAGTGTAATTGTCCAAACTCTCATTTTAATAATTTGCATTGATCTAGAATTTTTGGAGCCCCTGAATCCAAAAATGCATTTTAGAAATTATGTTTTTGTGTGTGTGAATACAAAATCGCGAACGTTTGTCTTAAAGAAACAAGATTTTGAATACCTAAACTTTAGTTAACTTGCGATTTTTTTCAACTTTGGGTTACTTCCGGAAACCAAAATTGGTAGTTTTCCTTCTACTGCTTGTTACTGAATGGATTATACCAGCTACTGAATGGCTATTTAATGTTACAATTCAATTAAATTTTGATTGTAACATACCTTAATAGATTTGAGTTTATCTATTCTGGATATATCATTTAGATTTTTCTGAATTTTATATAGTAAATCATTTAATATATATCCTAAAATTTTGTATTTTAAACAGTGTAAAGAAATTAATGTTTATAATACATTAAATTTCCTCGTTCAATTTTAGTTTGTAACCGTAAGATAATTATTTAATAACTTACCATTCGCATGAATTGTAAAAGATTTCCCTTGGATTGATGAAACTCGACCGCATTCTGAAGCAGAATCCTAGAATGGCTACAGTAGTAAGATTTTCTTCCGCATTTTTAATCATATTAGTTAAGCAATCAAGTTTACATAAGTATAAAATTTGTCTACCTAGTACCTCTGCTTCTTGGGGCCAATGTAGAATCTCGGAGTATACGCTCTTATATTTTCTTACTAGACGTATCATTTCCTTTAACTCGTTTTCAAAAAGAAATACTTCTGTTGCCGAAGAGACCAAGTTTAAAATTCCACATGCAGCACTGACATAAAATGCGTATTGAAAATTATTGTAAGACCAATATTTCATATATAAACCTACCACAGTTCCAACTATCTCTGTGGCAGAAAAGACAAACCTCGAAATCGATCCATATTTGTGATAGTGCTCTATAAGATTGGCAGTTTTCTCCAAAGATCTCAGAATATTGTCTCTAAGGGGTATTAAACTTTGAACATACAGGCGAAAGCGTTGAACGTCTTCTGGAGCATTGGCTCCAAACAGTAAGTTTTGAAATTGTTCTGCCATGTTCACAAATTCTTTAATTCATCTTTAAACATATGCCCACAGTATCTTTCTTCTAAAAAATAAAACAGAAGATAACCATAAAAAGTACTTCTAGCCTTTAATAGAAATTATTTTTTTAACATCCTAAAGGTCTATTTATTTTGTTGAAAACCATGATAAAAGTCATTAATTTTTATATCACAAAGAGAACATCCTTTATATTTTCAAGTATAATACAATAGTCATTTAAATTTTTTTTGGCCAAAATTAGATTGTTTTTTAAACTCATTTTTTACTCGAGAGAAACAATATATAAGTATTCTAAATCTAAATTTATCATTTTTCCTGCAAACAAATCGGAATTGTTATATATTTATTTATTCTGAAAGAAATAATTACAAGTAGTTTGAAGAACAATCCGATTTTAAAAAATATGGGAAAATAGGGATGGAGGGAACATCTGGAACTATGCTTAGCATAAAAATTGTTTTTAGTTTCTGACACTTCCTTAAAATGCAGCGCCCATAGCCCCATACTCGTTGTTAGAACCATTTAGCTGTAACGTTCTCTGAGTTTATATGACAATAAGAATATTTTACAGCAAGAAAAGTAAATAAATACTTTAATTTAAAGGTAAGTTTTTAATCTCATTCATTGATGTTAACATAATTGTTCTTCTTGTATCATATACATAACAATATAACATCAATAAATTAGTATTTAAATTAAACCTAAATGTAGCTTGCTTCTAATAAGCTGTATTATTGAAATGCTTCATAAAGTAATGGATGGCACAGTATGGCTCAGGGAAGATGGTCCATGGTTTGTTTCCCCTTGAGGCATGCTGTATATTCAAACATGCTTTATAGATAGGAAACTTCTTGTTTCCACAAATATCTGACTGTTCTATCATTGATAAAGAAGACTATTAAAAAGTTGTCCCAACCGAAATTTGTTGGTGGAACGAGTCAAACACAGGAATATTTTTCGTTTAATGCTAATATATTAAAGCATAATCTTAAATAAAATAGATGTTGTTAATAATCAATAAAGATTATATACATCAGTAACAAACAGTCTTGATCAGTTTTCATAATATTTTTTAAAATTATATATATATTTTAAATTTCGTAAAACATGTCCCATCCCTATCTCTTGTCAGAAAGAATAAGTCATTTTTATTGTTATTGTAATTGTTTTTTTTAATTATTCATATAATTACCGTAAAGTTTATATTTTATAAACATGGTAAAAATTTCAGTTTGTTAGTTTGGAACTTACGATGTTGTACCAGTAGAAAACCATTTGTAAGTAATATTTTTGATGAACTGTCCAATCCATTCCTACAACTGCATTTTAAATAATCTTAGATAAAATAGATTTTGTTAATAATCAATAATGGTTATAGACATGAGTAACACACAGTCTTTGTCAGTTTTCATAATATTTTTTAAAATTATATATATAATTTTAATTTCGTAAAATATGTCCCATCCCTATTTCTTGTCAGGAAGAATGAGTCATTTTTATTGCTATTGTGATTGTTTTTTTTTAATTATTCATATAATTACTATCAAAGTTATATTTTTTAAACATGGTAAAAAATTTCAATTTGTTAATTTGGAACTTACGATGTTGTACCAGTAGAAAACCATTTGTAAGTAATATTTTAGATGAACTGTCCAATCCATCCCTACTCTCCCCTATCTAAAAAGTTTAACTATTTCTATTTACTTGAGGCATATTTTGTATCTGAATCATCTGATGGCATAGCACGAGAAAAGTAAAATTGCTTTGTTAATTGCTTCAGAAAATTCAAGTCATTTACTGGAAACAACGGAAGACCATCTTGCTTCTACTGCTAACTCTTACTAATTTAAAATCAACAGTTACACAACAACCAATAACAAAGTCAAAGAAAAATTGTTTAGGTATTTTAACATTCATAAACATGTCCCATCCTTTATCTCATTTAAGGGACGGAAGCGAACATTATTATTGCTATTATAATTGGGTTTTTTACTGGCATTTTTCTAATTACCCTCTAGTTTATATTTATAATGTGTTAAAATTTTTCAGTTCGTTAATTAAAAATTTATGAGACTGTACTAGTAGAAAATAAGCTGTAAGAAATATTTTTAATAAATTTTTCTTACTCTCCCCTAGTTAAAAATTTTAACTAGTTTTATTTACTTGTACCAGTTTTTATATCTAATTCATCTAACGACATAGCACTCTAAAGAATTGTTAACACTTTCTGAATCACAGTCGTTTGCAAAAAATTTAACTTGCACAATTTTAAGGGGTCATATTGAAATATAACATGATTGCCTCAGATATTATAAGGCTTCGATTAAATGCTAATTAGTTAATTAATAGTAATATTTAATTTTTTAAGGGTTTTCTTTTTCAAATATAACAACTAGTTCGCATTTTAAATTTACAAAGAAATAATTAAAATTCTTTTTTCCATGTGAGTCTAATTTTTTAAATCCACATTATGTGTAATTTTCGTCCATCATGCAAACACTTCCTTATCCACAAAATATTTCGTATTCAATCATAGATTTTAAAATTTTGTGAAATATTTATTTACTATATGATCTGTATCTGCTAGGATGATTCTCAATTTTTATTAATTGGTAAAATATCACATTAATTTCATTTTTGTTTTTTAAAACTGGGTCTAATTTTAGAAATGGATGTTTTGTTTAAGATTTTATATCATTAATAGATATTAAAATTTTAGATTTTATGCTTCCAAAATATCCCATGTAATAAGCGTAATGAATTATTTTAACTACACGCAAAAGCTATACATAAATGAAATTAAAAGTTTTGATATTATCACCCACTACAAGCATAATTTAATCATTTATGGATACTTTTAATGAAAATAAGTTATATTTGAAAAGACAAACTCTCATACAAATGTTAAAATAAATTGGTATTAATTAATTAGCGTGTAATTTAAATCTCATCTAGTAACTCCTTCATTTATAGATCATGTTTATAAAACTTATAGAAAATGTGATCTGTTTAAAATTTATAGAAAATTAAATTAAAATCTATGGATTTAGAGTATTATAATCGTAGTTTTACATTCTTAATCAAGCCTTTCACGAAATATGTATAAAAGTTAAGAAGAATAGAAATACAGTTACAGTTTTTGCTGATGAGTGTTATGGTAATATTTAATTAAAAATTTACATAACTATATATTGACTCATATATTTATTCCACTTTATTTTTTCTAATACACCATAATTAGTATTATAGGAATTTTTTACAGCTCTATCTGGAAAAAATTGTGTACCGAATAATTGCAGTATTTAATATTCAATATTTTTTAACGTTTATTAACTATTTAATATTTTTGAAACATATTTCAGATTATTTAAAGTGCAATAATATCTAACAGTAAAACAAATTTTTCAACATTTCTGACAAAAAACATGTTTATGAAGATAACTGTTAATTTTTCCTTCTAACAATAACAGCTCTTACTTACATAAAAATAAAACCATTTAACTACTTTGAAAAACATTTCAGACTATTTCAAATACTTTAATATCGAAATGAAAACAAATGGTTCAACATTTCTTACAAACAACATTTCTAAAGGTAACAAGTGTTCATTTTTTTCCTTTTTGCAATAAAGATTTATGTTAAATAAAAAGAAATTATTTTATACTTTGAGAAATATTTCGCACTATTTCAAGTACATTAATATTTAATAACAAAACATGTGGTTCAACATTTCTTACAAAAAATAATGTTTATGAAGATAATAAAAGATAATTGTTTTCCTTTCTCAAATACAACCGTATGTTAAATATAAAAAAAAACTATTTAATTATTTTCAAAATTATTTCAGACTATTTCAAGTACATTGATATTAAAAAGTAAACGAAATGTTTCAACAATTCTTAGAAAAAAGATGTTTACGAACATATTAACTCTTATTTTTCTGTTTATTATTATATATATTATTATAAGTATTTAGTATTTTGAGAAATAATTCGGACTATTTCAAGTACATTAATATTTAAAAGCAAAGCCAATGGTTCAACATTTCTTACAAAAAACATGTTTATGAAGATAATAAATGATAATTTGGTTCTTTTTTGAAATACAACTCTATGTTAAAAATAAAAAAACCATTTAATTACTTTGAAAATTATTTCAAACTATTTCAAGTATATCAAAAAGTAAAACAACTGGTTCAACATTTCTTAGAAAATAATTTTGAAGAACTTAATAACTGTTATTTTATTTCTTTTGAAATACAGTTTTATGTTAAATAAAAAAGGAAATATTTAATATTTTAAGAAATATTTCGGACTATTTCAAGTACATTAATATTTAAAAGCAAAGACAATGGCTCAACATTCCTTACAAAAAAAGTGTTTATGAAGATAATAAATGGTATTTTTTTCTTTTTTGGAATATAACTGTACGTTAAATATAAAAAAATCATTTAATTCATATGAAAATTATTTTAAACTACTTCAAGTACATTGATATCAAAAAATAAACCAAATAGTTCAAAAATTCTTAGAAAAAAGATGTTTACGAATATAATAACTGTTATTTTATTTCTTTTGAAATACAGTTGTATGGTAAATAAAAAAGGAACTATTTAATATTTTAAGAAATATTTCGGACTATCTCAAGTACATTAATATTTAAACGCAAAGCCAATGGTTCAAAATTTCATACCAAAAACATGTTTATGAAGATAATAAATGATAATTTGTTTCCTTTTTGAAATACAACTTGCATGTTAAATATAAAAAAAAACATTTATTTACTTTGAAAATTATTTAAGACTATTTCAAGTACATTGATATCCAAAAGTAAAACAAATGGTTCAATAATTCTTAGAAAAAAATGTTTATGAACATAATGACTGTTATTTTATTTCTTTTGAAATACAGTTGTACGTTAAATAAAAAAGGAACTATTTAATATTTTGAGAACTATTTCGAATTATTTCAAGTACATTAATATTTAATAACAAAGCATGTGGTTCAACATTTCTTACAAAAAACATGTTTATTAAGACAATAAATTTTAAATTTTTCTTTTTGCAATACAACTGTATGTTAAATATAACAAAAAACCATTTAATTACTTTGAAAATTATTTCAGACTATTTCAACTATATTGATATCAAAAAATAAACCAAATAGTTCAAAAATTCTTAGAAAAAATATGTTTACGAATATAATAACTGTTATTTTATTTCTTTTGAAATACAGTTGTATGTTAAATAAAAAAGGAACTATTTAATATTTAAAGAAATATTTCGGACTATCTCAAATACATTAATATTTAAACGCAAAGCCAATGGTTCAAAATTTCATACAAAAAAACATGTTTATGAAGATAATAAATGATAATTTGTTTCCTTTTTGAAATACAACTGCATGTTAAATATAAAAAAAAACCATTTAATTACGTTCAAAATTATTTCAGACTACTTCAAGTACATTGATATCCAAAAGTAAAACAAATGGTTCAACAATTCTTAGAAAAAAATGTTTATGAACATAATAACTGCTATTTTATTTCTTTTGAAATACAGTTGTACGTTAAATAAAAAAGGAACTATTTAATATTTTAAGAAATATTTCGGGCTATTTCAAGTACATTAATATTTAATAACAAAGCATGTGGTTCAACATTTCTTACAAAAAACATGTTTATTAAGACAACAAATTATATTTTTTTTCTTTTTGCAATACATCTGTATGTTAAATATAACAAAAAACCATTTAATTACTTTGAAAATTATTTTAGACTATTTCAAGTACATTGATATCCAAAAGTAAAACAACTGGTCCGATCATTCTTAGAAAAAAGATGTTTACGATCATAATTACTGTTATTTTTTTTCTTTTGAAATACATTTGCATATTAATAAAAAAATTAACTATTTAATATTTTGAGAAATATTTCGGACTATTTCAAGAACATCAATATACAAAAGTAAAACAAATGGTTCAACATTTCTTACTAGCAACATGTTTATTAAGTTAATAAGTTTCCTTTTTGCAACTCTTTGTGAAATAAAAAGAGACCATTTAATGCTTTGGTAAAATATTTTAAACTATTTTAAGTATATTAGTATCCAACCGCAAAACAAATGGTTCAGTACTTTTTACAAACATTATGATTATTACGATAATATGTTAATTTTTTTTCCGTTTTGCAATACAACTATTTGTTAAAGAGAAACTAAGTAATATTTTGAAAAATATTTCTGAGTATTTCAAGTACATTAATAACCAAAAGTAAAATAAATTATTCAACATTTCTTACAAAAAATATGTTTATGAAGATAATAAGTGTTGATTTTTTTTCCTTTTTGCAATACAGCTGTATGTTAAATAAAAAGAAACTTTTCAAATTTTGAGAAATATTTCAGACTAATTCAAGAACATTAATATACAAAAGTAAAACAAATGGTTCAACATTTTTTACAAACATGTTTTTGACCAGTCAACTGCGTTTAACGTAAATACACGTCAATCCAAATCATCATTTTTATGCTGTCGACATGTATACGCGTCGAAAAAATAAATAATTAGCCTTCAATATAAAAACACACAATTTCACTAAGATGTAATACATATGTCATTCAGCATCAAATTTTCTTTGTAACACCCGAAGGAGTGCTATAAATTTTTAAAAATTAAGTTAAATTCTTTGTATAGAAGTAATTTTCAGTAAAATGTGTTGCTTTTTAAAATGGAGTTTAATATTTTTCCAATGCATCGGGTATTTCCCGTAATTTACAGGCGCTCTGTCTGTGAAAAGCCACTTGTTTTGATACATACCACATGTAAATCAACAAAATTTCTTATCTCTTTTTATTATACATATATTATTTTTGTTGCTTAAACAAATGTTAAAATTTTAACAGCTATGCATTTTTTTAAATTCTAAATTGTTAATTTTTTATTTAATAAAAAGTATATTTCATTCGCTTTACCTTGATTATTCCGCAAATTTATTAAAAATAAATTTCGCAATTAACTGCAAAAAGCCCTGTGTTGACCAAAATAAATTTGAAAGACACTGAGAAAGTGGCAGTCACTGTAAAATTACTCACATCATTGATGCATTTATAAGAGCAACCGTGTTTTGTAATAGTATAAACTATTTACCTTAATCTCAGCCTTTACGCCAAATGATGTCATATCAGAAAGTTTAATAAATGTGAGTTTACTAACATAAGTCTTACATTTATCATAATAAACTCGATTCTAAAAGTTACAAACTACTTACCCTAATCTAAGCCTTCGCGTCAAATGAAATCACATCCGGAAACTGAAAGCGAGTGTGATATACAGAGGCTGAACTTCTTATCATTTTCTAATAATAGACATTTTTGCTCTATTGTAGTCGTTGCGTTAAATATGTAATAAATATTGTTATATGAATTTGAGAAAAATCATTATAAGCTGGTTATTATTTGGTAAAAATGTATTCTGTATGAAAATTGATTGATTTTCCAAAAGTAAAATGCAGTTCGTTGTATTAGTAGTATCCAGATAAACGCTTTAAAAAATATACTGAATTCGAATTTTTCATTTTATATAAATTATATAACAAATTATATTAATTTGTATAGTATGTTAACTTATATTCTAATTATATATATTGGTAACCATTTAATTATCATTAGAAAAATCCTTTTTTATTAACGATAACTTCAAATGAGTATTCTCTGTAACTCACGTACTTCAAATATCTTTAAAGTATAAATAAACTAATCAAACTGCATTTCTTTATTTCTAATCTGTTAGTTGCCTGAACAATTATCAAATGGGTAGAATTCTGTTCTTCAAACCCGGAGTTCGAATTTCACTGTTGGCATGGATGCCCGTAGCCGTTTGTAATCGATTTAACATAATAGATTCCCGTCACATTAACCCTACTTTTTTAAAAATCTAAACCATAGCGCTCCAATCTAACCGACAGACCTAATCTGTTAGATTTCTTTATTAGTTTACAATATATTCAATACTAAGCCATTGGAAGATTTTAAAATACAATCTTAGAATTTTACACTTAAATTTGTATTGTAAATTTGAAACTTTATACATATATAGATATCATGCATATAGTACAATTAATATGCATGTAATATATACTTGTATGTATATGTATGTACGTATATATGTATATATATATATATATATATATATATATATATATATATATATATATATATATATATATATATATATATATATATATATATATATATATATATATATATATATATATATATATATATATATATATACATATATATATATATATATATATTTATATATATACATATATATATATGTATGTATATATATATATATATATATACATACATATATATATATATATATATATGTATATATATATATATATATATAAAAATATATATACGTACACACAAATATATATATATATATATATATATATATATATATATATATATATATATATACATACACACATATATATATACACATACATACACACATATATATATATATATATATATATATATGTTTGTATATATATATATATATATATACATATATGTATATATATATATATATATATATATATATATATATATATATATATATATATATATAAGCACGTAAATAACCCACTATACGCACCGTTTTTTATATTGATGTTCCCACTCGTATAATTTTCATTTTAATAGAGGTATTCCTCATAATTAGGTTTATGTTGGGCGATTTTTGTTTTCGGGGTTGCGCTTAATCCCTATGTGACAGTTGTCTGCAATCCGCAGGATGTTATATGATTTTGGTGTTCCCAGTCACCGAGAACTAAAGATTTGAGGTCTGATAAATCAGTTGCTGTTCCCATTATGTCGTTAATCGCGCTATGATTTAAAAAACAATGCATAGCCGCTTTATATACTTCAACATCAGTGCGCACTCTCAGTAGTTTTGTTCCTAGTTAGGCCCATTGTTTTAAAGGGAGGTATAAATGGTCATAATGTAATCGCTCTTCGGTGTAAATCATTTACAGAGATTTGTAAAAAGAGTGAGTTATAATGCATTATTTTGATACCAAATTCTACTCTATCCCTAACTCTGTAGATAGATTATTAACAAGTTAAAAGTAATTTTGTAAAGTTTTGGAAATATCAGATATAGAAGCAAAAGAATGCAATTTATATTTACATTTTATTACTTCTGTTTTACAGGATATACTAAGAAATGGATTAGTCATATAATAGATTAGTCATATTAGTTATATAAAAATGATAGTTCGTTTCTATGCCTTAGACTAAGTTATGAATCTAATGTTAGGGGGCAGCTAATAGCCGAGAACTGTTTACTTAGATGTTTTTTTTAAGTTCAAAAATATGAGAATATCGAATATTTCTATCAGTTTTGATAAAATTATTGACTCAGAGATCCAATACCGTTCAGAATTGAATGACAGACATTATAATGTTACTTTTACTACTGGTTTGTTATGTTATTAACACTTTTCAAAAGAAATACTTGGAAGTTACCGAGAAACTTGCTCCATCCTTTTGATACAGGACGAGATGAGTTACTATACTATTCAATTTAACTGTGACTTCCGCAATCTTATATTAGAAGCAACGAATTTGATAAAATGGTCTGTAGTTACGAAGACGTACTGATGTCTATAGAAAAAAATATAAAATTTTGAAGTTGGATAATTAAGATAATCTCTAAATGTAGACAGAAATTTATATTTTTCCTCATTTAATAGATGCTTGGATATAACCAGAAGTGAAGTAAGTGAGAAGTGAGTTAGAGAGATTGTGGACAGGACCTTTACATTGATTGGGTTAATTACAGTGTTGCAGGATCGAAACAGTGAATGAAACTGCCTTTAAAAACTCACTGGGTAACTGACGTCAGTGTTTAGGTATCTTTAATAAGAGATTGACTAACCAAGTTGCAATTAATTTTAGTATTGGTATTTGGTAAGGATTATACGAGCATATTGTTTTAATTGCAAAGGTGTAGAAAAGCAACAATAACAGAACGATATTTTGACCCTTTAAAGGCCACCAAAATAAATTCATGGGAATTTAATGTAATTTGTTTGTAAATGTTATCTATAAGCTTTGTACACCCATGTCCATAAATTAAGAATAATTCAGAATCACACAGAAATTAAGCTCTAAAATAAAAATTTCACCTGTAGAATTATCACACACATCTTGAAGAAGAATATGAAAATTGCAGGAAACCACCAGATGGCGCAGATAGTACGTCACAATGACGAGAGTGTATGAAAGGGGTATATAAGGAATGGTAGCAAAGAAGTAAAATTGTTCACAAGCGCTTTAAAAGCCTTTCCGTGCAATAACCGCATAGTTATGGCACAAAGGAAGCATTTGGATGATTTTTTACGTGGTAGAATTATCGGACGACTGGAATGTGGACGTACCCAGCTGGAAGTATCCGAGGAACTTGGAATCGCCCAGAGTGTCATCTCCAGGCTTTGGCAACGATTCAAACATGATGGTAATGTGAGTAGATGTTACAGCACAGGTCGCCCCCGAGTTACTACGCCGAATGATGACCGGTATTTGGCAGTTACTGCCAAAAGAAACAGACGGAGCACAGCATCAGACCTGTCTCGTCAGCTCTCTTCAGCTACCGGTACGACAGTTTCAAGGCAGACCGTGTACAGACGCTTAGAGAACATTGGTCTATATGCTCGTAGGCCTGTCAGATGTGTTCCCCTTACTGCAACTCACTGTCGCCTGCGATTATGCTGGGCTAGAGAGCATGCATTGTGGACACCGCAACAGTGGTCTTGTGTGATGTTTTCCGACAAGTCCAGGTTCAGTTTACATTCTGATTCTCACCGGACTTTCATATGGAGAGCGCCAGGTACCCGTTACCACCAAGAGAACACCATTGAACGACACCGTTACGATGGTGCAGGATGGCTCGTTTGGGGAGGAATTATTCTTGGTTCCAGAACTGACCTGCATGTTCAGAGTGTAACGATGACAGGCCACATCTATCGGGATGTCATTCTGGAACAACATGTACGTTTGTTTCGGGGCGCCATGGGTCCTGAATTTCTGTATATGGATGACAACGCCCGACCTCACCGTGCAAACATTGTAGACGAGTGCCTTCAATCGGAGGATATCACCCGTGTGGATTGGCCAGTATACTCACCGGACTTGAATCCAATAGAGCATGTGTGGGACATGCTTGGCCGACGAATTGCAGCCCGTCAACCCCCTCCCAACTGTCTATCGGAACTTCGGAGGGCATTGCTTGATGAGTGGTGTAATTTTCCCCAAGATCAGATTGATAATCTGATACTCAGCATGCGTAGGCGTTGTAACACTTGTATTGCATCGTCCGGGAGACATACTCCGTATTAACCATCATACTAACCATGTTATACTGTTTTCTGTAAATAGGTTCTTTTTTGAAATTTGCTCCAGGGAGTAAAAATCGCAATTTTTAATAATTATGTGAAGCATATAGCATCTTTTTTGCTCTTTACCTTTTGTTTAATAAATAGACTTTACAAATAAGTCAAATTTGTTTTGCTTTTGTCTCTTTCATTGCCTGAACTTCATTATCCTTAATTTATGGACATGAGTGTATATGTAAAATATATAATTTTTTTTACATTCCTTAGAAGGGTTTGCCTTAGAGGATACCAAATTAGGATTTGAGAAGTGGTTTAACTGACTAACCCCTACCCTTGTACAGCTTGAACATTATGCCTTTTTAAAAGTTTAACTATACTGGAAGAACAATAAATGATAATCCTTAAACTGGTATAATAAATAAATAGCTTAACAACTTAAAAGTGTTGTTTGTACAGATACTTTTATTTGAGGTCATAAGTAAAATAAATTGAATCTGACTTCTCAAGTACAGAATGTTTAAATACATATATTTCAATAGAAAAAGAAATAAATATGTTAAACGTAGAACTATCATCTGTTATATATTTAAAATATCAAAAATATAATATGTATAAAATATATAATATATATATATATATATATATATATATATATATTTACATATATATATATATATATATATTTATTTATACACACATATACATATATATACATAACATATATACATATATATATATATATACATATATATACATACATATATATATACATACATATATATATACATACATATACATATATATATATATATATATATATATATATATATATATATATATATGTATATATATATATATATACATGTTAATATATATACATACATATATATATATGTATATTATATATATATACATATGCATATATACATGTATATATGTATAGTATATACATCATATACATACACATATATATATAAATATAAATATAAATAATATAAAATAAAATATATATAATAAAATATATATATATATAAAAATAAAATATATATATATATATATAATATATTATATACACATATAAATCGAACTCACATGTCTCCAAAAAGAATTGCAAAAGCTCTTGATTCTACATCATTTGCTTTATATATCACATATGAGTACAAATAATTAAACAAGATAAAGTAAAGTAATCCAAAAATGTTTAAAAAACTGTGTTTAATATGTTTTGCTACGAACCACTGTTTAAATTAAAGCTCACTTTGTAGCTGACATCAGTGATTAGGTATCTATAATACTTTGTACAAAATATTAAATAAAGTGAGCTGTAATTCACTATCACCATTTGGTATGGATTCTAAAACCAAACTGCGTTAATGCACTGTTGCAATATGGCAACTAAACGGAACCATCTGTTAAGATCACTGTCTAAATATGTTACATACGTAATGTTTACATACGTATACATCAATGTTTACGAATTTCTGGTAAGGATTAACTAACAAAGCTAGCTTTAAGCTCACTGTATAAATCACAAATGTTTAGGTAGCTTCAATATGGTTGTACTAAGGATTATGTGATAAATTTAACTGAAGTAAATTATTTAACTCATTTGGTATGGATTAATTTCATTTTTGCAGGATTACAACAATAAAAAACCACTTTTAACACTAGATTGCCCGAGATTTCTTGTATACTTATATTGCCCAAAACAGTCAAAATGACTGCATTGTGAAAAAAATAACAAATATGTAAAGAAATTTGTTTAAAATCAATTTTTAATATTATATAATAAAGGAGGGCGGAGGTAACTACAATTATTCATAAACCCATTTATATGTTATAGAAAAAGTCACCAAATTCTAAGAAATTGTGTCATTATATTTCATAATTTTTTTTCTAATTGAAATTAAAAAAGTCAAAATGACTGCCTTGGGCAATCTAGTGTTAAATCTCCCTGTGTAATCAACATCAATACTTAAGTGTCTATAATGTGAACATATACTGTATTAAATAAATTTAGCTGTAATTAAATTTTAGTATCACTGTTTGGTTTCTACATAATTACACTCAAAAGATCATCTTACCTAAGAGAACCTTATCCGAGTTATTTTTGCAACTAACGCTACCACCCAGTATAACTGAAACTAAAGTACATTTAATCGCCAACTCTTTCGAAATTTATATCTTATCACTATGTATGATGGTCGATAGCTCTAAACTGCTCCTTCTTAAAACGCTCTTAAAAACGGTTGTTGATTT
>CM063506.1:123009299-123059299 GCA_032207245.1 Pardosa pseudoannulata | reverse complement strand
ATATTTTTATTTATGTACTTTTATAAATATATAAAAATATATAAATTTATAAAAGTTTAGTCTTTTTAACCTAAAAAGTTATTATATAAAATTATTTAAACTAATGTCTTATTATAACCCAAGACTCAAATTCTGCTAAAAATTGCTATAGGATTTTAATTGTTTAACATATATTATGGCTTATTTAGACTCGAAATTTAAAATTTCAAAATTTTATTTTTAGCTTGTAGCTTACTGAGTCTGTAATAAAATCTTCAGAAAGCGTATTTCTTACAGAGACTACATTTTAGCTACACAAACAATTAAGATAATTAATCCTAAAAAGATTGTAATATAATTAAAATATAAATAAATTAACAGTCTTCAATAATTTCTAAATTCGTAGTCTGCTTTGTAATTAAATAATTTAGAAACTCGATGTTTTGTAATTAAAACGAAACGTTACAGTGTTTTAAATTTTATTTTCACTCTGACAAGAAAATATTATGGACAAAACATTTGATTTTGAAATTTATTATTAAGACTCGAGCAGCGAAAAAAAAGTTAGTGTTTCACCAAAACTAATCTTGAGCAGCAAATTTAAATCATGCGTGAAAGAAATATAGTGTCCAGTTAAGCTTCCTTTACTGTTTTCAGTGAAGCTATTAGATACAGATGTACTTAATGTATCACTCACAATTTTTTTTTTTTTTTGAATACAGGGTGTTTCATATTGAATGGGACAAAAAGAAATAGCGCAGTTTGACTGCCGTAATGGATTTATTCAGCGGAAACACATTTATTCTGCAACTACAATTATAGAAGTTTTATTTGTCAAAAGGGAAAAATTATCAAATGACGAACTCGCCGCTAGAGGCGCTGTTAACCCTTTAACGGACAGTGGTTTCGTAGCAAAACCACCTATTAAACATCTTTTTTTTTTAAACTTTACTTTTTGGATTACTTTACTTTATCTTTTTATAATTATTTACGGCTCCAATCTCATACATCTGTGATATATGGAAGCCAATGATGTAGAATCAAGAGCTTTTGCAATTAAAAAAAAAACTTTTTGGAAACATGGATGAGTTTTATTTTATACATTTTATATATACATATTATACACTTTATACATATTATATTTTTGATATTTTAAATATATAACAGATGATAGTTCTACGTTTAACTTTTTTTTTCTATTGAAATATATGTATTTAAACTTTCTGTGCTTGAGAAGTCAGATTTAGTTTATCTTACTTATGACCTCAAATAAAAGTATCTGTACAAACAACACTTTTACGTTGTTAAGCTATTTATGTATTATACCAGTTTAAGGATTATCATTTATTGTTCTTCCAGTATAGCTAAACTTTTAAAAGGCATAATGTTCAAGCTGTACAAGGGTAGGGGTTAGTCAGTTAAGCCATTTCTCAAACCCTAATTTGGTATCCTCTAAGGCAAATCCTTTTAAGGAATGTAAAAAACTTTTATATATTTTACATATACAATGCTTATAGATAACATTTATAAACAAATTACATTAAATTCCCATGAATTTATTTTGGCGACCTTTAAAGGGTTAAACAAAATGTCCTCCATGCAGAAGAAAGCTTACCGCGTTTTCGAATATGCCAAAACCTCCTCGGTAACTGTTGTGCAAAGACATTTTTGCACGAAATTTCGTAAAGAACCACCGCATCGGCAGAACCACCGCATACAGGTGCCTGGAACCTGGTATTCCACTCGACTTGTGATTGGCTGGTAAGTACATTGGCAGCGATTTCTAAAATTGGCGAAATATCTTGGCGTTGCTTTCCACGATTGATTTCTTATCCATTGATTTTAATTGGCTGCTTATCTATTTATTTCTCTCTACTTATCCATTATTTATTCCTTTATTTAGAAGAATTTGGAACGTACAAAGAATGGAAATTGAAAGTTCTAATTGTAAATATTGCAGCTCTGTGTTTTATTAGAAAAGTATTTAACAAAGCATGTAAAAGTTTCTCATTTCGGTAAACTATTATTAAATATTTGTAACTTAACTTTAATTAAATATCAGTAAGCCTTTCATTAAGTATGTACTCACCCCCTCCCTTTCAAAAAAAAAATTTTATGTATGATCATGTCTCTTTCTGATTGTGGAAATAATATACGAATTCACAGAAAGCATCGAGAAGATATTTCGGCCAATTTTAGAAATCGCTGCTAATATACTTATCAGATCAATCACAGGCCGAGTGGAATACCAGGTTCCAGGCGTCTGTCACCGCATCACATAAGCAGGTGGGTGAAGCAGTTCCAGGATACCGGACTGCTTAAGCAAGCCAATCACAGAATATGCTATTCACGAGTGTGATTGAGCTTGATTACCGTGGACATTTTCGTGTCACCGGGGAGCACATACTGAACACCTGTAGAAACTGATAAATTAGTTTTGAGGTAAATTTGAATTTTCTAAATATATTAATTAAGTTTCGCAATCATGTTTTTTTTTTTTCCCATTCAATATGAAACACTGTATATTATTTATTTTTAAAAACTTTTAGAAAAGCTTATACTACTATATTTACATGTGTGTACTCTTTATTTCTATTTTTATATGCACTTTATTCTCCTTTTTCTAAATTGCTCAATAATTCTTCATACATATAAAGAGAGCCAAATTAATAATCGCACTGTTAGAGATAATATTTTTATAAATATTTCTCGTTTAATTTAATTCTTTTTTCTGGATGAAATCTGTAAAATTTATTCATAAAAATTACTCTTTACTTACCATTCAATCCAGTCTTTGGAAGCAGGATCTGAAGTGAAACTTATCAAGTTGCAAATTAATGTCACATTACGTAGGGAATTAATATCCTCTTCTGTGCAGACTCAAGGAAAGTTGAAAGTAGTTTAGGTTGTGTAAATTCAGTTTCTCCACTCTTAAAGAGGTTGTGAATTTTCTTTTCAAAACCATTAAATGGAAAGACAGCTCTCATTGCTTTAGTTCATAACTTTGCTGATACCATCTCTTGATGGGTTCAACGAGCTGTTGATCTATTTGATTTGTTCATCAACTCATCAATATAATCTTTGAGGCATTCATTCATAATTTGAACTCACAAGACTTAGTAAACCAAAGCTGGTTGCGGAAATGCCATATTAACATAAGAAGATTCCTTTTTCCTAAGCAACAGACCTCCTAGCGTACCAGCGATATCCACAGTAGTACCTAATATCCTTCCAAATGTACATTTATAAATACTCTCGATTTCCTTCCCGCCTTCGTCAAGAGATTTCACAAGGGTTTTCTAACAGGCGTCACTCTTATGTGATCCTGAAGGACATGGATTGTTTAAAGAATAATATTCCACAGTTTTTCAAATCTATCTTCTCTTTCTCTAAGACTGCTAAATGATTTTATCAATTCTACTATATGAATTCAATAACACTTTTGCTACTATCTTTTTAAATTCAACATCTGTGAATCTTTTAAGGTAATCTTCCAAGCTCTCTCCACTCTGCAAAGAAAATATAAAACACACTTAAATATGCATATTATATATATATATATATATATATATATATATATATATATATATATATATATATATTTATCAAAATTATTTAATTTTAATATTTCCTTAAAAACCTCCTCTTCCCATTCTAATTCCTTAAAATCTTTTTCCCAGCCTCTAAATGTCTTAATCAAAGGAGTGCTTTCGACTTAAAATTCTTTCGATACAATTCCCAAAGCTTTCTATCCTATAGATGTAAATTTTCTGTCTATTCAACACGTTTTCCAGCTGTCGCCATCAAATGGCTCCGCGTTTTTCCTGATCTTAACACTTAATTCGCTGAGTAAGTTTCTTCTACCTTGAGAAAATTCTTTCTGTCTTCGTTCTTGGGTGTCCCTCTGTTCGAGCAGAGGGATTTTTGTATATTTTCTCTTGTCTGTCGTTGACTAATAAAGATGTCCGTTTTAGCAGCTCTAAAATAAAGTTTTAATTAAACTTCTGCCCATCTCTTTCAATGGCCCGACTGCATCGTCATTACTGTTAGCTGAATAGTTTTCTTGCCCCGTACTCCGGGTAAGTAAAAGCAATAGGCGTTACATAATTATTGTGACTAGAGGAAATAATTATTACACGTATATATATATAGATAGATAGATAGATATAGATATATACGTAGTAATAAAATTCTATTAAAACAAAATCCTAACTTACATGTTTTCTGTTTTCCACTGAAATTCTAGATTCCCTATTGGCAAATTCTAAAACACATTTTTTATAATAATAACTCATATTCTGGCACCTTGAATTTAGAATTACAGCCCCGTTGATACATTTTTTCCCGCGCATTATGACGTACTATATCTTCTAGAATAAACTAGGAGCAAATAAAGACACTTGATTGGTTACCGGAATGATTTCATTCCTGGATCCACACCCCATGCAATAGTTAATAAAAGATCTGGCACTCGTAGCTTTTCCTTTAAGATCGCGATGTAAACGATATCCTCCAAATATTTTCTGTGTTTTGAGTTCTTTTTCCCTACCGGGATTTGTGTGTTCAGTGTCATCTTATGCTCTAAATAAAAGATGTTTTGTAAGTGAATGTCTGCATTATTCGGCTACTTCTTTTAATAATTCCTTTACAATGATGACTACAGTATTTTTAAATTATGTGGTTCTACCATACATATATATATATATATATATATATATATATATATATATATATATATATATATATATATATATATATATATATATATATATATATATCAAATGATATGAAGGAGAAAGAGGAGAATTTTTAAGAGATATTTTAAGTGTAATAATTTTTATATATATTATATTTACATATATACTGTCCGGTCACTTTAATGCATCCATTTCCTATTTTTTACTTTTTTTCGATTTCTAAATTATATATATATATATATATATATATATATATATATATATATATATATGGAAGAAGAGAATTTTTATAAGATATTTTAAGTGTAATAATTTTTATATATATTATATTTATATATATATATATATATATATATATATATATATATATATATATATATATATATATATATATTGTCCGATCTTTCCTAATTTTTACCTTTTTTTCGATTTCTAAATAATATATATATAGTAACTATCCGTTACATGACCCTAAAGAACGAGAAGTCCGAAGGTGACCTTTCACCACGGACACTTACGATTAGCGGCAGGTAGAAACGGGTGGTCTAAAATACACATGGATACGTAATAGAAAACTGTCCGTGTGCTGGAGCCAGCGTGTCTGGGGCTTTGTGAGACTGTTGAATGGAAAGACTCTGTGAAAAGATTGTAAATAATTACAGTGCACATGTGCGCCCATTAGTGGTAGCGAGAAAGTCAATTAAGTTGTTTGGGTCGGCTGATCTGAAGACGGCTTTTCGGCTACATATGGAAACGAAACAGCTGATTCAGGCGGGAGGGGACCGCAAGATTGCATCATCCTGCTTCTGGAAGTTTCCCGAAGAATCGCGTAAGGGAAACCAGGACCGCTATAAAAGAAGAGTGACGGTGCCAAAACGAGGCTTTTTTTCATCTTGAGGCTTCTTCCTGATAGAGCCGTTGTAGCTCGAGAAGAACCGCTCGTATCTCCGCTTCTGGAGTTTGCTTGATTAGAGACCGCCAGCGTTTATGTTGCTATGAAGTCGACCTTCGACTTGGGAATTTCATTCCCGTTATTTTGCTATTTTATTTTTTACTTCGTGCATAGAAGTAGGTAGCCGAGAGTGACCTTTGCTCTAAATTTGGATCGACTTGCATCCCGAGTTTTCCTTCACAAACCCCAGCGTGATACGCACTCTGAACTTTCGAACCTTGGTGTGAAATCCGACTGTGCTAATCGTCAGCCCGGAGGTGATAGTGTCAGCGTTTATTACCGGCACTAATTAGCGAACAATTCCATTGATTAGAAGCCCTAGCCATACTTTATCCGGTATCCCAAGCATCCGTATTGTGTGAATGTCATCTCAACACGAGATCCCAGAATAATCAGAAATCTACTGAATCTGTGCATAGTTGTACATAATTTATTCACATGAATAAAATATTTAGTCTAGATTAAACAGTTTTCTAGCCTGTTTCATTGACGGCTTCGCCTACCATATCTCCAGTACGTTACAATACACACACACACATATATATATACATATATATATATATATATATATATATACACACATATATATTAATATATACTTGATGAAGTGCTTGGAAAGTTAAATCACGTGCACTAAAAGCATTTACTGGCATATTCTTATAAAAAATTATCATTAGTTCATTTAGTGCAGCAACAAAAAATTAAAGAAAAAGTCGAAATTGGTTCACCCTATAGAAAAAAAAGTTGGGATTGAACTGTAAATTTCACTCAGTGTAAATATTAGCATACCAAATTGTATGCATATTTGTTACAAGATCAAAATTTAACCATGCTGAAATAGAAGCCTATTAGAAAATGTATATCCTGTTCTTCAATGTTTGATTGATACGGACAAACTTTTTTACCAAATTTTACAAAATTTACATATTTTTTGACAAACTATAACAGTAAAATTACACTAAAATTCAAAAAAAGTATAGCAAATAGTCCGGGAGCTATGGGCTGTTAAAAGATGTCATTTTTATCTGAGAATGAGTGAAAGATGTATTTAGTTTCTTAACACAATTTTATAGTAAACTCTACAGAGCAACTTATGTTAAGATTTCATTTGATTACCTTTAAAATTAAAAAAAACTCTCGGCGATTTAATGAACTGGTAATTTTCTGAAATGTGAAAAGCGATGAGGGACTTTCCACAAATTGAATTTGTGTTTTACAGAACATCCATTTGCTGGTAGATAACCACTGTGTAATTTATTATAATATTTTCTGTTGCGTATTTTTGCAGGTGCACATTCTTTTTCCGTTTGACTGCCCATACATCTCATATGGTTTACACATCTAATGCTTTACAATCTTATATATCTCACGTGATACATGATATAAAATATTAAACATATAAAAGCTTGTATATAAAATATTGTTCAATGATAATAAACAACTATATTTTACATACAAGCGTTTACATATTTTTAACATTGTATATCACATGTGATATACAAGCATATAAAGCTTTAGAAGTGTATAGCGTAATATTGTACAGGAATGGAAAAAAATTAAAAATGTAACTACTATATATATATATATATATATATATATATATATATATATATATATATATATATAAGCTTTCATATATTTTATATCATTGGGTATCAAATGTGATATACAAACATATAAAAAAACATTAGATGTAAATATAATATTGATGTACAGGACGGGATAATGGTTAATAATCTAACTACTAGATTTTATAGATCAGCTTTTATATATTTTATATCACTGAGTATCACATGTGATATACAAGCATATAAAGCATTAGATGTGTATAGAGGAATGATGTACAGTACAGGAAAATAGTTTAAAATCTAACTAACTATTATATATATACATAACCTTTCATATATTTTGTATCATTGTGTATCACATGTGATATACAAGCATATAAAGCCTTAGATGTGTATAGCAGAATGATGTACAGTACAAGAAAATAGTTAAAAATCTAGCTATTATATACATATATATATGTGTGTGTGTGTGTGTGTATGTGTGTATATATATATGTGTGTGTATATATATATATATATATATATATATATATATAAGCTTTCATATATTTTATCATTGTGTACCAGATGGGATATACAAGCATATAAAACATTAGATGTGATTATAGTATTTATGTACAGGACGGGATAATGGTTAATAATCTAACCACTAGATTTTATAGACTAGTTTTTATATATTTTATATCACTGGGTATCACATGTGATATACAAGCATAAAAAGCATGAGATGTGTAAAGCGGAATGATGTATAGTACAGGAAAATAGTTAAAAATTAAACTACTATATATATATATATATATATATATATATATATATATATATATATATATAATCTGTCATATATTTTATATCATTGTGTATCAGATGTGATATACAAACATATAAAACATTAGCTGTGAATATAATATTGATGTACAGGACGGAATAATGTTTAATAATCTGACCACTAGATTTTAAAGACAAGCTTTTATATATTTTATATCACTGGGTATCACATGCGATATACAAGCATATAAATCATTAGATGTTTATAGCGGAATGATGTACAGTACAGGAAAATAATTAAAAATCTAACTACTATATTATATATATATATATATACATACATAACCTTTCATATATTTTATATCATTGTGTATCACATGTGATATACAAGCATATAAAGCCTTAGATGTGTATAGCAGAATGATGGTATATATATATATATATATATATATATATATATATATATATATATATATATATATATATATATATATATATATATATATATATATATATATATATATATATATATATATATATATATATAAAAGCTTTCATATATTTTATCATTGTGTACCAGATGTGATATACAAGCATATAAAATATTAGATGTGAATATAGTATTGATGTACAGTACAAGAAAATAGTTAAAAATCTAGCTATTATATTATATATATATATATATATATATATATATATATATATATATATATATATATATATATATATATATATATATATATAAACTTTCATATATTTTATCATTGTGTACCAGATGTGATATACAAGCATATAAAATATTAGATGTGAATATAGTATTGATGTACAGGACGGGATAATGGTTAATAATCTAACCACTAGATTTTATAGACTAGCTTTTATATATTTTATATCACTGGGTATCACATGTGATATACAAGCATATAAAGCATTAGATGTGTTTAGCGGAATGATAAACAGTACAGGAAAATAGTTAAAAATCTAACTACTATATTATATATATATATATATACATACATATATATATATATATATATATATATATATATATATATATATATATATATATCAGATGTGATATACAAGCATATAAACATTAATGTGAATAGTATTGATGTACAGGACGGGATAATGTTAATAATCTAACCACTACATTTATAGACTAGCTTTTATATATTTTATATCAATGTATATCACATGTGATATAAAAGCATATAAAGCATTAGATGTGTATAGCGGAATGATGTACAGTACAGGAAAATAGTTAAAATCTAACTACTATATTATATATATATATATATATACATATTATATATATATATATATAATACATACTTTCATATATTTTTATCATGTGTATCAAATGTGATATACAAGCATATAAAAAACAATTATATGTATACGGGATAATGGTTAATAATCTAACCACTAGATTTTATAGACTAGCTTTTATATATTTTATATCACTGGGTATCACATGTGATATACAAGCATATAAAGCATTAGATGTGTTTAGCGGAATGATAAACAGTACAGGAAAATAGTTAAAAATCTAACTACTATATTATATATAAGATTTTATATATTTTATATCATTGTGTATCAGATGTGATATACAAGCATATAAAACATTAAATGTGAATGTAGTATTGATGTACAGGACGGGATAATGGTTAATAATCTAACCACTTGATTCTATAGACTAGCTTTTATATATTTTATATCACTGGGTATCACATGTGATATACAAGCCTATAAAGCATTAGATGTGTATATCATTTGTGATGTACAGGGTAGGCAAAAGGATAAAATTCATCTCATCAGTCATTTGATATATGATATTGCCAATTTGTATAATACAAGAAAACAATTTTTTTCCTTTTTTTTTACCAATATACTGTTAATTAGGATTCCCAATTTTTCAATTAATTCATAAAATCACTCACCTGTGGAGAGGGTATATTGGTTGATCATCAGCCATTTTCATAAATGAAAGCGAAATGTCAGATGCCTTATTTTTATCATTGAGCACCTGACTATACTGTTGCAGATAATAGTTTATTTATCTAGATTTACATGCTTCTCTTTTAAAGAACCAAAAGATTAAAAATAGAACATATGGTACTTTTACCTGTGTTTTCAAATTCTTTCGTAATCTCTACAATTTATCATCTGCAATCTGAACAATTAAAAACGAAGCTAGGATAACAGAGTATTGATTTTCGTACGTGAAATCAAAAGTGTTTTCGAAAGTTTGCCTAACAATAACTATGACTCTTCAATTCAAAGTATTAGCATTAATCTCTACAACTCTTTTTTGGAAAATGGAATTCTGACTTAATTAATTCCGGCAATAAATAAAAGCAAACAAGTAATATGATTTTGCCTCTGCACCCAATAGAATAAGCTCCGCAGTTGCATTTTATTGTAAAAAATGAGGGTTAAAGCATTTCAAAGGCAAGCATACTGCATATGGAAATGGTCATACAGAGATGAGACTTGCTGAAATGAGTTCAAAGTTTTTCAAATCCGTGGATACCAATCTCGACCCCACTCCCAGAAATTTATGAGGTTAAGAACAGACAAAAAGACGACAGCAGTTTTTAATATACGCAGGATAATTTCAGAATGTGAATAGTCAGATGGATTTCTTTGATTATTCCCCATCTTTTGGTATATGTATATATATATATACACTGTCTACCAATAAGTTTTTGGAGAAATGTGGTAGGAAAGAAAAACTGACTTTATTCAAAATCAGTAGTTGGTAGAGCCTCCACGAGAAGCAATTACAGCGTGAACCCTCCGGGTCTGACAAATCTTTGTATTACAGCTAGTGGTATTGTCTTCCACTCGGCTTGGAGTAGAAATACAAGTTTCTTCGCCAATTTTGGACTGGCAGTGAACCCCTTAATTCGGTGATCCAGCTAGTCCAGAAGCTCTCGATAGGGTTCAGGTCTGGGCTCTGGGCTGGTCACCAACCCGTAAAACTGCCACAACGTAGGAAGCACATTGTCATCCAAAATAGTGCAGTAGGCATCGGCGTTGAGCTTACCATGAGTGGGTACCAAGGGTCCCAGTCCATACCAAGAGAAACACCCCCAGACCATAATTCCACCTCCGCCGAACTTGACTGTTGGCACAATGCATTCTGGCAGGAGACGTTCTCCAGGCAGATGCCAGACCCTGACCCTGACCCTGCATTCCGAACGGTAAAGGATGAACCTTAATTCGCCGGTCCAAAGAACCTGTTTCCACTGATCTACGGTCCAATTTCGGTGTGTTTTGCACTTTGTGATCAAAGGCTTATGGGCAGCAGAACGACCATGAAAACCAAGCAGATGTGCTTCCTTATGGATGGTATTCATTGAAACAATAATCCCGGATGCCTGTTGAAACTCCTCGGATGAGAACCATCGGTTCGGTGTGGTTCTTCCGAATTTCTCTGGATAGCACTCGTCGGTCTCTATCTCCCAGTTTCGTTGGCCTGACGACTCGGGGCTCATTCCGACAATCACCGCTCACTACCACTTCTTAATCACATAGGCCACTGTCTATTTTGGGTACTTCAGATCGCTAGATATGTCCCTTAAGGATCGGCCACATTTGTGACAACCCGATAATTATACATTTCTCAAAATCAGAGAGCTCCGAACTGCGCGGCATCTTGCATGCGACTAATGCCGATGTTGTTTCCTACACGATGTATACCGGCGGAGACCGTGATGTACATCAGGACTTCAGATATCGTCATTTGCATAGGTGTCCAAATACTTATTGGTAGACAGTGTATATATGTATATATATATATATATATATATATATATATATATATATATATATATGTGTGTGTGTGTGTGTGTGTGTGTGTGTATAATGTATGTATATACATATAATATGAATATATATACACATATTTACATATATACATGTGTTGCGATGTAAGGAATTGAGTGAAGGAAAACACTCATTTTCAAACACAAAAAAAAAACTTATATTACACCACTATATACAACATAAAAACAAGTAATAAATTAAATATTAATTGTATTATAATTAAAAGTTAATGACATTAAAAAATTTACAAATACATATAACATGAAAAATTGACAGCATTCCATGCTGATGTGTTCTCTTGACACGACTTCTAGAGAGTTCTTCTGAAAAGAGTCGAAACAAATAACAGTAATGTTAAGTTGTTTTGTTCCAGATGCACCGGAACAACATATATATGTGAGTGTGTGTGTGCATGTCAGTGCACCATTATAGTACGACCACTTTCAACATATCACATTTTTTTAGATTTTTCTAAAGTACTATTTGATGAAGAGTTTGGTAAAGTTTAACGAGTAGAGATGCATTTACTGATACATTATTTTGAAAAATTATTCAGCAAAGCATTTAGGATACCAACAATTGAGGCACCAAAATTTCAGTAAATTCTGCATTCAGTGGTGAGATGATAGCCAGACAAACATATATATATATATATATATATATATATATATATATATATATATATATATATATATATATATATATATATATATATATATATATATATATATATATATATATATATATATATATATATATATATATATATATATATATATATATACATATATATATATATATATATATATATATATATATATATATATATATATATATATATATATATATATATATGTATATATATACATATATATATATATATATATATATATGTCAGGTCTAAAAAAGGGGTAGTTAGAAATTAAGTTAGTTATAAACCATTCTAAAAAGCGAAATCTTTTATAATAATAAAATAAATGAAAAAACTACGCTCACGTAAGCTTTTAGGTCAGGCGGAAGCATTTTTGAACAATTTGATGAGCTTGCAAACAGATAAGTTTCAGTTAGCACGTGGACATGGAGCAATCATCACCTATTCCAAGCTTAGCTACGCCACGAACAATGAAAATGGCGAAGGTTTTGCTCTTAGAAGAAACGATGATTTAATAAACTTATTATTATCAAGAAAGACTGTTTTTCATTCGCCTTAACTCTGGATGACGACGCGATAAATAAATAAATAAATAAATATATATATATATATATATATATATATATATATATATATATATATATATATATATATATATATATATATATATATATATATATATATATATATATATATATATATATATATATATATATATATATATATATATATATATATATACATATATACATATATATATACATATATATATATATATATATATATATATATATATTAAGGATTCAACGGTTATCTGCACTGCATACTATCCAGCATATTAGGCCACTATACCAGATAATTGGCAGTAGCCAGATAATATAATTATCCGGCAATAAATCAGGACAAACATTATACACTGAGAAATAAAATAAATATAACAAATAAATAAAAAATGTTAAACAATATACTATATGAAACAATGCGTATAAGTATTTTAGAGCATTATGTAAAAAAAAAATTAGGTTTATTTGTACATTTCATTACAAAAAATCATGAATCATTCTCTTTTTTTTAGTCTTAACTGCAAAATTGTGTTCTTGCATCTGAGAACACAAAAGACAAAACTTGCTTTTTATGAGGATAGAAAAACACTAAAAAAAATTTACTAAAAAAAAGTGGGAATGTGTTCTTGAAATTTTTCATACACAAATATAAGAACCATTATAGAAGGGAGGTAAAAGACTATTAAAAATGCTTTTATTCAGATTTGATTTTTCTAATTAAATAATGTCGAATTGAGATATTGATTACTGACACCTAAAATAGAGAAAAAAAATTAAAATAAAGTATAGTACAAATAATTGACTAATTAACAAACATAAAAAGTGAGAAAAATACTACAATTTGGTTGCAAAAATAAAGTACATAAAGCTGATTTATTTAAATTAAACTTAAAAAAGAAAAAGTGAGAAACATACTGACATCCGGACAGATATCAGGCTAAAACTTTGGCCAGATATCCAGTATCCGTTATCAGGCCAAATTGACATCCTTTGCATCCCTAATATATATATATATATATATATATATATATATATATATATATATATATATATATATATATATATATATATATATATATATATATATATATATATATATATATATATATAATATATATATATATATATATATATATATATATATATATATATATATAATATATATATATATATATATATGTATATATATATATATATATATATGTATATATATATATATATATATATGTATATATATATATATATATATATGTATATATATATATATATATATATATATATATATATATATATATATATATATATATATATATATATATATATATATATATATATATATATATATATATATATATATATATATATATATATATGTATATGTATATATATATATGTATATATATATATGTATATATATATATATATATATATATATATATATGTATATATATATATGTATATATATATATATATATATGTATATATAATATATATGTATATATATATATATGTATATATATATATATATATATATATATATATATATATATATATATATATATATATATGTATATATATATATATATATATATGTATATATATATATATATATATATATATATGTATATATATATGTATATATATATATATGTATATATATATATGTATATATATATATGTATATATATATGTATATATATATATATATATATATATATATATATATATGTATATATATATGTATATATATATATATATATATATATATATATATATATATGTATATATATATATATATATATATATATATATATATGTATATATATATATATATATGTATATATATATATATATATATATATATATATATATATATATATATGTATATATATATATATATATATATATATATATATATATATATATATGTATATATATATATATATATATATATATATATATATATATATATATATATATATATATATATATATATATATATATGTATATATATATGTATATATATATATATATATATATATATATATATATATATATATATGTATATATATATATATATATATATGTATATATATATATATATATATATATATATATACATATATATATACATATATATATACATATATATATCATATATATATATATATATCATATATATATATATATCATATATATATATCATATATATATATATATATATATATGTATATATATGACAGGTCCCACTAAATGAGACTAGAGTCATGCGTACATTTTCATCCTTTATTTAAGTCTCATCACACACTACTTTCAGTTATGAGTAATGGCGTCTCACATTGGCGAACAACTTCTAACAAAGGCAGGCTTCGCTGCTTCGGGGAGATACAGGTCTGACCGTGAAATGTGCATACTGCTCTCTGGCCAGATCACTGCGCGTGAGCCGTATTTATGTGGCTAACTCCTCATGCCGCGTCACTCTCAATAAAAGAATCCCTAATTAAAATCTCTTAAAATTAATCTACATTTTAAATCCTGATATATATTTATATATACATATATATATATATATATATATATATATATATATATATATATATATATATATATATATATATATATATATATATATATATATATATATATATATATATATATATATATATATATATATATATATATATATATATATATATATATATATATGTATATGTATATATATGTATATATATATATATATATATGTATATGTATATATATATATGATATGTATATATATATATGTATATATATATATATATATATATATATATATATATATATATATATATATATATATGTATATATATATATATATATATATATATATATATATATATATGTATATATATATATATATATATATATATATATGTATATATATATATATATATATATGTATATATATATATATATGTGTGTATATATGTATATATATATATGTATATATATGTATATATATATATATATATATATATATATGTATATATATATATATATATATATATATAAAGTAATATAGTTATATAGTTATATTTATCTACTCTCTAATTTTAATAATGTAGATTCTAATATGTGCCAAATAATCTCGCTGAATTTTTTCTAATCGACTTTGGTGAGATCAGGTGTTAATATTTTAATTTTATAAGTACCTCCATTTTCTGCAAGTAATTTTGCAGAATCTTTCAATACTCTCATTCCACACCGCAGCCTTGTTTAACGTAAAAATTTATTCCTTAAAAATTAAAACCTTACTCTTCTAAATCATTTTCGGAATTTTGAGTTGTACTATATTTGTTTTTACAAAATCTAATGTCTACAAGTACTCCAGCTAAGCGAGTTAGTCAGGGGCGTCAATATGAACCCGCAGAACCCAAACTGCAGGTGGGCGCATAAATTTTGGGAATGCAAGAGCTCAAGATTAAAATTAAAAAAAAAAAAAAAATGACCAAAAACTTTTTACTTCTAACAGTATTTTTTCTGAATTATTATTAATGTACTGTGAGTAGTTATACAAAAATGTCCAATGTTTTAACTTTATTTTATGCCAAAAGATTTCATGCCGAGTGGGGAGTCGATTTCCAATGTAAATCTTCAAAGAATTTGTCCAGAATCCGTATTTTTCAACATTCAACATTATCTACCCAAAATTTACTCCACGTTTGTATAGCTTACGTTTTATTTATAGCCTTACCCGTCAGGACTGCGACAAGATCGATCTCCATGTTGAGTCTAATCAAGAAGTTGGTTCGATTTGGAGAGCTACGGTCTATTGTTTTGCTCAGGAGGGCTAATGAGACCGGGACCTACTTCTTAAAGTTGAATTCAAACGTCTTTGAATATCCATGCCAACATCGGGACACGAACCCATGAACTCTGGTACCATTTGGCCATCATTCTGCTTAGTAATCAGAAGTTCAGTATCACAAGAGAGAGCGATTGGCTTTCAATTTTAAGCATCAAAAATGAAATGGCTGGAAATACAGACTTTAATTCGTTTATCGATAATTTTTTTTTCATTAAAATCTCAAAGTAAAATGTTTTAGACTTTCAATTTTAAGTAATAAAAAGGAAAAAGCTCTGAAAAAAGTTTTTATCAATCGAATTCTGTTGCAATAAAATCCATACAATAAATGCTTAACTTTATGTGCATGATTATTTAAGTTACGATACATTATTTTACGAATTAAAAAATAGATTATGATAAATATTTGACATTGAAATTAGTTCATAATAACATGGTGACCAAAAGGCTAAAGAATATGAGATTAATTGGATCATGAAAATTGAAAACAAAGCGGGGTGAAGAGAGGGCCACGAACTTTTCGGTTATGAGTGGATGCTAACATTACAAGTTACTCCACTGCACTACTGATACAAATTATCTGTAAAGTGGCAGATGTCCTTTATTGGAAGTAGCACAATATAGCAAGGCGACACACATTGAGAACACATCTCTGACTCACTAACAGATATTACCTGTTGCCAATACATGCAACATAAGTTGCGACAACAGAATGTAGAACTTAATACTCCCTCCAGTTATGTTACCACTTAAAATTACACTGATACATAAATATACACAAATTAAGGTAGGTAAAAAAAACTTGCGTAATTATAATCAATGATGCATGCAAAAAATTAAAAATTTTTAAACAAAAAGCGAACGGTAAACATTAAAAAGTCTAGATTATAGAAAACGATAAAATGTCTTTGTAGCATGCCTATTAATGTTCACTCAATTATACAAGAAATCCACTTCTTTTCTTATATTGAGAAGTTCCTTTATTTTTTTTTCAAACTTGGATTTGGGAAGTGACCTCCTTTAATTTTTTTCAAACTTAGATTTGGGAAGTGCCTTCGATTCTATGTCTGTTAGTTGCTCTTCAGACTTCATATTTGATAGTTATAGACCCATCTTCATACTTTTCAGGAATAAAATGATATCGTACATCAATGTAATTTGTGCGCTTGGGGACGACAGGATTTTTTATCAGCTTAAGAGCATTTTGATTGCCAATAAACAAGATTGTACTATCTTCCCCATTTCACTTTCATCTGTGTTTTGTAAAAGCTGGTGCAACTATATTTCCTTAACTGCAGTTGGAAATACAATACAGTCAGCCTCTGCTGTGGATGTGGAAACGGTTATATCTGTCTACACCAAGTTACTGGACTATTGCTGATTTTGAACACATACCCAGATGCTAAATTTCTTGTGTCAATTTCATTGGCAAAATCAGCATCAGAGTATCTAACAAGATGACGATTGATCAGTTACTGGAAAGAAGTGATTTTTCAATGTCTACTACATTTATTTCATAGCAAGCAGTAATCCTTCAGAGTTTTCCTAGGACGAAGATCATAATGATTAATATCATCGTTTAAGTTAGAGGGATCACTAAAGTGCTCTTGATCACTGACTATAGATTCACAGGGTAGTCCAAAGTACCGTCGCACTGACTCAAGAGCGATGGTACCAAGGCTCAAGTCTTCAACTGACACCTCTCAAAATTATGAAGATGGAGTAGAATCTGGAACCTAAATTGTATGTTTTGTTTGGAACGCTACTGTCTCTGTTTCGCAAAACAAAGTCTAAGCTGAGATGTAAGAGTTCTGTTCAGAATATGCACTGCTGTATTCACAGCTTCTGTTCACAAATACAGAGATAACTCTTTAGAATAAAGCACTGGACAAGCACTTTCCACAAAAATGTGTACATCTCTTTCAAACCGATCATTCTGTTGAACAGTATAGGGAACTTTAATTTCTAACTGAATGTCTTTTCTTCTTTAAGAAAATGTAAAAATGCACATTGATGTATGAAGTTCCATTGTCAACTCTGAATGCTTTTACTTGATGACCAAATTTGTTTTCACACAGTTAAACAAAATTTTGAAAAGCTTCTTGCTCTTATATTTTTAAAAGTATACTGTTCTAAAGCCACTATAATCATCTTTCATTAAAATAAAATAATTTGATCCATCTACTGATTGTATTGGTACTGGACCACTTATGTCACTATATATCAGCTCTGCTAGCTTACTTACCTCGTATTGTTTGGGACTAAAGGAGAATCTGTGTTGCTCTTCATATCGACACCCTTCATTGAATAATTCATCCTCGTTTTAAAATCTAGTTTGTCAGTTAATCCTTTATCACTTAACTCACGAAGAACATTTAAATTTACGATCGAGATCTTTCCTGCCATATTTTCAGAATAATCTTTTGAAATATGTTTGCCTCAGGAGAAGTTTGAGTTTTGAAAAGCAGGTTATTGGCAGAATGGACAGCTGTTTCGACTAACCCATCCTAGTAGTTGTAGATATCAGCCTGATCTTTCATTTTTATTATTTTCATGCCTTGGCTGACAATTGCATCTTCAAATAGAAGATTCTTTTTCAAATCTGGAATGTATAGTACATCTTGTATCTCTCTTTCTTGCCTCTCTCCACTAACAAGTTTTAGGATTTTAACATTTCAGTGACCTTTAATGGATATTTTTGATTATTACCAAGATGAATAACCTCATTTTCATCTGATTTATTGAAGCTGCCAACATAATAGATGAGATTATGAGTCATATGTACAGATGCTCTAATGTTCAGAATCTAACGATCGTCGTTGTTTCCCATAATTTCACTGCTAAATACACAGTAATTTGAGGAATTTATTTTATCTGTTGGTTATTAGGAAGCTTAGGATGACACTCTGGGTTATAATTGCTTTTATTTTACAGACATAACAAGTTAGATTCGATTAACATATACCTTGAGTCTTTAATTTCTTATTTTCTTGGTGGCTTATTTCTTTTGCGCAAATTTCCGATAATTAGAGGCAAAAAATGCGGACTCACTGATTGGTTTGCGATAATGACGTTTCTTCATCGATCGCTCTTGCTATCAAATTTGATAAGTTCTGCTTGCTATCATCAACAGATAACCACACTTCTCGGAATTTTTTTATTTTGAAGGTAATATACATAGTATTGTGATTATGGTTTCAACACTGATACTTTCGCCAGAGCTAAATTTCATGCGCAAGGGTTTCGACCCTCGCATTGTATTGCACTATCGTTTCGTTGCCTTCCAGTTTCAACTGATGAAACTTGTCCCATAGCAGCATTTTGCTTAAAGTCCGATTTCAATTTTAAAAAGATGGGGTTTAGTTTTGAAAGTATTTTTTTTCATGGCAAACAGCTTTCGATAAGCTTAAGCTGCGACAGTTTCATAGCCAAAGATCTTGTGAATATCGCTACTGCATCCTCTCTTTCCCATTTTTTGTTATTTGGGGTTCATTATCTGGTTTAATTTTAGTGACACTGGCCCCAGAGAACACCCCTTTCGTTTTGAAAGCCAAGTTAATTTGGAATCTCCGCTGTGAACAGTTCTGTCCATTAATCTTGCTGATCGCAGACATGTGAATACTGGTCATACCGAAGATTAGGCTTAGCAGCACTACTTCCGATTTCAACGTATTTTAATTTTCTTATAATTAAAAGAACGTATCCACTTACGACGATGAGAGCTATGGGAAGATAAGATCTGGGCCCATAAGCTGCAAGACTTTCTAAGTTATGAGGTTTATTAAGTTAATAAAAAGGTTAAGTTACAGCACACAACAAGGCTACACTCGGGGCATTTCAAAGAAAATGGCTGTTAATTTACGAAAAAAAAAAAAATGAGCAGGTGTTTTAAATAATTTTTTTGTCTGTTATGCAGAGGAACAAATTTTATTTTTAGATATTATTTATTTTTTTAATATGTTAACTTTTCAGTTATTTTACAGTTTAAGACTGTATAAACTTGTTTTAGGCTAACAATTATTTAGGCAACCAGATCTGCTCGGTGCCTCCGTACCTGAACGACTTGCACTGCAGCCAGGAATGGCTCTGTCTACCACTGAATAAGAGGTGAAAAGTAAAAAATTTCTGCCCAAATAAATAATTTGTAGAAATTTTCAACCGTTGGGGACCTCTGAAGACGTCTTAACTCAAAGACTACTATGCAAAACTAGACCCACAGCGTAATTACTCGATATATTGAAATTTTCCATTACATGGAGTTCAGAATGCTACCAAAACGGGGGGTGAACTACTAGGCATTATAAAAACCCTACAAAAAAATTTTTTTTGACTTTCTACGTCTTATAGATTTTGAGTTATGCATAGAGATGTAAAAAGCCAGGAATTTTGAAGAGTTGGGAATAAACCCGGAATTTTCGGAACTTTGGGAAGAAATCATTTTAACTATGTTTACATTTATTTTTTCAACAGTGGCTATTTAAGAACTAGCATATTATTTCTAAGAGTTTTTTTTTCTCTTTTCTTTTTTACTTTTGGCAATATATATATACAGTGAAACCTCCTGAGCGGCCACCCCTCCGTTCCGAGAATATTTGGCCGCTCTGAAGAGTTTTATTTACTATAAGATAATTACTATGATGTGTAATATAAACAAGCCTGACATATATACCTTATGTAAATAAAATTTAAAACTTATCTAAAGAGAAAATAGTACTTTATTTCATGCTTCTTTACATTTTTTTTTTTAAAGTAAAAGTCTACAATTTGTTTCTGTTTGTTCTGTAGTCTTCTTACTCCTTCAAAATCAAATTCTTTTCTTTAATGACTTTGTTGATTTCCGCAGTTAAATAATTCAGCTAACTTTTATGCCGATTTGCCATTCTAATATTCACGCAGAACTTCAATGCTCTGCTCTAGGTTTAGAAAAATGCATTTCGACATCGTTGCTACTGAGATCACTGACCAACTAATGAAATGAAACTGGCGTGAATGACATTTTTGCTGACAGAAGTGCAATTCTTCCTTAACTTTACCGATTGGAATTCCAAACAAAGGCCCTAGGACACTTTCAACACTTGATTGTCCAGTTACTCCCTCAGTTTCTGTAGATGGTGCAATAGAGATTCCCTATCGAATGGCGAATACAAAAAAGTGTGGGGCGAATACAAAGATAATAGATTTAATCTTTCTTAGAAAGGGAAGGCGGACCGCGGAATGGACTTTTCAAGTTATTCCTTTGTCTTATAACCTGTCGAACCTGACCTTGAGTTTTTTCCCTCAAAATTAAAGCATGGAGTGAGTAGAATGTCCCGAAAAATAAAAGGGGCAATTCCACTTGGTTGCCGTTTAGAGGGGGTCGGGTTGCCGCTGATACAGGTTATTTTACCATTCGTCTATGAGTCGAAAAATCCGTGCAATGAAAAACTGGCCGCTTAGAAGGGTGGCCGCTTGGAGAAGTTTCACTGTATATATATATATATATATATATATATATATATATATATATATATATATATATATATATATATATATATATATATATATATATATATATATATATATATTCAAGAAATAATAGCAATGAGCATTTAAATGATTTTATAGTAGTACTTATGTAATTAATTACCCTGTTAGTCTTATCAAACACATAACTGGTTGCTTCAATTTCAATTGCTAATATAATAATTATATACATTATTTTTTTTACCATTTTCTATTATGTAAATTGCTTTATGTTAAACTTTTCCCCCTCCTTTATAATATAAAAATAAATATCTTTAAATTTAAAATAACAGTTCATTGTTTTTTGTAAAGCATTAAAAAGGTGTAATCAAATGACATTGTTTAATTTTGTGTCCAATTCCTACACATACACACACACATTATATATATATATATATATAGAGAGAGAGAGAGAGAGATGTTATCCAAGAAAGATAATGATTTATGGATTTTGCGATACTACAGATTATTGCCTAATATTTATGTAATAATAAAAATATGTGAAACGTAAAAATTGTTTTGTGCAATTAGGATAAAAGTAAACAAAATACTTCAAAATCCTCATGTTTTGGAAATTTTCAAAATTCCCTTCCCAAGAAACCCGGTTTTTTCCACTGCTCACAACACTAGTTATGCGAGATATACTCGTACAAATGTCAAGAAAAAGCTAGTCATAACTAGCTCAGGAATGGTCAAAATGGATATTTAATATTTCCTATTACTACACACAGACATAAAACTTAAAATGTTTAAACTTAAATCTGTCACGGATAAAATAAATATTTTTGTTGAAATTTGAGTTCTGAAATTTATCGTAATTACTTTACTTATTTTAACTTTGCGCAAGGATGTAAAAATCCAAACAGATCTGTAATAAGAGGTACTATGTAAGTTATATAGTATTGCTTGATACCAAATTATACTTTCTCTACCTTTTTAGACAGTATTATTAACAATTCAAAAGAAATTATGTAAAACTTTAAAATTATCAAATATTGAAAAAGAATGCAGTTTATGGGTGCATTCTGTTACTTTTTCTTATAGAATATTCTTTTTAATAAACTTAATATAAATAAATAATTTATACGGTACTTGTAAATCCCTAGTCAGGTATATGTCACAGTCATATATAATAAAAAAAGAGCTTCTATGCATTGGGCTAAGTTAAAAACCTAGTGGGAATCCATATGGGCAGGGAGCAGCAAAATACAGCAGAGTCTATAATTCGAGTCTAGGTTGTTCGTGTTTCCCATAAATCCAAGTTGAACCCCACTTACCAATAAGTAACTTCTACACCCGACCCAGCTTTCGCCATACGGGGAATTAATAACTTATCATCGGGACAGCAATCCTGCACAGAACTTAAGGAATACTAAAACGACAAATAATATAAAAATAGCCTAACAGGAGAGTTTAAGCACTGTACTAGAAACGCGAAAGTGTTCGGAAAGACTTTGGTCTGATTTTTTTTTTTTTTTTTTTTTTTTTTTAACAAGTTGAGAAAACAGCAAAAAGTACAAACATTACATGAACCACAAGCCATAACCAAGATAACAATTAAAAACAATTTAAAATAAAAACAAACCAATAAAATAACATAATACAAAAATTACATTTTCAATCCAATGATTTTTCAACAAAAAATTCCATTATAGCACACAAACCAGAACGAGACTTAGGAGAATTACAAAGATTTTTAATATCTACATTAATAAAATTTATAGGAAAATACCTTATTCTTATATCATTAACCAATTCACAACCATAAATTATATGTTCTATAGTACCATCATCCTTTTGGCACCAACATAACCTAGGTTTATTGAAAAATCTGGCCTGGTGAATAGGAAAAGCCCCATGCAAAGTAAAAATTGGATTTAAAAAGAAATTCCCTTCCAGTCTTTTTATACTAACTTTGGGGAAAAACAAATATACACGCCTGCCCACATCTTCATCATCCCACCTTTGTTGCCATAGAATGAGAGCATAATCAAAAAAATTTTTTTTCAATTGTCTAATAGACATACCAACCACAAAATCTATATTTGTTTTTTGAGTGGCCTCTTTGGCCAAAATGTCGACCGTTTCATTATAAAATTCCCCTACATGGGCTTTAACCCAAGATAAATCGAATGTAACATTACTATTTTTTATTTTTTCCCTAATACTAGTAACTAACGCATTATTGCTTTCCCTATACAGAGCTTGAAGAGCCGAAAGTGAATCCGTTCTAATATAAACCTTGATAAAATTATTTTTTATGGAGAAGTCAACAGCTTTAGAAATGGCTAAAAGTTCGGACTGAAAAACAGTACCAGTATTCCCCATATTATACAATTCTTTGTGTACTATTTTATCCTTCATAACAACTAAAAATGCAAAACCAAGACGCCCATTCAACTTGGAACCATCAGTAAAAATCATAATATCCCTATTCTGATTTTTCTATCCCACTTACCAATAAATATATTTCTAAAAAAATAACCAACATATGAAAAAAATCACTACATCTTTTTTTTCATTAGTGTTTGACTAGTCAGATGTTCATTGCACACGCTGAAGCTATGAGCAGAAATACTCTCTCCCAAAGAAAACAGGTTTTATATTCTTCTCGGGTATCTGTTAGGAGGGATCGTGATATTTCAACTTGCAGAGAAAGTTGTTCAGATTTCACCCACTCACTTTTTTTTTTCCCTACTCCAAATGTATTTTCCCACATTCTAAAAATAATTTAGTTGTTCAGATACCAGAGTGTGAAAATAATATTTCTGAGATGGAAGCATGGCAAAATAATCCCCTATATAATAATAGCCAAAGTTATTTGTACGTCTGTCCTCCAATTTTTGAAGCAGTTGGACCTGGAATGGATAGAGGCATCCATTCAAAGCGAATAAAGTTTATCTTCTCCTAAACTATCGATCCGATTTTAAAATAAATTTGTATAAATATGCTTCATATCACAGCAAAAAATACTGTCGTCTTTAAAACGTTCGAAATCTACCCCTTCCCTCCTTTTCGAGAGTTTAATGCCATTATTTCAAGCCCTATTTTCCCGGTTAAGAGCAGGCGATTAAATTTATCCATTTATCACTTAATAAATAGGTAAAAATAACAATTTTTTTCTAGCATTGTGACGTCATTCCTTTAAACATCTCATTTAATCATTTCATATTTTAAACTATTTAAATATCGTCTACACTATTTTAATACTTTTATCACTGAACTTAGATATTACGTAAATGATTTTCTTTTATATTTGGCTTAAATGATAGATTAGGTACATATGTGATAGTTTTAAATTTAATCATAGATTATTTTTTGTTGCAATGAAACTTTTACCACTGGTATTAACAATAAATTCTTTTCATATAAGTCTAGGAGTCTATTTCACGGACTAATAAATATCTAAATTTTAATTAATATATATTTGGAAATTAAGAAGTTTGTTCTTTTGTGTGTTTGTTTATTATACATAACCACACGGTTTGACTAAATGAGTTCAATGTGATTCTAAACTGCTTTTACAGTACAGGGAGACTCTAGAGGAGTATGACGATAAATAAATTAGTGAGAGTGAACCAGATAGTTCTCAGCCAAAAAATAAACCATTTTTTACCTGCCTCATTGGGTACTTAACAGTTCTGGAACATTAAAAAGTTTACTAATCCCGTCATATGATGGGCTATATGCTAGTGATAAATAATTACAAATGCAACGATAGTTGTTAGGATTAATATAGTAGAACAGGATGGCAGAAAGGGGAAAGGGGAATGGCAGTGTGGTTTCACACCATGTAACAATCTACAGTCACAGTCACAGTGACAGTCTAACTGTGCTAGAGGTCCTATGAGGTACGTAGAAAAATAACCTAAGATGACTCCAACCAAAAATGTTATGTTCAGAAGATGGCATGATATTGTCGCACGTAAAAGGAACAATGTATTTAACAATTGACAGTCTTTTTAAGATGTAACTAACTTATCTTTAGAAATTAATGTAATAATACTATGGAAGTACATATACTTTGAAATTTAAAAATTGTGTTTACATTTCTGTTTTATTAAATTAATCATTTTCAAAAATTCAAGTTTTTAATTATTCAAGCAAGGTCCAGGCCCATCAACCTCAAATTACTGAGACTCTTCTATACTACCTTGGATTCAGACAACTAATTTCTAGGGAACAAGTCTTGTGTAACATCTGACAATTAAAATTACTCAAACCATTATTTTATTGAGTATGAGCTTTCTCTTGAATCCAAAAGCTTGAAGAGCCGAAAATGATTCCGTTCTAATATAAACCTTGATAAAATTATTTTTTATGGAGAAGTCAACAGCTTTAGAAATGGCTAAAAGTTCGGAGTGAAAAACAATACCAGTATTCCCCATATTACACAATTCTTTGTGTACTATTTTATCCTTCATAACAACTAAAAATGCAAAACCAAGACGCCCATTCAACTTGGATCCATCAGTAAAAATCATAATATCCCTATTCTGATTTTTCTATCCCACTTACCAATAAATATATTTCTAAAAAAATGACCAACAGATGAAAAAAATTACTACATCTGTTTTTCATTGGTGTTTGACTAGTCACATGTTCACTGCACATGCCGAAGCTATGAGCAGAAATACTCTCTCCCAAAGAAAACAGGTTTTATATTCTTTCTCGGGTATCTGTAAGGAGGGATTGTGATATTTCAAATTGCAGAGAAAGTTGTTCAGATTTCACCCACTCACTCTCTTTTTTCTTTACTCCAAATGTACCTTCCCACATTCTAAATATAGTTTAGTTGTTCAGATACCAGAGTGTGAAAATAATATTTCTGAGATGGAAGCATGGCAAAATAATTCCCTATATAATAATAGCCTAAGTTATTTGTACGTCTGTCCTCCAATTTATGAAGCAGTTGGACCTGGAATGGATAGAGGCATCCATTCAAAGTTAATAAAGTTTTATCTTCTCCTAAACTATCGATCCGATTTTAAAATAAATTTGTATAAATATGCTTCATATCACAGAAAAAAATACTGTCGTCTTTAAAACGTTCGAAATCTACCCCTTCCCTCCTTTTCGAGAGTTTAATGCCATTATTTCAAGCCCTATTTTCCACGATTAAGAGCAGGCGATTAAATTTATCCATTTATCACTTAATAAAGAGGTAAAAATAACAATATTTTCTAGCATTGTGACGTCATTCCTTTAAACATCTCATTTAATCATTTCATATTTTAAACTATTTAAATATCGTCTACACTATTTTCATACGTTTTATCACTGAACTTAGATATTATGTAAATGATTTTCTTTTATATTTGGCTTAAATGATAGATTAGGTACATATGTGATAGTTTTAAATTTAATCATTGATTATTTTTTGTTGCAATGAAACTTTTACCACTGGTATTAACAATAAATTCTTTTCATATAAGTCTAGGAGTCTATTTCACGGACTAATAAATATCTAAATTTTAATTAATATACATTTGGAAATTAAGAAGTTTGTTCTTTTGTGTGTTTGTTTATCATGCATAACCACACGGTTTGACTAAATGAGTTCAATGGGATTCTAAACTGCTTTCACAGTATAGGGAGACTCTAGAGGAGTATGACGATAAATAAATTACTGAGAGTGAACCAGATAGTTCTCAGCCAAAAAATAAACCATTTTTTACATGCCTCATTGGGTACTTAACAGTTCTGGAACATTAAAAATTTACTAATCCCGTCATATGATGGGCTATATGTTAGTGATAAATAATTACGAATGCAACGATAGTTGTTAGGATTAATATAGTAGAACAGGATGGCAGTGAAGAAAGGAGAAAAGGGAATGGCAGTGTGGATTCACACCATGTGACAGTCTACAGTCACAGTCACAGTGACAGTCTAACTGTGCTAAAGGTCCTATGAGGTACGTAGAAAAATAACTTGAGATGACTCCAGCCAAAAATGTTATGTTGACAAGATGGCCTGATATTGTCGCACGTAAAAGGAACAATGTATTTAACAATTGACAGTCTTTTTAAGATGTAACTAACTTATCTTTAGGAATTAATGTAATAATATTATGGAAGTACATATACTTTGAAATTTAAAAATTGTGTTTATATTTCTGTTTTAATAAATTAATCCTTTTTAAAAATTCAAGTTTTTAATTATTCAAGCAAGGTCCAGGCCCATCAACCTCAAATTACTGAGACTCTTCTATACTACCTTGGATTCAGACAACTAACTTCTAGGGAACAAGTCTTGTGTAACATCTGACAATTAAAATTACTCAAACAATTATTTTATTAAGTATGAGTCAAGATCAAGACAAACAGCCCTTTCTCTTGAATCCAAGATTCAGCTGCCCCACACCTTAAAAGTCCTTGTTCGACCATTTGGCTCAGTTGAGACTTTCAGGGTATCTGCCAAAATAAAATTTTTCAAATCCATGACTTTTCATGACTTTCTCTGATTTAGCGGATCGTTTTCCATGACTTTAAAAAGCTTTCGTTAAAGTATATATGAATAGAACTTCTGATGTACATACAAATAAAATATATCTTTTAGAGAAATTACAGGAATTTTATCATAAAAAAAACTATAAACTTACTTTATCAGTGTTAATAAACTCACATACATAAAAATAAATTGTTGTATCCACATACCTAAGTTTAATAATATAGCAATTTTTCAATAAAAATGTTTCCAATTTGAATTCAGGGTACTTTGGTATTATCCAAGTGACCATGAATAATAGCCAAATATAACCCTATAATGTTTATATACAATATCCCTAGAGATAAACTTATATTTTGTGCAAAAATCTTAACTAATTTTTATTAAAAAATAATTATTATTATATTAATAAAATTTTAATCTACAATTTAAGAAAAAAAAGGAATAATATACATTTACCCACCCATTAAGCTTTCTTGCTTTGAGTTTCCTTGGTGAACAAATTTTACTTGGCAATATGGTCAATAAGATAATACAAAAATACCAAACTCAGTAACTTCAGCCAAATGACAAGTAAAAATAGAATTAAACAATTCAATGCATTTTTATTTAATCGGTAGTTTAGTGGATCCATGACTTTCCATGACTTTTACTCATTTTACTTGAAAAATCAAGACTTTCCATGACAAAATTAATCCATTGTCTAAATCCATGATTTTCCATGACTTTCCAGGTGTGCGGAAACCATGGATTTTATTCTTCGACATTATTCAGAATGTAAAAACTAATGTAGGAGCATTATTTGTATTTCTCGAAATAAATTACATTTTAGAACACAATGGCACTTCTGCTACACAGTTCAATTTCATATCCTCACAAAATTGGCAGTCAATGAATCAGTAAAATGCAGATTCAAAATGAAAATAAACTAAGCATGCAATGAAATTAATTAGACCTCTAGGGTTTTTAGATTTCAAACTTAATATCAGGAATGAAAGAATGAATGTAAGAATTGAATTATATATTTGTGCTTCATTAATAAACTACATTTTTAGGAAAAGACGAGATATTAGTACAAAGCGGCTCCTTTGATAGGCTATGCTAAATTCTTGTAACATTGATTTCAATATTTAGCAACTAATCATATTTTTGGCTATGAAGAATTATTTTTTTCTGAAATATAAAATGATTTTTTATGACAAATATCACCTCAAATTTTTACATATAAAATACATCGAATTTCAAGGTAACCCCCCCCCCACACACACACACACACATACACTACTAAATTAGTTTATGATAAATTTGTTAATGAGATGAAACAAAACAAGTTCATGTTGGAATAACGACATCTTGATTAAAAATATATATATATATATATATATATATATATATATATATATATATATATATATATATATATATATATATATATATATATATATATATATATCTTATGTTACTCTTTGCCAGTCTAAAACATCAAATGTGATACGAGCATATAAAGCATTAGATGTGTATATCATAAATGATATACAAAGACAGGCAAAGGGTTAAAAATATAAAAAAATTTAGCTCTTTTTTATTATAGATATATATAATTGATTATGAGCTGGAGATATGTTGAATGGAACCCAGTAAACAGTGTGTGTTGTTGCTCTTTTGCAAAATTATACTTTTATATAAGTAGTAATTTATTTTGTCATACTTTTATTTATTTTTTTATCTCACCTTCATGTAATAGTTTTTTGCACAAGCATCAATTTAAAAATACTTAAAGAAAAAATATTTTTACAAGAAGAATCAACAAGAAAATTAGAAACAAATTTTGACAAATTGACAATTTTAATTTTAAATCTCTTGCAAATTACTAGGTACTTTTCCACCACACTCATAACTGGGGGCAAAATTAATTAAATGAAATATTAATGAACAAAATATTAAACAGCAACACAAGACAAAAAGAGACACAAATGAAAAAGATATCTGATCTGGTCAGTGTTCAATGATACAAATGGTACATCAAATTATCCGTCCAAAGTACTCTATTTACAGTCATATTTATAATGTATTTACATTAATACAATTAAGACACATGAAAATACTTTCATGTAAAAGATAATCTTTATTGCCGGCATACAAGTGCATGTACATTCACTTACTGACTGCCGTATGCAGTGTTGCCAACCTTCAAAGGCAAAATTATTTATTTTAGGTCTTAAAATTATGGCATTGGCTTGTAAATTATCGTACATTTTTGTAATAGTTAAAAATAGTGTTAATAGATGGCACTTGTACGATATATTTTTTTCGTTATACATTTCTCTCCCCCCCACACTTTTTTTTTGGGGGGGGGAGTTAAAAATAGTGTTAATAGATGGCACTTGTACGATATATTTTTTTCGTTATACATTTCTCTCCCCCCCACACTTTTTTTTTGGGGGGGGGCAAAATATGTAATGAAAATACTTTCATGTAAAAGATAATCTTTATTGCCGGCATACAAGTGCATGTACATTCACTTACTGACTGCCGTATGCAGTGTTGCCAACCTTCAAAGGCAAAATTATTTATTTTAGGTCTTAAAATTATGGCATTGGCTTGTAAATTATCGTACATTTTTGTAATAGTTAAAAATAGTGTTAATAGATGGCACTTGTACGATATATTTTTTTCGTTATACATTTCTCTCCCCCCCACACTTTTTTTTTGGGGGGGGGCAAAATATGTAAATATTTTAATATGATTCATTAAATATTTTTCTATCATCCCGTATTTTACTTTAAATGAAACACCAGACATGTGATTTTTCTTTACTGATCTAAGCATAAAATTGTGTGTGTGTGTATATATATATATATATATATATATATATATATATATATATATATATATATATATATACTTTTTAATAATGTTATAATTCATTATTTACTGTGGTTTTTTTTAAATATGAAATATTCAGTAATAAAACCGATTATTATTTAATAATTGGTTTAATTACTAAAAATACCATATTTTAGTGAAAACTGCAATAGAACAAGTAAAATGCAAAATTACTTCTAATTATCCATAATTATGTAATCATTAAAGAAATATCTCCAGTATAATTGTGAATATTCAGTAATTTTGCATTTAACAATTTTATGTTTTAGACTAATTTAAATAATTTGAAATAACCAATATTCAAAAACACTGGAGATAATAATTTTTTAAATTCTTTATTTTATATTCGTTTCAAAAAATATCAAACATTAGTACCTAGGTCATATTCAATTTCACAAATATACATTTTTTTTATAATTGACACTTTCCTTTCTTTTATTACACAGTACATATGGGCTTTCTCAACCTCTGTGTCAGGATTATTTACTTTCATTTAATGAAGAAGCATCTCAAAACATGATCCTTAGGCTGCTCTAAAATGTACAACAATAATTATTTGATGGGAAAAAGTGATAAAAAAATTAATTAGACATTCTCTATTTTTTGTTGTTGATCTTTATAGAGTTACAGTTAAATTACCCGTTCTTTTAATTCTCCATTAGTCTAATGTTGTTTTATCGTACAAATCAGGAAATTATCGTACAGATTTTCAGAATTATGTCACATAATTTTGAGATTATTTTTCATCGTACAGCATCCTAGGTTATCGTACATATACGATAATTATTGTATGGTTGGCAACACTGGCCGTATGTTTGTTAGATGTGTAGTTACAGTTACAGTGATACGAAATTACATGGAGTTCAGATTTATAGGATAGGGATATCACAATATTGGCCCTAAATACTACAATAATTATTAAAGCTGTAAAGGTAGGAAGAAGAGACCAGTGCAAACATGTTACATAATTTTCCTGTGCCATAATGAACACTGCCAATAAAAGTGTCAATGACCAAAAAATTTCCAAAACTCATTTTGGGCTTATATCTAATATGTACCAGATTTAAGATTAGAATAACATTACTGCCAGAGTTAAAATGTATCTCTTCACAAAATGAAAAGTGCAACTAATGATTTTATAAAATGCAGAATCAAACACAAAAATACAATTAAATTTACAATAAATACAACACACATACAATTAAATTTACAATAAATTTATTGCCATTTTCAAAGGTATGTACAAACAATAACAGACATATAATTTAAACTAATTTAACAATCAAGAAACACTATATTTCTTAGAATAATTACTAATTGAATTTCATTCAGGTAGACATACAATCAATCAAGTATTTAAAATTAAATGTTAACAAAAAGAAATTATTGTATCAGAAATAATAAATTTATTAAATTTTTAAACGTATTAAAAAATTAATAAAAAAATGTTTTGCCTGAAATTAAATATCATACTTTTAACAAAACAGAATAAGTAGTAATTTAACTGTAAACAGGAACTCCTTTTAAAATAGAATCTTCCCAGTTTTTACCATCAAATTCAACAGTGTTAACTTCTTTGATTGTGTCCCCCTCAATACAATAAATCATCACACCTGTCAAAATACAAAGGAGTTATTGCAAAATTGGTTTCAAGAATGGAAGAAACAGAGCATAAATAACAAGTTCAAAAAGATTTAAAACAAATAATTAATTCCTCGGCACAACAGCCCCTAGGGAGCCAGGGCCTACGATGCCAATCTCCGTTTACGTAACCAAGGGCCCTGAGGTGATAAGCATATGTTCCGGTTAGGAGGTCAATCTTACGTGGAACCCCCAGTATTTAGTTCCCAAGCACGCTTGGTCCTCAATTCATCTACCCACTGAAGGGATGAAAGGCTGAGTCAACCTTGCCCAGCCCAGGGATCGAACCTCGAACCTGTGTCGTGGGAGCACAAAGTGCTATCCCAATGCCACTGGGCTGTAAAACAAATAATTAGTTTTGATATTACAATGACATATTTTAAATAAGATTTCCAGTTAAATAATGAATCTATGATATTCCCAAAATGATTTTTCTCGAACCTGTCTGATCTGAACCTCGAACCTGTATTGTGGGAGCGCAAAGTGCTACCCCAATGCTACTGGGCTGTAAAACAAATAATTAGTTTTGATATTACAATGACATATTTTAAATAAGATTTCCAGTTAAATAATGAATCTATGATATTCCCCAAAATGATTTTTCTACAACAGAATATAATTTTAGCATATATCCTTGCTAAGAAAATCATATGATGGTTAATAAAAAACATAATAATGAAGGTGAGGCAATGATCAAACATCCAACTAAACTTGTTGTTCTCAGAAATGAATCAATGATCGCATATTACAAAACACAATAAAATAGAAAAAAGTGCAATTCCACAAGTAAAGCATCTAGAATAATGCATGGTAATTAGCAAGCTCAATATTAATTATTTAAAATCATTTATCAAAAATAGACTATATGATTTATTTTGAACTGAATTAAACATTTATAGTTCATATTGTTCAAACTCGAAATCATTTTAAAGATATAAAATAATAACAAAGTAAAATCAAAAGTATCTGACCCCTAAAAAATTATATTTCTTGACTACATTCTATTGTATTGGTCTAAGTAAGAATTATATTAAGAACACTAATACATGATTACTATAAACGCCTGCAATAAAATAAAAGATAGAGCCAAAGTTAGAATTACATCAAAATAAAATTTTAAAAAACAATATGTGATGCTAGATATAAAAACATGGCCAAACCAGCATCATCTCAAAAAGACAATTAAAAAGGAGGAATCATTTCTCTAATTGGAAGCCTTAATCACACTCAAACAGACTCAAAGACTAATATAGACTGATAGCAATACAAACACATATGGAATATTGAGCGGGACAAGAAAAAATCATTACCTATACCCATATACCTGCTTCTGCCACAATGTGGCACAGGTTCCTTCTGAATTAGACAAATAAGGTTTCTCAGAATTAAAGGAAATAAATTGGGGGGAAGGGCTGATCTGATAATAAAACATTAAAAAAAGTTTCTCTAATAAATATATCTTTACTCATTTACTTTTCTGTTTATATAGAAAATAAATTTCGCAACCAGTGCACAAATTTTAATATGCCCACTAAACTTACATCGTTTAGATATTGTGATGAACCATCAATAAATGTTAATTTTCTGCATCTATAGTTAAAAGTAATTCACGATTTTTTTGTTGTGTAATTTTTTACAATTTGCATGCATTGATTATTTATATTCCAATAAAGGTAGAGTCATTTAACATTTCTCTCATACAAAATCCTTATTTATCATGGTTGGCAAAAACCCTGTCTGCCCAGATTTTTGTGAGTTTTACTGGTCGTTTGGGGGTTTTCTTTAGATATTTCTTAAGACTTATGTAATATTCTTCTAATTTCTTCAATTTTTTATGTTTGGCCTATAAAAATATAAGTTATCTTCATTTTCAAAATTTTTTTAATAAAAAAGCTTAATTTTACTTTAACAGTTTTATGTTCTTAAGCCAAGAGTGTAGCTAAAATGCTACTGAAAATCTCGTTAAAAATAATGAAAATAAATAGAGCAACAGGTTCATCCAATTTTTTTTTTTTTTTTTTTTTTTTTTTTTTCACTGGTTTAATCAGTGTTCTATTAAAGATCAGCATAAAATGGACTCCAAGGCAATGAAATAAGATCAAAAGCCGGCATAGAGTTGTGTCAAAATGATATGAATTAGTAGGAGGAAGGCATTTTCATGATAAACACATATAAGCAATCTTAGTAAGGTTAAGTGGCAGGCCCAGTTAGGAATTCCAGTGCTGAACTAAAGGAATTCGTCTAAATCATAACAAATTACTGTAAATATGCGTAATAGTACACCAAATATTTACTACAACAACATGAACTACATATTTTTTTTTACAAGCTATGATTTAATATTTAAGCATAATTTAGATTATGCCTCTTTATTTAAATGATTTATTAGCAGCAAAAATGCTTGAAGCAAGTTTTAAAATAGATGGAAATACTTACTTTTCAAATTACAATTAATAACATAAAAATTAAACATTTTAGCAACAATGATAAAATCATGCAATTTATTTAAATTACTATAATTTTTAAGTAATTTTGAAATAATCACAAATTTTGTACAAAAACCCAACAGTATTTTGTTGGTAGCCAGATCCAATCTGCCAACCCTGTCACTTAGAAGTAAAACTGACAGAAAATAATATTTATTATTAGTGATTCCGATTCTAAAATACACTTGAGATGAACTGAAGATCCTACTTAAAATGTTTGAAAGATAAATATATTTGAAAAAATTCAGTACAATAGTTTCATACAATTGTAAAATTTTCATCTTTAATTACAGAATAAAAAAACATGAAATACATAAATTGAAAATATTTTGTAATTATGCAAATTAAGAACAAAAAAAAAGGTTTGATCATAGCAGCAAAAATTAATCTTAGATGTGTTTAGAACTCTAATGTAATAATAGTAATTTTTAAAAAATTTAACAAAGCAAAATGACTCTGAAATATAAAAGATATTAAATTAGATCAAAATATAGGTAAATTATTTCGTATTTATGCAAGTTAAGAACAAAAAAAAATTTTGTTCATAACAGCAAAAATTAATCTTACATGTGTTTCCAACTCTAATGTACTAATAATTTTTTAAAAAAAATTAACAAAGAAAAATGACTCTGGAATATAAAAGATATTAAATTAGATCAAAATATAGGTAAATTCCAAGAAACACTTCTACTTCCTTTTATCAATACTACAAGAGCACAAGTTATAAATATAACTAAATACTTACTAATACCATCTGGATTTGATCGAGGTTCATAAAAGCTTTCCACACCACAATTCTTACAAAAGAAATGCTTCGCTTGCCCAGTATTAAATTTGTATAACGTCAGATCTTCCATGCCTTTTAATACTTTGAAATTTTCTTTTGGCACTATGAAACCTTTTATTTGTTTTTTAGTACATATGGAACAACTGCAAATTAAACATTGTATCAGAAAGCAATGATAAGAAAGAGCCACAGTATTTGATGTTAGCACAATGTAATAAAAGTATATAAGAGAGATTTACCATTTTACTTCAAAATAAATATTACAGACATTTTATGTCAAAATGGTTCCGTGATTGAGTGATTAGTGTTTATTGGCACAAAATCCTCTAGGACATACTATGCCAAACAAGTTGTATAAATTGAAGCATATTAAACAAATTTAAAAATTCACAAGTAAAATTAATATAGAGAAAAACAATAACAAATTAAAAGATATTAAAAGGGCATCAAAAAAACATTTAACATCCATATACAGTCAAACCTGTCTATCTCGACACTTGCTTATCTGAAAAACCTGTCTATGTCGAATTTTTTTCAATTTCCCTACATTTTCAATAAAAATTTAACGTATTTTTCCAAACCTATCTCAAATTATTTTTTTCCCAAACCTGTCTATCTTGAATTTTCATAAAAAACACGACATTCCAGTTTAGAGCCTTATTGTGTTGACAACCGCACAAGTTCCCTTTTCCAGGAAATACACTTCTAGTTTTCTCCATCAGGGGGTTATTTGGTCAGGCACTGGGTGGGAATTGTACTAAAGATGCACAGTCAGAGAACAACATCTAAAATAAACAGAAGAGATCCGGCCGAGGAAACTAATGAAAACCCGAAGGAATGGATGATTATCAGAGAGAAACTGAATAGTGACACTTCATTTAAAAATTTAATAGAAGTAGATGAATCAGTGGTAACAAGCAAAACATTATTAACTGATTCCGAAATTTTAGTAAACATTCGGGGAACTTCTGATGATGAAGAGGATCATGACAAAGAGGATAACATCAATGTAAAAAGAGTTATTACGCCAAAAGCAGAAAAAGAAAAAGGCCATTGAAACACTAAGAATTTTTCTTGAATGCCAAGAAAATATTGATCAAGATTGTTTCGCCACTGTGTCAAAGCTACAAAAAATTGTCCAGTCTAAAAAAGTTTTGCATCAAAACTCCAAACGCATTACTTTCTGTAACGTATGTAAGTAAAACTAAAAGTACTTCAAATTTTCAATCTTTTGTATTGTGTAAAGAAATTTTCTTACTCTATTTTCATAAAACCTGTGTATCTCAGAATTTTTTTTTACTCCCAAGAGATTCGAGATAAGACAGGTTTGATTGTATAAGCAAATGATTAAGATAAAAAATATTCAAAAATAGATTATTAGTTTGTAAGAAACATTGGATATAATTTAAATTTGGCATAAAAATCAATTGATTAGTTTTTTTTATACTAAAAATGTAACCTTTTTTTTAAAAAAAAGTATTTTAAAAATTTATTTTGTTCACGATTATTAACTTTTCTTTATATTAAAATTATCTATTTAAAACTTTAAAGTTATAATTAAAGCACATCACTGAAATAACTATATTCATATATAATACGGCAGGGCAGTAGCCAGAAATTATTTTCGGATAGGGACCAAGGAAGAAAGACATCTTTTGTCTGTGAATGATACTTCAATTAATAAAAGGGAAAGCACTGTATTTCCGGAATACAGTGCTGTATTTCTGGCCAGAGGCCCAGAAAGACTTTTATGGTCTCAGCGGTTTTTCCTAAGAAAATAACTGTCCATGTTCATAAACAACTAGGCAGATAGCACATACACACACAGTCGTGGGACATTGTCCTCTACAAAATAGTGTTTCAAAATTTGGGGGGGGGACCAGTCCCCCAAATCCCTCCCCCTGCTTACGGCCTTGTAATACGGATTAAAGTATTAAAAGCTTTTTTTTAAACACTTAATATTGATTTGTCAAATAACTAGTCTATACATAACACATATTTCTTTTTTAAAAAAATAAAATTTAAATTCCATACTTGCAAATATGTACTGTGACCCTTGATGAAGCTTTAGCAACAAATCTTACAGCACCACAATGGCACCCACCATAATGTTCAATTAAATCTTGATCACCCTCCATATTCAATCTGCAGAAAATATCTCCTTAGACTTGGTGCCAAATATTAACTGTTAATAAATTTTTATTATATATCAATTAAAATAATTATAAATAAGCAACCTGGTTTAACTAATTTAATAAAACATCTGGAGAGCTAAGTTTGGCTTAGATAAGAACACATAATACCATATGCAGAGTTTCTTTCATGAAAGTAGTTAAGAGTTCCCCTCAACAACCCTAGATACATTTTTCAAATTGGTTAATTACATTTAAATTATTTTATTTGAATTATGCTAATACTGAAGTGCTTGCTCACCAATTAATTTTAAATTACTTTATCACTCCTATACATAACCTTTGTTCAAAAGCTGAATAAATAGAAATAGATTGAACAAATCATGCCTTATTCTTGAATTTGTAGATGTGAAAAAAAAAACTGTTGCTTTTGTTATCATTTTTCATTTTTAAATAAACTATCCAATGAAAAAGGGAATATCAGGAAGCAAGTAAGGCCCCAGATGAACATGTGGATAGAATCCCACAATAAAAATGATGTATTTGAATTGCATTTTTACCGATTTACTTGGACGTTGTAGTAGCTGGTCAGAAGGGGAACCAGATAAAGGGTCGGTCATTCTCAGGGCCTGTGGGAATTTATTCCCCTGAAAAAAGCAGGTATTCCAGACCCAGAAGGGAATACGATTTTTATGTCCCTATATACCTCTATGTGGAATGCCAGCTGTCGTTGAAGAGTCTGGTCTGCTGACCACTCCCTTACTCTCAGCCCTTTTCTCCCCTCTTTCCTTTTTGCAAGGGGTCTTTCAAGAAGTAGTTGGTTGTTGGGGGCTGGAGGGTAGAGAAGCATGATTTTCTCTCTCCCAGTTATGTTATTTGTACCGTGTATATATTGTACACAGTCGATATAATAAAATCTAGGACTTTAAGCTAGCATTCTAACTAAGCCCCCACAAATAGAGGTGTATGTATGTTGCAATGTTACAACGTGTACTGAATCCCAATTATAAAACTGCTTCTATGTCATTAATCCTGAAGTTATTTTTAAAATTCGACCTGACTTGAAAAGGTGTCAAGAAAATTAAGTACTGAAACATAGTCTGTATTCTACCAACTGACAATCATTACTTAAGAATACAAATTTTTTTACAAATTAAAAAAAAAATAATAATACAATGCAATATTTGGCCCTTTTAACTAGCTTATTCCACATCACATATATGATGGCCATTTTATTATGGAGCACCATTTGGGAGTCCAACATTTTGATGCAATAAAACAATAGAAAACTATGGAAAATAATTTAGATTTTGTAGCAATAAAATGAAAAATACAGAATGTTTCTTAAGAGCAGTCTTGGACGTACAAAATATCAGAGTGTTGTTCTCTTATTTTTTAAAAAGATCAACAGATATATTGAGTATATTTTGTGTTGACTATATCATATACATTTACATATCAAATTGTTTTAAATAGAAAGTTTGGATGCCTTTATGTACTTTCAGTGGGTTCAGGTGAAACATGAATAAGACTACTGATAAGGAACAATGGTCATCATAAATATAGAACTTTGACAGTGAAAGAGACTGTAACTAAGGAATAAGTGATTTTAAAGATTAAATACCATCACATTACATATTTTTTTTTTTAATTATGTATGCCAAGACTTCCAAGCGTACCATGCCTTACAGTCCAAAATATAACAGAAATTACCTCACATGGTAGAAGTCTAAAAAAAGATAATAATGTCCTTGAAAGCAGGGTTTAAAAAAAAAATTTAATATTTCTAATAATTGAAGCAGTAGTTTATAATACTAATTAGAAGTTAATATGACCAAATCTTTCAGATTTGGTCGTATCAACTCCATTATTACATACAGGTCTTTCAGATAGGCCTGTATGCAATAATGTGCCATTTTAAGTATAAAAAAGGCACACCAATAATTCTTGGCAGGAACACAATTTGTTCACTGAATTTATTTTTTCAAAAGGCAACACATCTAAATAATATATATATATATATATATATATATATATATATATATATATATATATATATATATATTCGAAATAAAAATATAAAGATATACCATTTTGTAAATATGGTACTTAATCAATATAATCACTTTAAAAAAAAAAGAAAAAAAAAAGAGACAAATAGCATTGAAATATCTTCAAATATGATAGAAAACTACAGTGATACTAAACTTTTAAAATAATTTTCAATGTCATTCTAAATCCAAAGGGAATTATTTTCTTAGAGCAGCATAATTTCTAGAAAAAGCTTTCAGTATGCAAATTAATTTCCAGACAGTAAAAGGAATTATACTATTTAAACATAAAACAATAAAGTGGCTATTTTAATTTCTACCAGAATGTTAATAATTTTTAAACCTGAGATATATATTTGCTCCATTTTTGACTCAATGTGTTAAAAGAAAAAATTAATTTTGTGACTCATTCAGTCTTCAATATATACAACAAAACTGTAATTCTTTGAAAATGAGAAAAATTACCATTGCATTTAACAAATTCTAACAAGCTGAAATAATTTAAATTTTATCTTATAATACTATTATCAGTAATAAAAAAAAAAATCAAAACTAAACTTATTTCCTGCAAATTAATAACACATTTCATTTATTTTTTCTTAATGTAGATTAAAGGAATAAAATTATTATATTGGACGATTTTTGGCGATTTATAGTGGCACTCGTTTAACAGAAAAATACCTACGCTTTTTGTGAGTTATTTAGAGAACCAAGGTACTTGTAAAATAAATATTAATTGTGTGACAAAAATAAAATATTAAATACTTTAAATTTTAGCAAAAGAGCCTACTGTTCCTCTCAACAACCGAAAGAGACTGAAAATTTAAAAAAATTATATGGTCCCTCCCCCTAAATAAATCCATGATGAATAAAATTAAATAAATAACATTAATTTTGACTGAAACCAATTTAGCCTGCCTAAGTTTTCCCTCTAACAACGGGATTTACAGCAGAAAAATTCATATATTGCTGAATGCATTGCGAACAGGTTGAGCAGGCAAACAAATACGATCAGAGGCGTATTTAAGGCGTTTCTACTAAGGAGACAAAAATCGAATGAAAACTTTGATATAAATAAAACCTCAAAAAAAGGAGGGTGAGAAGAGCAAATTAGCCCCTTCTCTAACATTTCTAGGGAGGGCATTTAACCCCCTCCCCCAATCCTTACTAAATTACGCCCTTGAATACGATTTTAAATATATATGCACAAAGTTGTTTACATCCTAGTCAGAAAATACTAAGATGCGTAAACCGAAAATGCGTTAACACAATAATCAAAGTAGCTTTAAGTTATTGTACCAAGTTAGCAGTACCCAATGCGTTATTTTTAAAATAAACCACTATGAAAACATAACGGTATTTTAGATAATATATCATATGTAAAACATTTACATACTACTTCATATAATATTTAATCTATGTAACAAAACACTTTGACATTATAGTGCTTTTTAATTTATTGGTTATAACATTCAGTTGATTATTTAAAAATCAGAAGAAAGCTTAAAAATTTCTCTATTTTCAAATATTCAAAGCTTACGCCTCCTAGTTTCGCTTCCTACAAACATGCGTTTCTGGTAGTTGCCAACACCAAACTGTAAATACAACCTGACCTTTAATTAAAATGTATATACTCCATGGTCAAAATGAACAATAGTATTTACTTTGATTTTTGTATCCTAATTTTGTTAATTTTTTATAGCTTCAGATTGTTTTTATTCAGTATATGATTTGCATATCAGGACCTTTAAAACACAATATTACTAGCTGGTACGAATTAGGATAAAATATTGCATTCACAAAGGGTGACAGTTTGTAAAACGAATCATTAAGGAATTCATAATTTGTAAGAAACTTTCAGAGAAACCTGTGTCAAATAGCTGTTTAGCAATCAAAGGACAGAGTTTATAAGCCCTCTTCTTCATGTCTATGATACAAACTTTATTTTCGGGAGATCAGTATTTGCAAAAACGAGAACGGGGACAAAAAAACTCACAAATCCTGTATTGCCCTCTTTACATGTTCTTTTACTAAGAATGTACATCTTGAACTAGTTTCAAAAGTGCGATTAAGTATCACTAAGTGTTCTCTTGCCTCTGAGGAGATCTCGAAAGTGTAACTGTAGCATCATATATTCTGACAATAAGATGATTTCACGCACATTCACGCAGTTCACATATTAACTTATGACAATTTTGGCTTTAGTTTCAAATGGAAGGACAGTTTATTATTTATCTATAGAACAGTTTGTCGCAAAGTCACGAACTACTATAATGCCCTTCCCATTCATTTTCAGGTTTACTACAGCCAATAGACAAACAATAAATTGTCCTTCCGTTTGAAGTTAAAGCCAGAATTGTCATAATTTGAGAATTTGCCCTACTGCGGGAAATCGCCTTATTGGCTAATGTAAACATGAAAATGAATGTGAAGGGCATTATAGTAGTTCGTGACGTTGTGACAAATTGCTCTACGCTAAGGAGTTCAAAAATGTTGAAAGGAAGTTACAGTAATTTTCTGTGATTTTAAAAGAACAAAAATTGAAAGATTTCTTCTCCAGGGTCATCACATGGAAGTTCATAGTTGAACTTGTCCTTTTGGTGGGGATGTTTATAAAACACTTGTTTAATCAGGGAAATAACCACTTATTAAATTATTGGGACGTCCACTACTTAACTTTGAAGAAATTGCAACAATTTTAACAGAAAAAGAATCTGTGATAAATTCGTGACCTCTTACCTATGTTCATGACACTAACTCCATGATTTGACATTACTTACGTCAGAACAGTTCTTAAATTTTGGCAAAAAGATTTGCGATTATTCCATAAATTTCTTAGAATTAGAAAATAAAATTTATAGAAAGGAATCTTTCGTGAAAAAAAATATATCAAACAAATTTATTTAAACAATTTTGGCTAAAATTAGAAGAATAGTATTGCCATAATTTCAAAACTCCAGAAACATATAAAAACTTGAAAGTAAGTGACGTTGTTTTTGTGGGTGGTACATTGAAATCTACACTTTTGTGAAATTTAAGGACTGTCAAAAAGATTATACTAAGAAGTGGATACATCCGTACTTGTATAATGAAAGTGAAAATTCTTTATAGGAAACCTATTTAGTTATAATCCATTAGAACTGAAAGAAGAGAAAAACTTTTAAATTGAAAATCCTTTTAATTCTCTTATAAGATTTTAGATTAACAAACTATTTAAAATGGCTCTTGATTCTTATTATTAAGATTAATTTTATTAACCCTATAATTTTTTACTCCCCTCCCTCCGTATTTTTTAATTACTTCATTTTTAAGAAAAGTGACCCTCCAGCTTAATTTCTTCTTGTAATGTGTTTGCATTTATTTATAATTTATTTTATTTTGTTCAATAATTTGATTTGTGTTTTTCATGATTTAATGTAGATTCTTTGAAAAAAAAATAGGTATAGAATGTGTGGATATTATTTTGATTATATAGAGGGCGTTCGACATACCTCGCATTCAACCTTCGGCAAGCTTCCCACTGACCTTCTAGTAAAGTTAGAGTTTTAATTCCTTTTCGAAGTGGAAGAATTAAGTTCTTTTTTGATCAATTGTTATTTACTGTTAGAAATGTTTCGATGATCTTGATCTGTATTTTCGACCGGAACAACCTTGCGGAAAATGACAGCCAGAAGAGGAAGCTGCACTCGAAGGCGGCCAATAATTGATTCCCCTTTGTTGTTGTTTGAAATATGTCATTAACATTTTGTGGTAGCGAATGCCTCTTTCTAATTCCATGTAAAATTATTATATTTTTGTTACAATATACTTATGTTAAACTTACACCCTCGATTGCTTATTTGGTCTTAGTGTGTAATTTGGTGTTAGAAGTTATCTTTTTACATGAAAGTTGAGTTCAACATTACATCCACTTTGTAAATAAACCCCTTTTGTGTTAAAATAATCGAACTTGAATCTTCACAACTTATTCGAAATCGCTCAGCTCCAATTACAAAAGGTATAAAATAGGAAAAATATAACCTATCGATTTCCTTGATGATCAAGAGTGGAAGGCTTTCACTAGCATCCCAACTTAATTAACTCATTGTGCGAATTTTTAACTGGGACTATCGCTATCCACAAGAGAGCTTTCCATAACTACCTGATACTTGTCTCATACAAAGAGCAATTGATGCATCATCTACAAGTTAACGATAAATCACGCGTTTCAAATTCGTACATATTATTGATAAAAGTGAGTTTCTCATCGAAAGTCATCTTCTTTGACGAAGAAACATTTCATGTTTTCGGTACTTTGAACCATCACAATTACCTGGAGAGAGGTGGAGAATTTCAGGAAGAGAAACGGCTAGGGTCCGTCAATCCACCCCTCCCCTTTCTCTCAGGTACGGCCCTGGTGATTTATTTGCAATGGTCATAGTTTGCCGATCTCTGTTTAAGATTATTATTAAAAAAATTATAATGTATATACATGTTTCATTTGAAATATAGTTGAGCAGTAAAAATACAGTGATCAGCCTGTTTATTTCACATTAAAAAGCATTGTAATACAATATTAACAATAATAAACTTTGTTTAAAAATATGCTTGCAAGTAATAGTAATATATGAGCATCACAGTGGCATTGGGTTGTACTTCGCGATCCCACGACACAGGTTCGATCGCTAGGGCTGGGCAAGGTTGACTGAGCCTTTCATCTCTTCAGTGGGTAGATAAACTGAAAACCAAGCATGCTTGGGAATAAAACACTGGAGATTCCACGTAAGGTTGACCACCTAACTAGAACATATGCCTCGCACTCCAGGGCCCTTGGTCTCGGGAAAAGAGATTAGTACTGTAGGCGTAGTCCCTATAGGGGCTGTTTCGACCAGGAGTTTAGTTCAGTTTAGTAATAGATGCAGGTTGGCAATAACATTTTTGTATATTTTAATGATTAAGATTAGGGTTTGTGATTTTACCGGAAAAAGGGTACTTCGACCAGGACACTAAATCCCATCCCTCATAAATATATTATATAAACAGAAATTTTCATCTGTTATATATATTTGTACAAATTATTATGCTACAAAACTACTATTATACATACTGATATTCTATAGCGTAAGAAAATACTCGTAAGGAAATTCAAGCATTATTTATGTTAATTACAATAATTATAATACTTTATTTATAATTGTTTTTTAATTGTTTAGTCATTTTTATTGCCTTTGTACACAGAGTTCCATAAGGATAAGTTTACAATTTTCATAAACACATTGTAACGATATTTGAATACAAAGGAAATTTATAACAACAGAACAAATTTAATGTTTATTTGTCTTTAATGCAAAGAATAAACTCTTTCGATGATTTTTTAATTACATTTTTAACTGTTGCCGTGGCATCCAGTTTGGCAATTGAGGTTTCAGAGATCAAAAGTCGGAGAATCGTTGCTAAGAAAAGGTTAATTTGGTGGAATCTTCTTGAGAAAGCCAGGATCCAACCGTAGCTGTCGAGTAGTTGGAGAAAAAAGAAAAAGAAAAGAAGGCCCAGGGACATTCTTTTGAGCGAAAAAAACATTTCAATAATCTGTTTGAGTTTTTTTTTTCTTGGGGGGGATGCATACACTTTTTTCAATGTCAGAACCGTAATTATTGTCAATCACAAAATGTTATTGAGAATGTTTATGGGGTCACTCGAGATTGAGACAACAGGGAAAGTTTCGTAATTCTGATAAATCTCCAATTCAACTTCACTCCATCTAAGCATCTGCTTGTGAAATAGCTTCTATTTCAACTTCAGATAAATGTCAGAAGCTTTTAGTTCCATACCACCTTAAGATCAGACAGTAATGAGTATGAAGTAGCATTTATCGTCATTACATGCTGGAAAAAAAAGGAAGAAATTCGTAAGACATGTGCAATAGTTAAGGTTAGTGCTTTTATGGGCAGCCCATCATTTTTATGAAAGCATAATTTCAAAATAAACTGCCATGATATTCATAGATATACAGAAATAATGAAAAAAATGATTACTTTTATAAAGCCATATATGCCTCAGTTTTAGTCAACTGCCCATATTTTGGACACTTTCCCATATTTCTGTTAAAATATCAATTTTTCCATTATTTTAGTCAGTATTTTTTTACGTTTTTAAACCTTTACATGTGCTGTACATCACTGTAATCACTCACATCCAATGATTTATACGTTTGTTTATCACATGATTCAAAATCACGTGATACACAATGATATAAAATATATCTTCTTCTTTTTGCTTATTCCTCTTATCTGAATCAAATCAGATCTGTGAGATTGTTGGTTTTAAGACAAAAGTAGAACTCCCCATGAGATCGTATTAAGTTAATGCAATTGGTGAGGTGTTGTGCAGTGGCCTCTTCAGTATTATACTTGGTGCAAAGAGAAGTTTCGAATACAATTGAAAAATCGTGAGAGTTTTCAATGTCCTGAAACCAGACGAGCCAACACAGTTGGATCACTCCTGTCACCCTAAAAAAGGATTAAATCTCCAGGACCTTCACTAGAAAACCATGGATGTGATAGTGGTTGTTTCTAAGAGATGTTTATAGAAGTCTTACTTCTTGAATATAGTTTAAAGTCCATCAGAGGATCAATAATAACATGACTCATAGTAAAGCCCTCCTTCGCCAGTCCATTCGCAATATTATTGTATATTAAATTCGTTACCAATAGAATTTAAGCTATTAGAAATGATGAACACCATAGAGAGAGTTGGAGTGCGATCGGAAAGTTAAGTTCAAACTTTTTAAGAAATAAAGGATCCAGAGAAAACTAGGAAGAAAAGTGATTGGCTGATGAGGGCGAATGAAATTCAGTCAAGCTCTCTGCTGAGAAAGGCTAATGGCAGCTTTGAGTTTGCAGAATCCGCATAGTCATATTGGCCTAAGTCAAAAAGGTGATCAATGCAAATATTGGAATAGAAGTTTGTAGCTAAATTTTTGAGAAAATTTGGAAGAGTGGGGAGATCAATTTCCCTATGGATCTCTTTATTGCGATCATACCTGGGTGAATTTGTGATTTGCCTAATGGTGATGATCTGAGCTGCGGATAAAGATTTAATATGAGACTTAGCTGCATACGTGACTCCTCATGAGAAAGAGTTTTGAATTTATTTTGAAGCATGTTAAAATTTTAATGCTGAAATCGCAAATAGCTAAAATTGTTAACATCATCATTTTTTCCTGGAAAAAGGGACATCTGGGTTAAGAAATTGAAATAAAGGGCAACGTCGGAAATTTTAATTCAATCTATAGTTTTGGGGAGTGTGAAAGGAATGCCAATATAAATGATACACATACTTGACCAATTTTGGGTGACTGGGAAAATTATGATTCCGAAAACTAGAACGAGGCTGAGAAGAATTTTTAACTGGAAGTTCAAAAGTTTTTGAATATCACGTGTATTTGTACATGTAATATATTAAATTTCGATTTTTTAATTTATTATTTTTTCCTTATTATATTGTTATATTTCTATATATTTGATTCGAGCCAAGGTTCGTTGGGTAAAAGCGTCGATCTCATGACTGGGATCGAAGCTCGAGCCTGCCAAAGATCCGCCTTGTTCGTTAATGATTGCTCGGGCATGTAAAAGAGATTCTTGATCACAATGTCTTCCATGTTTGTAATCTCACCGAGCGGTCTGCGATGTTCTATTTCCGATTGTAAGTCATTTGGGTATGACTTCGCATGGGTCTCGTATAGGGAACAGGTATAGAGACGAAATAATCAGCCGTAGATGATTTCAAACTTAACAATGTTGATTTATTCCAACAAAAAAACATTTAGATAAATATATTCGTAAATTCGTCGAGAGAGACGATTACTCTAGGCCACCTGCTCATCTTAAAGTTCCGCCGGGAGTCCCCTCCCGTTTTTCCTTTTCCAAACTGGAAACCTCGGTTTTAGGGGAGATCGACACCCCCCAGTTGACCTTCGTCCTTGGAGTAGCCTAAGCGGTCACACAAAGAACAATTTCTTCTTTCTGTCGGTGCGTGGACTAAATAGGCAGATTTGACACTTCTAATCGTCCGTGCGTCAAAAGGACCATTACTGCCGTTTTCCAATTGTTCGGCGTTTTGAAATGTTCGGCACCTTACAGTGAACTAAAAGAATGAAAGTTCGCCCGACCACCGACAGAGACGGACGCGACTATTACAATGTTCTCAAACGATACCTCTGGAGATGGCAATCCAAGGCTGGGAGTTTTCTGTTTGATCCTTTCTTCTATATTTCGAGGACCTATTTGAGGGACAATAGTTTTTGATGTATCACATGTATTTATAGAACTTTACATCGACCTTCACCCTCAAAGTCTACTACCTTAAAGTTGAATCCTACACAGTAAATCTTCCAATTACGAAATAGTATTGAACAGGATCATTGAAGAAACTGAGGCTATGGATATGTCATACCCAATGAATATTCCTGAGTTAAAAAAAAGCATAAATATATAATACCTCTTTAAACTGAAAGTCGACAGGAGTGTTGTTGATGGTTACGCTTGTTATATCAGACCTCAGATAAAATACTATAATAGATTCTAGAGTCATGTTTCCAGGAAATCCTTTCTTCTGAGGAGTAACTTTGAGAGCATTCTATAAAGAAAGGGGATAAATGGGCCTAATAAATGGAATGATAAATAGAGAAAAAAGTAAAAAGTGGAGAAAATGATAAATTGCCTGATAAATAGAAGACAATTTTATAGCACATTTCGACTCAACGAAACAGTGGTAATCTTTATTTTTTCTATGGGAAGAATATCACACTCAAAGACTAATTCATGTCAAATAAGGTTGATTTATATTTAAGTGGGCAAAAGAGGTAAAAACTTCAATTTTTATTAATATGTAAGTTTTTTTAGCAGTACAATACACAATAAACTAAAATAAAAATAAATTTCGTGTTATCTACGAAATAAATAACATTAAATTAACTTTTCATTTATAAAACTTTCCATCACTCCTAACACTAAACTAGTTTAGGAGATATATTGTCTATAATTATTGCTCTCAAAATTGAATGGATGTCTATGGCCTCATAAAAATCGTGTCTACATCCCTAAAATCTTTCTTTTCTAGTTATTTTGTGTTATGAATTCAAAAATGCATTTTATCTATCCTTTCCAATCCTTTAGTTTTTAATTTCTCTCGCTCGCTGATATTACATGCCCACTGAAAGAAATCTCAG
>CM063506.1:122991799-123006799 GCA_032207245.1 Pardosa pseudoannulata | reverse complement strand
CAATGACACGATTCAGCCTTCTATAAAAGCAGGTGCCTCCTAAAAGGTTGTAAGCATAAATGTTCATCTTCAAAAGACAATACTCAAGTTTGAACACAACAAGTTTTAACATAAAACAAGAGATAACGAAAAACAGCACTCAAACTACATCTAAACAGAAGTCAAAATCAATACAAAAGTACTATCTGCCTTATAATTACAACACGATTTTAAAAATACATTCATTTATTATTTTCAGCTTCATTTAAAGAATAAAATTATTAGCCCAAATTTATACAAATGTTGATTTATTTTTCCTAAACTTAAAACACTTGGATTTATTTATTTATATAAATTTTATATCACTTTGTAAAGAACAAAATTATTATCATTCAAAACTCTCTAGCACAAATGTTTTTTCTTGAAACAGTACATATAGCGTACGCATACTCCTCGCCCGGCCTTTTTCTCCCTAACTTTTAATTGTAGACATATACCTCCATATCACCGATTGGAAAAAAAATTCCAGCCTAAAAAAATACCAATAAACTCACTTGCTCGACAGAAAATTCGATGAGATTATATTTTCCGTTCTCGACAGTTCCTGTAACGAAAATAACAAAAAAGCATTAATATTTGAATAGCTACAAGAAACAATTGGGTAATGAGTAGATTATGTTCTAAGTTACTATCAAGTTGATAAATGAAAGCATTTTCCACATTATTTTATATCTAGTCCTCATCAGGATTATATTTTAGTTCTTTATTTATCAGAAATTTAATTTTTTACTGTTGGCCCCGGTAGATTACAGGTTGTAAATACAGTTACTTTGAATTTTTAATTCTAGTTAGTAGATTCTGATTGAGTAGCTATCAAATTTATAAAGGAGGGCATCCTAAAGATAAATTTACTTTTATTCCTTATCAGGATTATATTTTAGTTCTTTATTAATTAGAAATTTAATTTTTTACTGTCGGTCTCGACAGAATATAGGTTGTGAATACAGTTACTTGAATTTTTAATTCCAGTGAGTAGATTCTGATTTGAGCAGCTTAGCTGATAAAGGAGGGCATCTTAAAAATAAATTTAAGTGCACTCCTCATCAGGATTATACTTTAGTTCTTTATGAATTAGAAATTTAATTTTTTACTGTTGGCCCCGGCAGATTACAGGTTGGTTGTGAGTACAGCACTTGAATTTTTAATTCAAGGGAGTAGATTCTAATTTGAGCAACTTAATTGACAAAGGAGGGCATCTTCCAGATTAATTTATATTCATTCCTCATCAGGATTATATTTTAGCTCTTTATTAATTAGAAATTTAATTTTTTACTGTCGGTCTCTACAGAATATAGATTATGAATACAGTCATTTGAATTTTTAATTCCAGTGAGTAGATTCTGATTTGAGCAACTTAATTGACAAAGGAGTGCATCTTCCAGATTAATTTATATACATTCCTCATCAGAATTATATTCTATTTCTTTATTCATGAGTAAATTAATTTTCTTAAGGTCAGTCACGACAGAATACATGTTGTAAATACACTTAGATGAGTTTTCATTCCAATGCAGTTGAAAAGCTCTAGAAGTTTTATTTTTCTTACTTTTATTGTTCTTTAAGTATTTTTCATATAAAAATAACATTTATATGTAGAATATAGATAAGAAAAGGGTTAAGATGACATAACACCTTCGAGAGTTAAAACCTTAATAGCTTTTTTTCAATTCATCATAAAATAAAAAGTTTTCCTTCTTTTAGAATGAATTTTTATACATTCTTTATTAAACCTTTAGCTTTAAAAAATATATGGTTACGTTATGTCAAGTAGTACATTTTATAATATAAAAATATACTCCAAATGAAAAATAAATGAAAATTACTGACAAGATAACTTTTTAAATATATTTATTATAAGCTAAATTTACATACCTTTTTTATTTGTAATTCAGAACTTTATATGTATCTGACATTTTAAAATTTAAAAAAAATCCAATTTTAAAAAATGTGCCTTTATGTTGCTATAAAATAAAATCTACTTCTTGTATTAATATAACTGAAATTCACGAAATAAAAATGATCATTAACTTCTATTTGTTACAAAAATTAGTAAAAATTTAGTTTATAATAATGTATATATTTCAGAATTTGTTTTCACTTGGTGTATTGGTAGACTTCGATATTTTCCCTCGGTGTACATACGTTACGATATTTAAAAATCTATTGTTTCATGTATCGAAACTAAATAATTTTTATAAAGATATAGTCGTATAATTAACCTCGAAAAGTTTTTTATTCTAAATAGAGCAAAACATTTTATTTTATATTATATTAAATCAAAATAGGCTGTTTCAGTGAAGAATTTTTAACTCGAAAGGTACTATGTGCTCTTTAAGTGCCTAATTATATTACATTGCTGTGAAGTCAGTTCTAGCTTAGATGGAAAACAGAGTAGATAGCAAGTTATCCCATACCTATTTTTGCAATAATTTATTCCCTTATTAAAGTTTCTGCCTCTGTTATCTGAGGATGTTGTTCAAAGCAATTTTTACAAGTGATTAAGGTATTTTTGTGTTGATGTTAAAATAGGCTATAAAATCTGAATATTTATACCGAAACTAAACACTTTTAAGTATAAAATAGCAACGTAGAATCCGTAACTTTTATATCAAGAAGAATGCCAGTGTTTTATTTGCAAATGTTTTATCAGATAGAATAAAACTGTGTATAGTATATAGTGTCTTGTTCTCTCCTGCATTTTTATGTCTCATTAGGTATAATTCCTTTTCTGTTTTGATTATTTCATCAATATTTTTTCTATAACAAATATAGAACGGAATGCTGTCTTACCAAATGTATGAGAACTGAAAATTATGTAAAGGAAGTCTATAAAATTATCTTCTATGAATGTAAAAACTGTTAGCACAACATAGCTCTTATTCCTCATGAATGAATGCCTTAAATGGGAGCAGTGGAGAACTTGGGGAATTCCTGGTCAAACTTGGCGTCTTTTTACTTTACCGCCAAGCTTTACGCCAAGAAAATAGGGGCTTGGTTTACTCGAATCAGACTAATAGAAAGAATAAGAATTCGATTTGTAAAACGAATATTTTAGCAGAAATCGGTTCTAAGTGATGCAGAAACGTGTTTTCAGACAACTGGAGTGAAAATGCAGTCAGGACTTAGATTACAAACAGAGACTGTATTTTTAAACATAAATTTACAGTCGAGTCTTAGAAAGGTTTGAAATACTTACCAACGGATTCTCCATCATCCCAGAACAGTTCTCCTTTAGCCTTCATCTCGCTGTCTAATGCAACCAAGAGATGGAACGGTTTACGTGCACTAGAAAAGAGAAGCTTCTTGTACTTGATTTCAAATTATAGGAATACGAAGTTAAATATACTGATGTCCAAAATTAAAGTTATCAGAGGTAAAAATTGCAAAAAGAAATATTTCGACAAAACAAAATATTTTGTAAGAATGAAAATTTGGTATACTGATACCTCATGTTGTAAAACAGGAAATGGTAACGAAACAATTTTGCACAGGAGTTTATTGCAAGCTGATATGCAAATGATAGAAACAATGGTCAATATAGTATATGTCTGAACTAGTTACTGCTTCGTTAATAAGAGTTCCCCCCCCGAACAGCTATACAAACGTCACATTGACCTCTCATACTGTTAATGAGGCTCTTGATTTACGATTGAGACTGTTGTAATGTAGTACCTTGCTGTTGTTATTTCAAAGTCATTTATAACCCAAAGTTGCTTTATATTGTCTTTAATTATAGTATAATACCACTGATCTATATTACAATGTTCAAATATAGAACAAACAACAAGGAAATATGCAAAAAAAATACATAAAAAATTAAAAAGTAAAAGAAGCACTCCATGTGCTACGCCTAAAAAAATGCCAATGTCCACAGAGAACGCTGCATTCTTTTCCTTCCTTCTTTCTCTCAGACAACCCTATTCTTTTTCCATTATCCTGTGCTGATGTGTTCGTTGTTCCATTGTCCTTTTTACAATGCGTCCTTTCCCGGCTCTGCCCAGAAGGACCGGGACTCCTAGGATGGTCCTGAATCGCCTCCTGGAGACCAATCACAATTCTCCAAAACTTGGTGAAGTTTAAGTGCAATTATTTTTACTAACCACAGCACACGCTTCCTAGAATCGCGAAAAAAACTTGGGCATTCAACCCACAACGTGTGAGTGCGGCGAGAAAATAAGTTTCGCAAACCTTATGTCAAACATAGCTACACTCTCACAGAGACATAATTTCCCATTCTTCAAAAAGTGCCAATTTTAAGGCCTGAAGGGTTTTTAGAAGGAGTTGACGGTATTCAATAGCTCACCTTGAGCATTTCCTACGTGCTCTATGGAACTAAGGTCTGAAGACCTCGTTGGCCTCAAAATGCGTCGAATTTTTCCTATTCCAGATAATCGTTGTTCAAGTGCAGCTATGTGTGGATGGGCGATATCGTTTTAAAAACAAATTGATTTCCCACAGCTCCTGGGTAGAGCAGCACTTAGTGTTCGTCAATCTCATCTCTATAACGTTCTGTTGACACTATATCAGCAGAGAAGGTATGGAGCAACGTTCGCCCATTCAAGATCCCATCTCATTCAAGGATCTCAGTATAAACATTGAAGAATGCATGGATTTCCCATATGATAACGAAAAATGATCAGCTGATTAAATGATTAAAGGCCTAATCACACGTCAACTTGAACCAAAATAAATCGGTTGAAAGTTTTTACTATCACTTGAAAAATCTAGGCCTTCTTCACAAGAGAATGGAATCTTGAACTCAATCCTTTGATTTGCAAAGCATACAGGTTGACTTTGATAAGGACTTTACAACTGTATTAACACTAGAAATCAACGACAATTGTTCTTCAACAAAACCACCAGGATGTCGGTCAAAAGGCCTTACCGGTTAATCTTGTGATTTCTTTCAGTGAACATGTAATGACGACGTACCAATTAGACAGGGGTGTGAAAGAATAGATCGCAGTCGTTTTCATCAATGTAAAAATGTACTGCTGTTTTAGTGTTAACAGACTTAATGAAAGTTAATCAAATCTGTTAGGATTGCCTAAATAAGATACAAACGTTAAGTATGTAAACTTTTATTATTCGAGCATTTATTCCGTGCATTTTTTGTACACATATTTTGTTTACTGTATACATTTTAAATAAACGTTTCATTTTTACAGTTAATACAGATATTCTTATGTCTATTTTTGTTACAATAGCCAATAATTTGACACAATTTACATAGTTATGAGCTGCTAACAAGTGGAAGGAATTATCCAATTGAGTCACGAAACTTTTTCGGCATATTCTCGTTTCTATACATTTCTTGTAGATTCTCCAGGCACTTATAAATGCCAAGTCTAAAACATAAATAAATTCATGAAAAAAACCGATTTATTATGATTAAAGTTTGTAATGCAGGTAAATTGTCTTCAGGACCTTCAGAGGCCTTGCCTGTTAATCCAGATTTTTCTTTCACTGAGAGCGTAATAAAAACGAGCGAGAAACTTAACAGTTATTAAGATGTAGAAGGACAGATAGTAAATGTTTTTGTGAGTTCATAACAAAATAATAACAAGAAAGTGTTTGGATAGAAGCACAACTTTTATTTGGCCATAGACATTCATGTACCGAGCAAGGCCTATTTGTACGTGAGGCCTACCATGTCTAAAATGACATTTTCGGTTACAAGAAAATCTTGTTTCAGTTGAGTAATATTGCTTATGGGTTAAAATCCAAATCTGTTCAAGACATTATTAAAATCTTTATTCTTCTAATTTCATCACGATTTCATTGAAATATAAATCCATAGTAAAAATTTTCCAATTATTCAATTAAATTTAATATTCGTCATAAAAGTGTAAATAATTCGTTGTTTATTTGTGAATGATTTACTTTTTAAATTAAAGTCATCAATCTTCCTGGTGAAGAGTTAAATTCTTCTAGTAATTAAGGCCAGGTTTGTAGTGACGAAAATTAAGGACTTACCTGTCAGTAGTAGTGTTTCCTGATAGTTGTGCTGGCAAAACATGTCCCTCTCTAATAGCCAAATTTATATCTGTTATGTCAGCTTTCAGCTTGACGCGTTCACCCGCGCTCGTTCGTGGAAGCTTTGTTTCCATATCATACCAAGTTCCCTTAGGGAAATATGGATTGATGGTGTCTACTCCCTGTTAAGTGAAAATAAACATACATAAGTATTTCAACTATGGCAATTTTTATGCGCAGTTTGAGAGCGACACCTATACTATTGATCAGAAATTTTGTGAATTTATTGTAAACAAATTGGGAACATCAATCTTTCTCGACAAGGGAAGATCTGAAATTAAGAAATACTTATCCCCACTTAGAAACTCATAGCTTTACATTAAGACAGTTTCAACCCTCCAACAACTGATGAGGGAGTGGTAAGTTTCATCCCCAAACAAGAGATTATAAAAAACGGAACTTACAGCATGCAAGGCTGGCAATATCAAGAGAGCTGGTCCCCACATGAATTCATCTTCAATACTGTAGGTTTCCTTGTCTTCTGGGAATCTTATAAAGAAACAGACCAATAAGAAAGCACAAGCATTGATTTTTGTCAGATTTGCTGGGTCAACAAATTTTTAAACATAAACTAATAATCATTAACAAGTAGCTATTCCATTAGGTATATACCCATAGAGGACAGATCACAAGCTGTTCAATCGAGAGCTATCATATTGTTATTTATTTATATTTTACGTAAAGTTTACAAGTAAATCCATATTATAGTTCATAAAAATTAGTAATTTTACTATGCATTGAAAGTTTTTTTTTCATAATATGACTTAAGGTTTAATATTCAACCACTGAAAAATTAAAATAAGAATTATAAAATGAAATATAAACTGACTTCACACTGAACTTTCGGGTAAAAAGATAGCTTGTAATACAATCACAAATTAAATGCTAAAGCCAAAGAAGCAGTCGAAGGTGTAGGTTTAACATATGTATATTGTAATAAAATATATAATAATTTTACATGGAATTAGAAATAGGAATTAGCCACAACAAAATATAATGTAGTTTTCCAATCAACGATAAAGCGAATCATATATCAGTCACCAACTGTCGTTGCCTCTTTTGACTGTAAGTTTCCACAAACTTATTTATAGTTTCCTTAACCCTTTGCCTTAAAACAACGTATGGGAGACGTGATCGTAGGGTTGTGCCTAAAATGAGAACCTCGTATCACACACGTGATGATTCCATCTGGCCAAAAGTGAAAAGCTGGTATCAGACATGTTATACACTCATGTCCATAAATTAAGGCTAATTCAGAATCACACAGAAATTGAGATCTAAAATAAAAATTTCACCTGTAGAATTATCACACACATCTTGAAGAAGCGCCAGGTACCCGGTACCACCAAGAGAACACCATTGAACGACACCGTTACGGTGGTGCAGGATGGCTCGTTTGGGGAGGAATTATTCTTGGTTCCAGAACTGACCTGCATGTTCAGAGTGTAACGATGACAGGCCACATCTATCGGGATGTCATTCTGGAACAACATGTACGTTTGTTTCGGGGCGCCATGGGTCCTGAATTTCTGTATATGGATGACAACGCCCGACCTCACCGTGCAAACATTGTAGACGAATGCCTTCAATCGGAGGATATCACCGTATGGATTGGCCAGCATACTCACCGGACTTGAATCCAATAGAGCATGTGTGGGACATGCTTGGCCGACGAATTGCAGCCCGTCAACCAACTCCCAACTGTCTATCGGAACTTCGGAGGGCATTGCTTGATGAGTGGTGTAATTTTCCCCAATATCAGATTGATAATCTGATACTCAGCATGCGTAGGCGTTGTAACGCTTGTATTGCATCGTCCGGGAGACATACTCCGTATTAACCATCATACTAACCATGTTATACTGTTTTCTGTAAATAGGTTCTTTTTTGAAATTTGCTCCAGGGAGTAAAAATCGCAATTTTTATTAATTATGTCAAACATATAGCATCTTTTTTGCTCTTTACCTTTTGTTTAATAAATAGACTTTACAAATAAGTCAAATTTGTTTTGCTTTTGTCTCTTTCATTGCCTGAACTTCATTATCCTTAATTTATGGACATGAGTGTATTTATATACGGTTTTACTACATTTTTATCTTATTTTGATAAAACCTGCTAGTGAATGAATCATTACTGACTGAAATTTATATCTCGAATTATTAACTTTTCTACGCAGGTCATTCCAAACAAATAATTTCAAAATCATATAGTTTCTAACTTTCTAAGTTATTTCTAACTATGTCTAGAACAATGGAACAATTTTTTTTAGAATACTGATATGTACGGTGTTAAGGTGGATTCACACCTAACTCATCTCATTTATTTTCTTGTTAAACACAGCTGCTTCAGTATCTCATCTGTGTTAAGAGCTCTAGCTGAGTTGTGATAGTACGTCCCACCTGTTGTATTGCAGTATATTGTGTTCCTATTTTGAACTTATTACTAATAATATTATTCATAATGCTGTTTTTTGAAAAGCTCAATAAATTTAAGTCTATTTGATTCATGAAATTGTAAGCTCACAACAATAATTTACGGCCAGTTTTTGTTGTATCTCATGCCATTTGGAATTAACCAAGCATGATTGAGCCTGCAGGCTCTCTTATTAAGGACAAGGGGTGCGCCTTTCCTTTTAATGAGCACCATTAAGGTGAAAGAACGACTTCGCCCAAGTAGGTCTTCGTAATTTTGAAGCAGGAACCAAGCAGAAGACCCATAGACTTGGCCTGCCACCCAGAGGTATTAATTGAGAACATTGTGACCACGAACATATTTTACGTGCCCCAGTCACCTTTAAAGAACACGGCGGATCTTAGCCTGTCTCGGGTTCCTCTCAGTTGCCGTTCGGAAGAGTCTCCTTTGCCGATTGAGCTACCGCGGCTCTACAGACAGAAATATTATCATCAATTAAAGAATATTCTACATTACTCAAAGAACAAAGGCCTGGCCACAGTTTCTCCAAACACGTGGTTTCTGTAGAACAGCGCGTAGAGATAAGGCAGCAAATAGTAGCGCTTCTCCAAAGCGTTCTTAGCAGCATTTATCACCGTGGTGCCCATAGAAGCTGGATCTTGTGGCTTAAGAGGAAAATAGGTCAGATTAGATTTTGAATATATGTATATGTGAAAGTGTGGGAGCAAATTTTGATACAATAGAAGATAAAGCAATAAAGCACACTATTGATAGGTAGTAGATACAATATGATTTGCAATAAATGATATCCAAGTGGTAGAGTACCTGTTACAACTTGGGTAGTCGAAGCCAAAGTATTATTTATTTTCCGCAAACATAAAACATTCAATCAATGAAAATTTGGAAATGTCGCTTAGCTATTTCTTAATCTTTTAGCTGTCCCCATATGAGAGAATGATTAATATGATGTACATTAGATGTAAAGCTTTAAATTTTATGTTTCTAACTGAAAATTATAACTAAATTTAAGTGGCTACACCAAATTATTTTTCGCTTAAATTACAGTTTAATGTGTATTACATGCAATACACGATCATATAAAGCTTCATACAAAGATGTGTATATCATATGTCATGTACAGGACAGACAAAAGGTTGAGACACACTAACTGCTTAAAGTTGAGCGTCTTTTGTAAAGTTTGCGTCTACATTGTACAAGATGCAGAGTTCTGACGGTACTGAACATATAAAAACATAAAAAGAACATAATTCATAAAAGAACATAATAATATAAGCATAAACACAAAAGATCAAAAATTTAAAATAAAAAATTAAACATATAACATAAAAGAACATAATAATTTAAAAATGAACATAATTCTTTTTCGCTTAAATTATAGTTCATTGTGTATTACAGGCAATACACGATCATATAAAGCTTCCTACAAAGATGTGTATATTATATGTCATGTACAGGACAGACAAAGGGTTGAAACGGGCTAACTGCTTGTAGTTGCGTTTACATTATACAAGATATGGAGTTCTGAAGATCCTGAACAAATAAATTAAATATGCCGAGGTTGCAATATTTACCTCTACCCTAATAAATGTGTGTAAACCAGCAGGCGGAGGTTAATTTATTCAAAATCTTCATGTGTTATCTCTTTTCGACTATGAATAAATTCCATTTTGAATTAAGATGAAAAATGAAAGTTAGGGTTTGATTATTTATTTCACTAATATCTTTGGCTTAGTTACTAGGTTTAGGGTCTTCATGAACAAAAATATGAAGAAATATGGGCAAAATATTCACAAAATGTGGGCAAAAATATACTGATTATAAAGAGAACACTTTCTAGATGTTAACAAAAGAAGTGAGTTTCAGAATTTTAATGATCAAACATACATTTTATTTACAATAAAATTTAATAAAAAGAATTGAAACTGATGGTATTCAACAGTTTGACATTCTGAAATAATAGATTTTGTCTATTAGGTGGTAATTTGTTTTATAAATTGAAATGTAACGTATGAAATATCATTTATATTATTAAATGTAATCTATATTAATTTGAATTTTACATACTATCATTTAAAAAAAAATAAAAAAGTACTAAAATGTTTTTGAACCTCATTAGCATATACATTTTCTCTGATGTATGTTTGAATAAGGAATTATGTAATGTAATTCAACTGTTAAAGTAGGAATGTTTAGAATTTTCTGACTTTGTCGGTATAGTTTCAAAATGTCCACTAGGGCAATGTTACTCCTGTCTGTAACATTTCATAAGCCACACTTGCTCCATGGGTGGTTCTAAATGACCAACAGTTTTACAGCCGTGTGTAGCATAAATATATCTGTTTGTATTGCCTGCTGCATTGAAAAAGGACAACGTTTGGAGAGTTCAGAATAAATTATGAAAAATGTAACATCTGAAGGAGCTTTCTACTGCACTGAAAAAAGCAATGTTTGGAGAGTTCAGAATAAATTATGAAAAATGCAATGTCTGAAGGAGCTTTCTACTGCATTGAAAAAGGCAACGTTTGGAGAGTTCAGGATAAATTATGAAAAATGCAAATTCTGAAAGAGCTTTCTACTGCATTGAAAAAGGACAATATTCTGGGAGTTCATAATAAATTATGAAAAATGCAACGTCTGAAGAAGATTTCTACTACATTGAAAAAGGACAACGTTTGGAGAGTCCAGAATAAATTATGAAAAATGCAACGTCTGAAGGAGCTTTCTATCGCATTGAAAAATGTCAACTTTTGGAGAGTTCATAATAAATTATGCATAATGCTATATATGACATATAAATATGTCTGAAGGAGCTTTCTACTACATTGAAAATGGACAATGATTGGAGAATTCAGGATAAATTATGAAAAATGCAACTTCTGAAAGAGCTTCCTACTGCATTGAAAAAGAACAATGTTCAGGGAGTTCATAATAAATTATGAAAAATGCAACGTCTGAAGGAGCTTTCTATTGCATTGAAAAAGGACAACGTTTGGAGAGTTCAGAATAAATTGTGAAAATACAACGTCTGAAGAAGTTTTCTACTGCATTCAAAAATGACAATGTTTGCAGAGTTCATAATAAATTATGCAAGCTAAATGAATATATATATATTTATATATATATATATATATATATATAAAATATACAATTAAATAAATATCATTTATATCATAATATATATATATAATATAAATATGTCTGAAGGAGCTTTCTACTACATTGAAAATGGACAATGTTTGGAGAGTTCAGGATAAATTATGAAAAATGCAACGTCTGAAGGAGCTTTCTACTGCATTGAAAAAGGACAATGTTTGGAGAGTTCAGAATAAATTATGAAAAATGCAACGTCTGAAGGAGCTTTCTATTGCATTGAAAAAGGACAACGTTTGGAGAGTTCAGAATAAATTGTGAAAATACAACGTCTGAAGAAGTTTTCTACTGCATTCAAAAATGACAATGGAGAGTTCAGAATAAATTATAAAAAATGCAATGTCTGAAGAAGCTTTCTACTGCACTGAAAAATGACAATGTTTGGAGAGCTCAGGATAAATTATGAAAATGCAACTTCTGAAAGAGTTTTCTACTGCATTGAAAAAGGACAACATTTGGAGAGTTCAGGATAAATTATGAAAAATGCAACGTCTGAAGGAGCTTTCTACTGCATTGAAAAAGGACAATGTTTGGAGAGCTCAGGATAAATTATGAAAAATGCAACGTTTGAAGAAGATTTCTACTGCATTGAAAAAGGACAACTTTTAGAGAGTTCAGAATAAATTATGCAAAATGCTATGTATGACATATAAATATGTCCAAAGGAGCATTCTACTGCATTGAAAATGGACAACGCTTGGAGAGTTCAGGATAAATTATGAAAAATGCAACTTCTGAAAGAGCTTTCTACTGCATTGAAAAAGGACAATGTTCGGAGAGTTCATAATAAATTATGAAAAATGCAACGTCTGAAGAAGAGTTTTACTGCATTGAAAAATGACAATGTTTGCAGAGTTCATAATAAATTATGAAAAATGCAACTCCTGAAAGAGCTTTCTAATACAGGGTTCCAAGAATATTTTGATCATTTCAGTGAACGATGGAATAAGGTGAGAATTCACATGGAAATTATTTTGAAAAAGACGTTTAAATTTTTCTAAATACTGTAAATTAATATTTATTAACAAACTCATAGAGCTTTATGACTCTATCAGGTAGTACAACCAGCTGGTATTTTCAAGACCCTAAAAGGAGTGAGTGTAGCAAGCAAAGCATGAAAGGAAATTATTCTATGATGCTAAAGTTTCCTTACTATTGTATTATTGTCGTTGTGATTCCTAGATAAGGGGTAAAAGGCTCCCAAGGCGTGCCATCGAGCACAGAGCTCTAGATTGGTGCTTCCGCGGAACCCACAGATATCGGAACCTGTCATCGGCATACCGTACAGAGAGAAGGCGAGCATAGCTACAAAAGATACAAAATAATCAATGTAACACATAATAGATATGTACACATATACATATACACATATACATATATACACATATATGTATATACACATATACGTATACACATATACATATATACACATATATGTATATACACATATACATATATACACATATATGTATATACACATATACGTATACACATATACATATATACACATATATGTATATACACATATACGTATACACATATACATATATACACATATATGTATATACACATAGACGTATACACATATACATACATACACATAGACGTATACATATATACACATATATGTTATACACACACATACACTATTATGTACAGATACATATATACACATATATGTATATACACATACATACACACATATACATAATACACATATATGTATATACACATAGACGTATACACATATTCATATATACACATATATGTATATATACATAGACGTATACACATATACATATATACACATATGTATATACATATAGACGTATACACATATACACATATACACATATATGTATATACACATACATACACGTATATGTTCATATATATATATATACACATATATGTATATACAGATACATACACGTATATGTTCAGATATATATATACACATATATGTATATATACATACATACACGTATATGTACAGATACATATATACGCATATATGTATATACACATACTTACACGTTTATGTACGGATACATATATACACATATATGTATATACACATACATACACGTTTATGTACTGATACATATATACACATACTTACACGTTTATGTACGGATACATATATACACATATATGTATATACACATACATACACGTTTATGTACTGATACATATATACACTTACATACACGTACATGTGCAGATACATATATACACATATATGTATATACACCTACATACACGTATATGTACAGATACATATATACACATATATGTATATACACATACATACACGTATATGTTTAGATACATATATATACATATATTTACAGAGTCACAGGGCATTGGCTACCATTTGAGCAAGAATTGAATAAAATTTAAACGTACAAAATTTTTATAAACAGTTGGGCATAGAATACTCAAATTATTCGTGAAAGTTTTACAAAAGTATATATTATTTTTTTCAATAACTAAGGTACAATACAAGCAAACAGCAGATCATTTTATATACAAAACAAAATATCAATTCAAAGGCAGTATAAGATTAGGCATAAAAAGCATAGAAATTTGACAAACCTTTAAGAGAATGAATAAACAGAAAAATTAGCATTTAAATTAACGTAAGTATTTTTTAATCTTTATAAATTAATTTTTCGCTGTTAATTATTCTATAAAAATCGAAATCTGTTTCTTTCTTTCTTTAAGTAATGCAAGGTTTTGAGAGTGTATACTTATTTTGAGAATAATTGTTGGTATTACTTAAACTACCGCAAGGAGAGTTGAATAAATACCGCCTGCCACTTGTAGACAAATAGTTGAGAAAACTCTCATAGCCCGTCACAAAGTAAACAATTACTGAATTATTAAATTCCAAGTCAATATATATATATATATATATATATATATATATACATATATATATATATACATATTATAATATATAAATATATATATATATATATATATATATATAATATATATATACATATACATTCTATAAAAGAATTTTTTGATAAAATATTTAATGAAATAAAAAACACATACATGTTATACATATAAGCTTACATTTTCAAGTTTTTTAACACTTAGTAAAGTTCTATAACATATATACATAAGTCTAAACGGTATTCTACCTCTTCATGTCCTACACATATATTATACGGTTACACACAATTGACTATTCGTTCCCTAAAGATGTTAACATATACATATTTTTCTCTGCTTACACAAGATTCTTGTATACACAGAAAAAAATCCTACATTCTGTCCACTTCTCTTGAGACACACTCGGCCTACAATTTTGCTTCAAAACATCCCTGT
>CM063506.1:122986799-122989299 GCA_032207245.1 Pardosa pseudoannulata | reverse complement strand
AGAATTATAAACTGAATCATTTGTTTTTCAATGCATACAATGCGTTGACTTGTGATAAAGTCTTAAGTAAGAATTCTTTTTACTTCATGCTATAAAAAAGTAGATATTGTCATATTAAATTACGTGGCTGGTTAGCTATTGTGCTATAGAAGGTGTAAACTATCAATGAAGCACATGTCTACTCCATTCATAAACTACCAATTACAGTCATCGAAAGAACATTACGAAACAGAAACACTGGGCCTTATCTGGACGTTGCGAGTCGGTTCAAACATTCGTTGTGACGTCACTTTGACGTCAACTTGATCGCTTCCTCGCATAATGTCCGTAAGCTGCCGTCAAATTGGCGTCACAACGATGGTTCGAACCGAACCGCAACGTCCAGAGTAAGGGTCTGAGGCTCTAGTATGAAGCGCAAGTTTTACCAGAGTTTATTGTGAAATCAATATGATTTGATGTAAACTTCGTGGAAATTTTATGCACCAAAACAGACCTGATATAGAATATCGTAAGTCGTCCCAATCTGACATGATATCCCCACTCCAATGTCCGCTGTAGACTCCTTGACCAGCAAATGATGCACGAGACGTAATAAAAGGTCGCTTGCCTGTAATTTTAGTCATAGCTCTGAAATGGAAGAAAGTTTAATATAAATTAAACAAGACAATATTTTACGCTACTATTATTATACAAGCTGCATTCCCAAGCTTTGATATGATAATTGTGATTATTAAGGTATTTGAAAGAATCTCAAAACACTTAATAAACCCCATATATATATATATATATATATATATATATATATGACATGCACGAGTAGTTAAGGCATGGAAGACACATTTAATTTCATATATAAAAACTTCTTTATTTTAATCCTTCAGTCCATGGCTATGCCATTTAGATATCCTGTGTTCTCATATTTTGCCACGACAAGCGTGAAGGATGTTACCAGCCTAATTTACCGCCTAGAAGTGTCTTTTTTGCCGTTGCTACCTAAGCAAATTCCTATGTCTACTTCCAAGTCAGCTTCTTTACTCTGTATAGTTCCTCTCGAGGGTGTGTCTTTCTCCTATTATGTTATCGTTAATGAGTTCCAACTATTTTCAATTATAGCTCGCTTATAATTCATATATATGTAGTAGCGGGAATTCACGACGGGGGATTGCAGTCATGGCCAGACGATGACACCGTTTCAGTTAAAAACCTTTATTAGCGGAACGTTGGATAGACGGGTTCCCACTTCATTAAAGCAAGGGACAAGCTGAGGTATCAGCTAACATGAAGTTCTAAATAAAAGGCTTAGTAATATCTGGGTCAAATCTATTTGAAAATCTGTCTCCGATAGCGCGGAACTCCGTTTTGTTCAGGAATTTCCTAAATTGGTCGCTGGGCAGTATAAAGTTTTAATTGGTTAGACCTCCTTCCCTGAGGGAGTACACTCTAGTTCCAGTAGTCAATTTAGATTAAAAGTTGCAAAGATGAAAACAAAGGGACTCGGAGTTTTTTGCCCTTGAATTAAGATTTGAAAAAACCTGAGAACTTTCTCAGGCATTAATGAGGGCTTTCGGCTATAAATTTACTTCGGCATCTTTGAGATCTCGGATTACCGGAAATAACGTGACACTATATTCCTTAAGGAGCCATGTTTAGAGTTTTATACAAAATACCTATAATGTTTTCCCGATTTAGTTTACTTTTTCTTACACACACACACATATATATATACACATAATATGTATGTATAAGTGGTGTACATAAAATAATATAGCATTTTTAAGTATGTTCAATTACCCTTTACTTGTAAGTAACAATAACAAATTATATGTTAGAAGATGCAGTGTGTGTATATATACATATATATATATAAATATATATATATATATATATATATATATATATAAATATATATATAAATATATATATATATATATATATATTTATATACATATATATAGAATGAGCATAATTCTAAAATATAAATAATAATATTTTATAATGAATAATAATATTAACCTAATTGGGTTAAATAATGTAGCTTATTTTACGCTTGGTTTTTAGAATAGAAGTTTAGTATCATATGTATTAGACTTTGGCTTATTAATGTCCTTGTATTTTAACTCCCTGGTTTTGTTTATCTAATCAACGGACTGTACTAACGGTTAGTGATTAACTGTCATTTTTTGTGTAGCTCATCTTTACTTAGAATTTTATCATGAGATGTTGCTATATTTTGTACTTTTTATACAGATTTTACAGTACTCAAATGGGTTTATTATATATATTATTTCATTCAGAAATAATTTTTCGTTTTATGATGTTCAGTGCATTGGTGATAATACACAGCATCATGAAACCTTTGTTTTTAAACTCTACGGTTTGCTTTGTTTTCTTATTAACAACTTCTCTCTCTCTCTCTCTCTCTCTCTCTCTCTCTATATATATATATATATATATATATATATATATATATATATATATATATATATATATATATATATAT
>CM063506.1:122954299-122981799 GCA_032207245.1 Pardosa pseudoannulata | reverse complement strand
TTAAAACTAGTTTGTTAAAATAATTGTCTAAATTAAAACACGTCTAAATGGATGTTTCCATTGAAATATGGACGACGAAATTTTTTCGTGATTACAATATATCCTTTATTTCATACGAGGAAGTAAATAGACTGGACTGCCACATATACGTGTTGGAAAATTACAAACTTTAAAAATAAGAGTGAAAAGTAGCAGAAATCAGGGAATTGACGTAATTATGTAAGCTGCCCGAGAAATGTACGGGCAAACCAAGGTAGTCCAAGCTAGTCTTCCACGAATCCGAAACGGTGTACGAGAAAAACTGTGAAGCGACTGAAATGTCACAATTCATTAAATTAAAGAGATGGATATTTTAGTTATTATAAATATGTAGGTCTCTTGTAGGAAGAATTAAAAATTACGAACTGAATGTTCATTTGGTATTTCTTGTTAGGAATATAATTTTTACTTGGTGTAAAGCTTCCCTACACCACAGGAATGGATAACAATGACAACAAAAACTTCTACAAGATCTGTGGGAAGTTAACAAGATGTTCAGAAGGTCAACGGTGAATTTCTCTTCTCTTCTAACTCGTCTGGTCTTATGGGGGAAAAGAACAAAAATTCAGACCTAATATCGCAAACAACTTTAAAAGTGTACCGAGGTACTTTCCCACGGTTATTTGACGTGCATGCACAGCTGTGGGAGGATTTTCCTAGAGGAATTTAGGACTCCAGTTGTTCACGACAAGTTTAGGGACCCCTGCAGAGAAGGTATATATTACGGAATGGCAGCGTAACGGTCAAGCTCGCACAGAGCTGTAACCATGAGTTATGGGAGCAGGGGCTAAAAAGTAATGTCAGCTTGCACAAAAGGGACTACTTTAATGAGCCCACCTGCACTCCCGAAGGGCACAGAGATGTGGGAAAATTTCCCGAAAACAAGTGATTGTAAATGAAGGAACAAGGGGCATTGGAACCGAGGTGAGGAGTTTGGAAACGAAGTTAAGGAGAGGAGTTGAAGTCGGGATTCGAAAGAAGTGGGACAAGAATCCCCCAGCATCGACTTGTTTCGTGCTCCCGAACACCCGGACCGACTCACCGTATGAGAAAAGCCTCTACCTGACCCTCTGCACCAACTGAAGACTGACGTAGGGAGAAAAGCCCCTGCCTGATCCCCTGTGACTTTAATGGAGGTAATTTATAAAATAATATTTACAGTCACTTAACTTAGGCCTCTGTTAATAATAATAACTCCTTATAAAGAGAATTGTGATAATTATAGTGTAAATAGAAGACATAAATAATTGATGATTATGATATATGATAACCAAGGATCTATTTGTAAATGAATGTACAGAATAAATGTCTGAATCTCAATATAAAGTATTATATTCATTCTGTGTTTCCCCCTTGTAACGAACACTGGTATATAGGTTGTATGTACATTACAACAAAAAGTAATTAAGTACTTTTCCTTCTATGTCATTTCCATCGGTATCTTTGACGAATAGGTCCAACTGTTTGGCTTCTTCGTATGCCGGATATTTTCCAGGCTCACTATTGGACAATCCAGGAGACTAAAGGAAGAAGAAAATATTTGCAAAATTTTAGTAGATTCATCGGACAAGTGCAAGACTTTTAAACACATTGACGTGGCAATCAACTACGGTCTAACATCAAAAATCTCCCTAAACAGTTTCAAGTATATGATTAAAGAACTGCTGGGTTTCTTAAAGAGTCTGTATCAGTGGCGTGCGGTCCATATGAGTAGGGTGTACACTGGCAAAATTATGAGGGACAATAATTTTCTGCACCTATGTCTACCTATCTTTATATGATATATAATAAACTTTATTTATAATATATTCAAATATTATGTTGATTTGCTTGCTTGTATTCCCGCAGTGCTTGCGGTACTAGGTGCTGCACCACGTAGCGCCAAACGAACATAGGAAGTTTTGAAGTGTACGCACTGCACACTAAATTGAAAATCACGCTTTATATGTATAGGCTACTAAAGAAGAACAGCATATTATAGCACTGAGGCAAGTTGCAGCTATTTTTCCTGCACTTGGCATTCAGAATCATCCAAAGGTACGGTTTATGAAGCGTTGTATTAGAGATGGATTTTTTTTTTTTTTTTTTTTTTTTTTTTTTTTGACTGATTAACTGGCCATACGATTTTGCAGACGGTTAATATTTAAATTTATATATTGTAAGATTTTGTTTTCATGGAAATATAAAAAAATATTTCATCAATATAAAGTGAAATGTTTTAGTGTGGTAAATTAATTTCGGTGATATATTATATTTATTGAAATAATTAGCTGAAAAATTATGTTGTTTTGTTTTAAAGAGACTAATTTTAACAGAACAGTCCAAATTTTACCATTCATTGTGTCTTACAGACAGTATATAAGTTATATTATGTAACACCATATCCCTGGATTTTTTTAAAAACTGTCAAGATGTTTTTTGCAGAATATATGATTTTCAAATGTCAAAAACAATTAATAAATATAATTTAATCCACTGACCGAACAAGAAACAGTTCGCTCTATTGTGCCAGCGTACAGCGAAATCCTCTGCACGTGGAATAGAGGTTCGATTTGTCGGCACCGAAGCGGCGGGCGCCATGGGGTGCTACGTTTGCTGAACATAAAATTTTTTCGTAGAACCCGACGCCGATATACCTTACAGCAAAAGACATGATTTTTGCTTCAGTGCTAGTAGAATTTTAGCTGTTTTTATAGTTATAACTCGACTACTCGTAGGTAAATATTTTATTTATTGTAATCTTTAAATTTATATTCATAACAAATAACCCGCATCAGAATGGAGAACTCAGATGTCTCAATAATTAAAGATTTATTGAAAATCCATGTTCTCTGCACACCCTGCATGAAAACCTACCGCACGCCACTGGTATGTATCGTCAAAAATCAATATAACCTTCAAGACCAAGCAATTGTTAGAACTAAAAGAAAGAACAACAGATAAAATCTGCGAAAGTAGCATCTGTAATCTCCCAAACTACCCCAGAAGCTGCGCTAAAGCTACCTTTTGTTTGGCTACGATGCCTTGATTTTATATGAACATCTTCACAGATTCCAAATTGCCCATAGTTCTGCCGGCCCCCTATGCTACAATGGTTTGGTTATGAAAGCTGAACATGTCTTTCTCTCGCAGACCTGTAATTTTTCCCTATAGAAAGAGGCTAGAGACCTTTTAAACAGTCTGTGGTCTTGATCCTATTTTAGCCTTTTAATTTTCTAACTTTTATCGATCTACATTTTTCTTGTGCAATGTTTACTTGAGTAACTATTGTAGTTTGCATTGTATAGTTTATTTTATAGTTTGCCTTATCTCTATATGGGATAAAGATATTGGTCTGTATTACCAGCTGCATCGGAAATAAAAAAAAATAAAGGGCTGTCTATATTAAAACAGAAAAAAATGATAATTATTAAATTAAGAGTTATGAAACTTTGTAAACATATACATTAAAGTATAGATGAATCAGTCCCATTACAGCTTTTAAAATCCGATAAATGTTAAAGATTCAATTTTCTGAAATGTTTTGTTATTTTCTTAAATGTTAGTTGTGCAATTATTTTCAATTTTTCCCTTATTCCTACTTGAAAATATATTTTGAGCCTTTTCAGGTATTGTTACGAATTTGTTAGTGAACCTTGTATTTAACATGAGACTCTATGGGTATCTCGCCAAATTGGCCAGATATTGGCGACAGACTTATTTTTGTCTCCAAGCTCATCGCCAAATGTGGCGATATTTTACAACTTCCGGATCCGGTTTCTGATCTAATCTGGAATATTCGAGCAGTTTCTTCGGGCCAGGTTGAGGCAGGTTGAGCCCCAAACTGGTTGAAGTCGTTAAGTAAATTTCTCTATACAGAGTACGCACGGTGTGATGTGTTTTACTGGTACTTCAGTTTTGTTTCATGCTGAAAGAGGTACTTGAGACCACGGCATTCTGCTCGAGTTGTTTACCGATGATTTTGTAAGCTTGGTACGAGTGTGCAGTACCGTAACCTTGATGCTTTTCTAACTGATTGTTAATAAATAATTACTTTTGTACTGTCTTACTTAAATTCCATTCAATCCCCTAACCCAGCTGTGAAGTTCCTAACAGTATTATTTTATCGCTACATTGAGAAGGTAATTTTCAAGAAATAATTCTATCCCTGTAAGTTCAAATTCGGACTTCTATTCTTTTAAATTGAGTTTTAATAATCTAAATGAAACCAAAATTTAAAGCATATAACCATATTTATTTTAATTTATAGGAAAGGCAGTCATAGGGTATTATACAGTCACAACACAATTACTTGAAAACACCCAGTAAAGCTATGTTAATTTTCTAGTAAGCATAATTGGAATTTAATCTATATATGCTTTGGCAATAATAGGCACTTTGGAATTTTTATTCATGCTCTCATGTCACGTAGTTGGCAAAGCTCGATAGTATTTAATATATTACGAATTTATTGTAGAAAAACAGTTCGGTATAATCTTTTTCAAATTTTTTAGCGTTTAAAATCCGTAAAATCCCTTAAGGTATCCGTCTACGTTCGGAGAACTTTTTTCTTTAAACGTACCAACTAGTTCATGTTTTTACATTTTTAGATTTATTTTTTATATTATCATAAAGAATTGAAATTAAAAAAATTATTCATGGAGAAATTTTTATAAAATTTCTAATAAATGAAGAAATTTTAGTAAAAAAATTGGGTTTTTTTAAAAGGTCTAATTTTTTAATAAATTAAATTATTTCAATATTTTTTATGCAACACCTTTATTATACACTGGACTAATGAATCACCTAAAATCTTTGCTTAATTTACATTTGGTAAAACATTTTTCGTCCTTCAAAATCATACACATTGAATTTTTAACGAATTTTCATTACCTTTATATCTAACTATGAGTGTAACATCATTAAAAATTATCCAAATTTAAAGTTTTTAGGTCATTCACTAGTAAATACTATCAAAAGCCTTCATAATAATTTTCAACAAAATATTTTAAGAACTTTTTGAGAAATCACATTTCAAGTTTCAACATTTTAATAAAAATACCGTTCTGAGAAAAACGCATTTGAAGTTCATGAAAGCAACTTTAACTGTTAAAAAATTAAAATACATGTTTAAAATTCCCCACACTTTCTTGCTTCAAAACTTTCTAATTGCCAAGTTGCTAATTATTAAAAATATTAGATAAACGTTTAAACTAATCTTCATGAAAATTTAAACAGTTTTGTCCACAAAATGCTCTTTAAAAGGCTTTAAATTCACAATTTCCGGTTCCGAAGTCGCTACTTCCGGTTTGTTTTAAAGCTGTCACTGATACCTAAACAACTGTAACTTTTCTTTAAAATGCCGTAGAGACAAAACAAAAACAGATTTAGAAGCCTAAAAGTTGAAATTTTACAATAGAGAAATTTAAAAAAAAATTCTGTTTTTTGGCAAAAAATGACGTTTTTAACGTAGACGGATACCTTAAATCTTTCTCTGCGATTTCAGCCTAACGATAACTGAATGCCTAGGGCACATCATTTCGGTAACAAAGTGTATGAGTTTAGATCTCACTGCTGGCATGGATATTATGTATCGGCTTTAAATGGTAGTGTTCGTACTCATTGCCGACCAATTGCGGAATAATTAAGGCACTACTCTTCCGTATCATAGTTCACGGGTTCGAATGCCGCTGCTGAGATGGATGTTCTGACCGTTTAAAATCGGCTTTAAGCCATAGGTCCCGGGGTCAGTAGCAGAACCATAGATCGTAGCAGCAAATCTTCTAATAATCTAAACAAATCTTCTCGACTTAGCTCATTGTATCGTTAGATATAATTTGCCCTCTTATAAAAGGAGAATAAACCGTAGCATTCCAAACCAAACCATCGTATCGTTATAATGTTTAAACATTGTTAAAGCATCATATGTGCATATCACATGTAATGTACAGAACAGGTTAATGCTAAATAAATTAACACTATATTTTATACACAAGCTTTTATATATTTTATACCACTGTGCATTACACGTGATATACAAGCATATAAAGTATTAGATGTGTATATATATGTACAGAACAGACAAAAACTTAATAATCTAAAACTGTATTTTATAACCACTGTCTAATTACTAATAAAATTTGTTGTTACGTATTTTTGCAGGTGCACATTTTTTTCCGTTTGCTTGCCTATACATACTATATGGTTTACACCATCTAATGTTCGATAATCTTATATATCTCACGTGATACATGATATAAAATATTAAATATATAAAAGCTTGTATATAAAATATTGTTCAATGGACACAATGAACTATAATTTACATACAAACTTTTATATGTTATATATCACTGTGTATTACACGTGATATACAAGCATATAAAGTATTAGACGTGTATATTATATGTCATGTACAGGACGGGAAAAGGGTTAATAATCTAACCACTATAATAATCTAACCACTAACACTGAACTAACAGTTAATAATCTAACCACTATATATTTATGTGCAAACTCTATATATTTATGTCATTGTGTATCACATGTGATATACAATAGTATAAAACATTAGATGTAATGTACAGGACAAGCAAAGGGTTAATAATCAAACCAAGAAAATATTTTGTTTCTTAAAATCCACAAGTATAAGCAAAGGGTTAATAATCAAACCAAGAAAATATTTTGTTTCTTAAAATCCACAAGTATAAGCAAATGGTTAATAATCAAACCAAGAAACTATTTTGTTTCTTAAAATCCACTTGTTTAATAATATCCTTATGGAGTACGTAAAGTATTTAATAAAATAACTTTAATTTTCAAGATATCATCCAAAAGGTACCAAATCCTCTAAAGAGAAGTTAAACGAGAAAATTTCGTAAGAAAGGATTAGATTAACTCACGATCATAGCAATATAATGTCTACCCTCCTGGTGCAACCTCTCTACAAATTCTGGGAGTTCTTTGAAATTGACTGGATCGAATGTGAAATCCAGATGGTGATCCATGTAATCTATGTCATGCCACTGGACGTCCTATAGGAAGAAAGGAAAAAAAAATTAAGCGTATGTATTTTTAAATATAAATCAAAATGTTAAGGGGAACATAGTACTTCCTTGTCTTTGTAGAAGTGACGGAAGTATTGGAATCAGTATTATGTTTCCATTTTGAGCTTACTTGAGTCCATTTGGACTAGTTTTTGAGTTACGCCTGTTCGTACGTAAAGGAAACTTTAACTGCGAAACCTTAAATGTCTATTTCAATCATCCCTAAATCGGTTTTTCCTAGTTTCGGCTTGACGTCTGTACGTAAGCATTTCACATCTCATAAACGATTAGCTGTAGAATGTTGATATTTTACATGTAAGAACTACTGTAACACTAGTTATTATGAATCGGGGTATTAGGCTATCAGTTTGGAGCAATCCAGTGCCAGCCCCGTTTTCAGTTTTTTAAGTTTTATTCAACATAGATTTTGATATTTTACATGTAAGAACTACAATAACACTAGTTATTATGAATCGGGCTATTAGGCTATTAGTTTGGAGTTTGGAGTAATCCAGTGCGAGCCACGTTTTCGGTTTTCTTAGTTTTATTCAACGTAGAATGTTGATATTTTATATGTAAGAACTATTGTAACACTAGTTATTATGAATCGGGGTATTAGGCTATTAGTTTGGAGTAATCCAGTGCGAGCCACGTTTTCGGTTTTCTAAATTTTATTCAACGTAGAATGTTGATATCTTACATGTAAGAACTACTGTAACACTAGTTATTATGAATAGGGGTATTAGGCTATTAGTTTGGAGTAATCCAGTGCGAGCCACGTTTTCGGTTTTCTTAGTTTTATTCAACGTAGAATGTTGATATTTTATATGTAAGAACTATTGTAACACTAGTTATTATGAATCGGGGTATTAGGCTATTAGTTTGGAGTAATCCAGTGCGAGCCACGTTTTCGGTTTTCTAAATTTTATTCAACGTAGAATGTTGATATTTTACATGTAAGAACTACTGTAACACTAGTTATTATGAATCGGGGTATTAGGCTATTAGTTTGGAGTAATCCAGTGCGAGCCACGTTTTCGGTTTTTTAAGTTTTATTCAACATAGATTTTGATATTTTACATGTAAGAACTACAATAACACTAGTTATTATGAATCGGGGTATTATGCTATTAGTTTGGAGTAATCCAGTGCGAGCCCTGTTTTCGGTTTTTTAAGTTTTATTCAACGTAGAATGTTGATATTTTACATGTAAGAACTATTGTAACACTAGTTATTATGAAATGGGGTATTAGGCTATTAGTTTGGAGTAATCCAGTGCGAGCCCCGTTTTCGGTTTTTTAAGTTTTATTCAACATAGATTTTGATATTTTACATGTAAGAACTACAATAACACTAGTTATTATGAATCGGGGTATTAGGCTATTAGTTTGGAGTAATCCAGTGCGAGCCACGTTTTCGGTTTTCTAAATTTTATTCAACGTAGAATGTTGATATCTTACATGTAAGAACTACTGTAACACTAGTTATTATGAATAGGGGTATTAGGCTATTAGTTTGGAGTAATCCAGTGCGAGCCACGTTTTCGGTTTTCTTAGTTTTATTCAACGTAGAATGTTGATATTTTATATGTAAGAACTATTGTAACACTAGTTATTATGAATCGGGGTATTAGGCTATTAGTTTGGAGTAATCCAGTGCGAGCCACGTTTTCGGTTTTCTAAATTTTATTCAACGTAGAATGTTGATATTTTACAAGTAAGGACTACTGTACCACTAGTTATTATGAATCGGGGTATTAGGCTATTAGTTTGGAGTAATCCAGTGCGAGCCACGTTTTCGGTTTTCTAAATTTTATTCAACGTAGAATGTTGATATCTTACATGTAAGAACTACTGTAACACTAGTTATTATGAATCGGGGTATTTGGCTATTAGTTTGGAGTAATCCAGTGCGAGCCACGTTTACGGTTTTCTAAGTTTTATTCAACTTAAAAGTTCAACAACATAACAAAGGACAGATACCGGAGATAATACAGGTACAATTTTTCAACTTCTAAAATGGGCACACAGCGCCATCTGTTGAGATAAAATTATTAGATTACTTGGTTGGAAGATACAACACTAGTTGTGCATTCGCTTTTTGGTTGCAATCTGCACTTAAAATTAAAGAAATTCAGTTTAGCGAATGTTAACGCTGTCTGTCGGTGACAAGCCGAACGATGGCCGAATGGTAGATCGCTGCTCTTCGGAACCGGATTTGGTGAGTTCCAATCCCGCTGCTGACATGGATAGCCGTTCGGAATCGGCTTTAAACTGTAGGTCCCGGTCTCATTAGCTCTCGTGTGCAAAACAGTAGACCGTAGCGCTGCAAGCCAAACCAAACCTGTCGGTGACAAATAGCAGTATTTTACAATAATACAACAGGAAGATATTGATACATGCATATACATTTGTAACGATTTTTTTAAATCAGTTCAAACAGTGCTATATACGTGTATAACTTACACCTTTATTTTTTCGCATAAAGTAAAGGAATCATTGTAACACGAAATATTTCGTAGTTTACTTTTAAACGGAAATACACTCTTTAATGATGTCTCATTCTCTACTTATAGGACAGCTAAAGAATATTAACGTTGCCGAGAATAAATGAAAAATGATAAGCCGTAGAATGCTGAAATTCTCTAATGAGGAACTGTTATAACACATAGCTGTGCACTTCCCTTTTTGATTCAACCCACACAACATAATGACTATTCGCTACAACTTTGATATACCCCCCAAAAAATTACGCGCCAAATCTGGCACTCCCTACGGACATTTTAGGGTTGCTGTTTCTTATTTTGGTGTTGCCAATTTAGGTTTTTTCAGCTTTTAGGTTTTTGCTGTTGCCAAATTTAGTATTTTCTTGTATTTTGTACCATTTTTTGAGTTTTTTTTTAAGTTTTGTGGCAACAATTTTTGGATTTCATATATGTTTTACCGCCATTTCTTTGTGAAGTGATCAAGCGGATTTCTGACTTGCTGTATTTTGCTGCAAATCTGGTTGTATTTTCCAATTATATTTTTTTCTATTAATTATTTTTATCTTTTAGCTTTCAATATGCCTACTGTATATAGTGTTGTTGAAAAGTTTCAGGGAATTTTGAGTCGGAAAATTGATAGTTGTGCTTCATTTTCGTTACCTTGCGATGTACATGTTTCGTAAATCATGTTTAGCGGCTAATGTTGATTGTTTCAATAAATTTATTGAAATTGCTGCTGGGGTAAATTGGGAGGAATTCAAAATTTCTGTATAAATAATTCTTTTTATTAGATTGCCGACACGTATTTTCAATTGTATTTGTTAAAATTTTTGTGTAAATTGCATATAATATGTTATTCAGTGTCATTTATTTGTATTTTTTATGTATTTATTGTATTTTTTAGGTATTTTTTTTTGTATTTAATGATTCCGTATTTTTTATGTATTAATTATTTGGATTCAGCGAGAATCCATCTTGGCGAGAAAAAAAGGCGCCAAAAACAGATATTTTGCTTGGCGAGAAAAAAAAGTCGCCAAATTTCCGATTTGGGGGGGGGGGGTATATCAAAGTAGTTCAGAATATTCTGAATAAAACGGATATTAAAGAAATGGAGCTTAACTCAATAACCACTAGCCGTAGAATGCTGAAATTTTGTATTGGAGAATGTCGTAACATTCCGTTGTAGGCTCTATTTTTGATTGAAATCCTCTAATTTTAACTAAACTTCTTATATAATGTATATTTACGATACCAGGCTACAATAATGTAAACCAATAATATCGATGTGCTCATATGTAATTGTAACAATGCCTTTTGAACAGTTGAAACAATGATTTAAAATCAATTTTTTCTAGAAAAAAAGACTAAAAACACATTTTTTCCAAAGAATAATTTAAAATGTTTACTGCTTCTTACTTCCTGGTATGAAGTAAATGCAATACTCTAATACCTAAAATTTTCGTGTTATAATAAAATATTTATGTAACAAGAATTCTAAATATACTTGAGATTAACTCTGCGGTTACAAACCAGAGGGCAGTATTTGGGCTCTTCCCTGAACATACCGTTCACTTGTGAAACTAAGTTAACTTTGAACCTTAAATGGAATGTGCAAATGATAATTGTGATGACGCTTCATATAATCAAAATAAAAAAAAATTGTGTATAATTTGATAGACGTACAAGGAAGTCAATAATGTCCGCATCAGATTTTTTACTGGGATTTGGAGGACGATGTCAGCCTTTTAAAAGTTAGCCAAGAAATTATTAGGAATAAATCCTCATTAATGATACTTAAATTTTGACAAACATTTCTTTGGAAGATTGAAAGAATCAAATAAAAAACCCCATGGACTTACGATTGGAATGCCAACTTTCAAGTTATTTTCCAGAACCTCCACCGTCTCTTCCAGTGAGTTAAAACCGTACTTGCACATTTGAAAACCCAGGCTCCATCTTGGAGGGAAATTGGGACTTCCAAAGAGACTTGTATATTGGCTAACCACTTCTCCAGGGCTTGGCCCCAAGAACAAGAAGAAATCGAAAATTCCACCAATCGTTCGGATGGTCACGGCAGGTGTGGGCTGGAGGATGTAATCTGCAAGAAGAAAAAAAAATCATGGATTATAGAAAGAAATAGTTACATATTTAGCGTCTCGAACCTTTTCAAAGTCATCAGCCCATAAAGCAAGTTTCTAAGCCCTGTGTTTCCTCACAAAGACATTCTTGCTTTAGCGGTAATAAATCAAAGGGTTGTTATTCTAAAACTTTCTTAATGGGTTGTTAGTTAAAGACATGGATCTGGGTCTAATTTAAATAATATCAGGATTTCTTCGCGAATTATTCATATGACGTCAAGGATCACCGGTTGTCGACCGCTGGAAGAGAGGGTATAAAGTTCAGAAAGAAACCTGGCAATGAAAGGAAGTCAAAATTGCCCGAGGGAAGAAAAGAAATCGAGAAATAATTGTTGGTTGTAGTAGTGGATGTGAATAAATTTTCATTTTTATTAAAAAAAGAAATGGATCAAACTTTCTGAAGAAAACGGCGTAAAATTTCCTGTGGCAAAATAAACCGAATCGTTTGAATGCATGAACTCTCTTCTTCGTCAACTGCATGGAACGAAATGTTTGGAAACAGACTTTTAACATCTCACAACAAAAAGCAAAGTGCTTAGAGAGAGCAGGAGAGGGGAAAGGAAGAAAAGGGAGAGGACAGGAAAGTCGATGAGGAATAATAAATTAACTGTTTACGAAAGAAAGGAGTTAAAACGAAAGAGTTTCAAAATAAGTTGGAATAAAAAATGTAAGTATATCCTTACGTGGGTATCTAACTGAACATGTTTAATAATCAATTTTTTTATTTTCTTTTTGCTTATGGTTCTCGGTAAATTCTACAGTTATAGTTTAATGAAAGAGAAATAATCTCTGAAAAGGTGTGCTTTTTAAAGTACCATAAATGTAGAAGTCTGGGTAAGCAAGCTAGGAAGTGCTTAACTTTGTCTTTTCTGCAGATGCCGTATTTCGAACATGACCACCCCGACGTGTTTGCTACACATTCCATACGAAACCTCGAAATATAAAATTGTGTCTGACGTCGAACTTCTTGGCAAACATCTGTTATTTTTTAATTTGTTTTTCAATCTTACCAATAATACAGTCACTCGTAAATTTATTTAACTTTTGCCGGGAAGGCATACCGAAAATTACAAGTACGTCAATTGATTATTTCTCTTTAAACTTTGCTTTTGGATAACAACAGTCGATACACGTCAAATTCTTTTTATCCTAAATATTCTATCAATTATATCACATGAAAAACAACTTCGAAAATGCAAAACATTCATACGCACAACATGTGCTACTGTATCCTGTACTGCTAGTAATATCCACATATTTTGGCCTTCCATTAGAAGGTTGCTCCGTTACATCCCGTCCGTAGCATTCCTTATGCTACATGTGCTCCCCGGGTGGTGTTAAATGAGTAACAACTTCGTAGCTATGTTTGGCATAAGAATATCTGTCTATATTGCCATATTCATAGTAAAAAAGTGCGGTTGCTATTGTTGATGTTGTCAATGGTTGCGGTCCAACCTTTTCTTATTTTTCGTCCTTCTTTAACCCCTTCCCTGTTTTGCTCGTACTGCGTACGGGCACAGCTTTCGGGCCTTTACTGATTTGCCCGTACGGCGTACGGGCAATCTGATTTCTATTTCGCTTGCACTGTTTCGGCCGTATTTTTTTCCAATTTTAGTAACAAATTATTCGTATAGATGTCCAGTAAATGACAGTTTGCAGTTTATTGTATTTTCTACTTTGATTGGTTCAAAAGCGCGGGTTTTTCGCATGTTTTATATCAGAAGACGAATTGTAATCTTTCAGTGTATAGCTTTCTGGTTATATTTTACTAATCGCCTGATAATTTTATTGATGTAAGAGTTGAATAATATATTTTTACTTTTAAATAATGGATAATTCAAATCGTATGGAGCTAATTTCTTGTGATTCAAACTGTGACTCGGAATCAGAAACTGAATTATCTGTAAATGATAGCAGCAAAAGTTTACTAGATGACCTGGATTGTAGTGACACTGTTACTAGTACAGATGGAATCAGTCAAGCAAGACAATTTTTTGAAATTAGTTGTGATAATCCTTCGGATCCGCCTCCTAGATTTGCTTTCATTGGAATTCCAAAAATTAACTTGGATATCGATAAGACTAAAGGTAAACTGCAGATCTATGACGCTTTCATAGAAAGAAAAAAAGTTGTAATAAATGCTTAAGATTATTAGAAATGTTAATTTTAATAACATATCTTTACTTAAAAATGTAAAATGAACCAAAAATGCAATAAAAATATGTGACATTTTTTGACTGAATTCTGGAAAAAAATGAAACTGTCAAAGGGTTAATCTTGGCAATAATACAGCCTCCCGCAAATTCATCTTAGTGTTGTAGGGAGGACATAGCAAAAATTGCAAGTGCATCAATTAATTATTTCTCGTTAAACTAGCCACACGTAAATTTCATGAGATGATATCGGGAAGGCATACCGAAAATTGCAAGTACGTGAATCAATTCTTTCCCGTTGAACTTTGCTTTTGAACGACAACAATCAATACGCGGCTACTCTTTTTTATCCTGAATATCTTATCAGGGCTATCACGTGACAAGCAGCTTCAACAATACAAAACTTGCAAACACACAATACGTCTTACTGTATCCTGGACTTATGCTAATTTCCACATTTTTCCGTCTTCCATATTGTGGTTGCTATAACTTCCATACTCATTCGTCTTTAACAATTGTTCAACAGTGTATAATAGGCACACATGGAAGTCGCATGGGGTTCACATCAGATTTTTAAATTTTATATCAGTAAAATGTCCTTATTTATTAAGAAGAATAGATAAAAATTTTTCGCAAATAACTGAAAATTAAGCATAATATTCTAGCTCCTTTTAAAAATCGACCCACCTATAACCTGAAAATATTTCTGCTCTCTTAGTTGGTAAAATTTGTTTCACGAAATCTTTAAATGCAATCCACTCAGAAGTAGACCATTTTCTCCAGATGTTAATATAGAACTAAAGGAATTCAATACGATCAACTACCTTAAGAATTAGGAAACCAAACTAGAGAGAAACCTAAAACAAGTATGCTGTAAGTTTTAGGTTTGGTTTGGAGTGCTACGGTCTACTTTTTGCAACGCGAGGGCTAATGAGACCGGGACCTACTGCTTAAAGCCCATTCCGAACGGCTACGAACATCCATGCCACTGTGGGATTAGAATCCATGAACTCCGGTACCGAAGGACAGCATCCTAACCAATCGGTCATCGTTCGGAGTTGTAAGTTTTAGAGATATCCGTAGTAGTTCATTCGGCCAAAGCCACGCTCTCGTAACTGGAGGTTACGGGTTCGGAGCCCGAACAGTCCTAAAATCCGCCGTGTTCATTAAATGTGACTGGGACACGTAAAATATGTTCGTGGTCACAACGTCCTCCAAGTTCTCGATCAATTCTTCTGGAGATGGCAGGCTAAGCCTATGGGTCTTCTGCTTGGTCCCTGCTTCAAAATTACGTGGATCCACTTGAGCTTAAATCGTACTTTCACCCTTGAAGTGCTCGTCTAAACGAAAGGCACACTCCTTTTCTTTAATATGAGTAGCCTTCGGCTAAATCGAGCTTGGTTTCACCAAGTGGCATAAGCAACAGCAAGCTATAGAGATTCTCTACTCGAACAAGAAGTAGACTGAGGAAAAAGCAAATGATTTCCAGCGCAGCCATTTCTTTTCAAATAAAGTAAGATTGAAAATTATGCTCAAACAAATGTTGTAAGAACATCAATATTTTTAAAAGTAGGCATTTCTTACTAGACTGTCTGTACTTACCCATAGCATTGTAGTTCAGCAGAAAAACTCCGCTTGACAAACCATCTGGCTCCATCACCATGTAAAATGGGTGGCTCCCATATAAATTACGATGGGGCTATAATACGAATGCATCTAAATTAAAATTATACATGCATGTGTTTAAATTTTCAACAGCAATGAAACAAAAGAAAAAAATCTTAAAACTAAAAATTTATGCGTTGTCTTTTGTACACATTTAGAAATTACATCGTGATACCAAAATGGATTCAATTAGAGTCGCCATCAGGAATCTTCCAGAAAACTTTTTTAGGAATTTTATATAAAGTAGGTAACGGAGGAATAACAAATCTACAGAATTATAATCCCAGAAAATTTTTTTCAAATCCTACAACAGTCTTACACCTGTTTATTAAACTTATTCCAATATTGTCTCACTGACGTTGAGGCCTCGTTCTGAATTTTAAATTGCAATTTATTTGAGTTAGATTTATTTTATTCAACTTTGCACTTTTTTAAACAAATAATAACAATAATTTTCTGTCATAGTTTTATAATTTATATCAGGAGTTAACTAAAATCTTATTTAATGCTACCCCGCATCAAAACCTTTTTCGGTTTTTGAAGCATATTGGCTTTGATCAACTTATTTAATTCTTCCCTCCTTTTTATTTGACATTTTTTATGTGCAGCTTTTCTTTACACATTTTGTCGTTTAACTCTCCACCAGTTTTAGATGCTTTTTATAAGATATTGTGTACCACTTTGTCTTCTTGTCTTTTACTTTTGTTTTATTGTCTCTACAGCTTTTACCCTGTATGAGGTCTCTTAATCATGTGTTTGTCACAATATGTCCCTTTAGGATACAGTGCCATTAAGCATAAAAAAACCAACCAACCAACCTAACTAAAATCAGTATCTTAATGTGTCCTTGATGTCTAACAAATAACTAGCGGGGATATAGAGGCTGTTGTTCTTTGGTATCACAGAATTACTGAATGTCTATTCTATGTCTACACATTTAGGACATCCGTAGAAGTGTTTTATTAGAATTATATTCCATGTTATAACAGACATTCACTAATTCGAATACCTTAATAAATACTACATTTTATATTGTATCATATCAAGCACTAATGACTATCAATAAAGGTTTTTTTCTTTGTACAATAATTCAGAAGCATGTTTCATTTTTATGCCTTATGTGATGTAAGGTGTGAGGTGTGAGTACAGAGAAAAACTTTCAGATGGTTCTGAGCTGGTCCACAGGTCATAGTTTGCTCATCACTGATCTAGTTAAATGTGAAAAATATTACATAAATTTTTGACTGCATCCTGTGTTCTTAGAGCGATTACATATCTCTCTAAGAACACAGGATGCAGCCAGAAGCACTGATGTTACCGATGCGGTGTCCAAACAAATAGTCATAGCAAGTCAAAATCCTAAAATTAGCTATCAAAACAGGGTGAGGTGGATTCACAGGAATGAGAAAAGATATCAAAGAGTTTCAAGCCTTACCCGTCACGTTATCATTACCCGGATAGTATGGATACTTGCAACAAATTTGATTTCTTCTTCATACTATCTTGTCATAACAAATTTGATGCGACAAACTTGCAGCAAACTCCTTCAAGTTAAACTTAACATAAAGCGACCACTCTTTAGTAACACTATGTTGCTGCAGAACTATAGCAACATTGTCATGACAATCTTGAAGGAAGCGAAAATTCTTAGACTTGCTGCAGTTTTGTTTCAAACTTACACACTTGACATGCTGAGTTTGCTACAAATTTGAAGGCTTGCAAAGCAAGACTGCTGCAAGTTTGCTTCAAACTAAATTTGCTCTCTGGGTATGTTTTCTTTTTAGGGACTTTTATATAACCCATTTTGGCATATAAATAGCAAGAAATTTTACATAACCCATTTTGGGATAAAATAGCAAGTTCTTAACCTAAGTGAAGTCATTCATTAAAATCAAAAATGGATTTGGATCCCTCTATATATGAAGCCGTCATATGCAGTTCAATAAGTAGTATCAATAACTGCAGGGGTAGAAGACATCATTAACGACTAAAAAATAAGTTCCAGTTATCAAATATTCTTACCACTGGTATATCGCCCTGGTTAAATAGTGTGTATCGAGTCCAATTGGTCGATTTAAGAATACCCTCCTTCTGCTCGCCGAGACCATAAATATATCTGCTTGGAATTTCCGTTGAAAGCTGAAGAAATTGTTCACTGAATATCAAACGAGAAAGATCTGTACGGAACCTAAAATAAAAATTAAATGTTATACAAAGGCCATTGGATATTTACCTTTAAGAAGCTGATTCTTACTTTCATATGATTTGCTTAGTTTTAATATTATGTTATGAATGTAAGAAATCTACTAGGAAGGGCAAGTAAGAGAAAGATCATAAACCAGCCCAAGGATGTATTAGTTCTTACTTTCATATTATTTGCTTAGTTTTAATGTTATGTTATGAAAGTAAGAAATCTACTAGGAAGGGCAAGTAAGAAAAAGATCATAAACCAGCCCAAGGATGTATTAGTTCTTACTTTCATATGATTTGCTTAGTTTTAATATTATGTTATGAAAAAAAGAAATCTACTAGGAAGGACAAGTAAGATAAGATCATAAACTAGACTAAGGATGTATTTATAAGTGAACCAGGGGGGGGGGTCTAGACTGTCCTGAAAAATATTGTCAATGTATGCATTAAAAGATTTTTTAAACTTGAGTTTAGAATTTTTGTACATTACTAGTTCCTATTTCATGTGTTTGAAGATAGTTTTCAACCAAAAGAAAAAAAAGAGTAAAAACATTTCTCCATAAGAATTAGTCACAGGAGGTTGACAAATTTAACATTACTTTCGATGCATATAGGAATGATTATAAATGCAGATAAATGTTTGAACAAGCTGTTTTAAAAAGCTATAATTTGCTACTAGAAAAAAATAGTTTAAAAATTACTAATTATGCCGTATTGTTTTCAAATATTGTTCCCATATAAGGTATGTAATTTGGTAAAAGAAAAGTAAAAGGATATGTCATAATTCCTTTTTCAACATTAAAAAAAAATTTCCAATTATTTATAAAATTAGTTTCAATTCATTTGGTAAACACTGATGTGTAAACATAATAAGTTCCACTATTTAACAGGCAAATTTAAACCTCCTAAAAACTTAAATCATAATTTAAAAGAAACATTGTGGTTTGCAAATATATTTTTCAAGATATAAGGAAATTACATACAGCGTTATTGATACGTTGTCTGACGTATTTATGTATTTCTACAGTACTATGAATTTATGTATTAGCTGTATGTATGCATGAACTTTTTATGCATGTATGTGTAACAAATGTGTTTTTTATATTATATTGAAAGGTCACTATACTTTGGTTTAAGACTTCGAACCCTCCTCAAAAAAAAAAAAATTCTGGGTACATCACTGAGATAGCTTAGTCTTCCACTTTATTTACACTTTCTAGTAGATTTCTTACTAGAATAAGTTAAAAATATACTAGAATAATAAAAAGTGGGAAAATTAATGTCTCTTTAAAATTTCTGTTGACAGCTGAAGGAATTGTTCAATAAATATCAAACGAGAGAGATCTGTACGGAACGTAAAAGAAAAAATGCATGATATAAAACGGTCATGTCACAGGAAAGAAATTAAAAATTAGCGTATGTTGAAGCTTAAAAACGTTTCATATGGTAGCCTTTAAGATACTTGTCCTTACTTTCATATGGTTTTCTTAGTTTTAATACTTTGTTATAAAAGTAAGAAATCTAATAAAATGTGCAGGGTAAGAGAAAGATCACAAGGCAGCCAGTGGTTTTTATCTTTATTTACTCTTTCTAGTAGATTTCTTACTAGATTACGTTTAAAGCCTATTAGATTACAAATAAATCTGCTAAAAAAGTGAAAGGTGGTTAAATTAATTACATTTTTAAAAAAATTCTGTAAATGATCACAAACAGAAAAGGAATTGCTCTTCTCAGTCGGAATAAAAGTACAAAAAAGAAAGAAGATATGGAAAACATGCGGTCAATATTTATCAATAAAATGGAAGGATTATTTACAGTGAAGTATAAAGAATAGTATTTAGTCCAAATACGATGATATGAAATTTAATTCAGTTATAAAGAGGTCTTATTAGCCGTTGTGTATCAAAAAGTGAACCTCCGCGCTCTAATAACCTAACCAAAACTAGTTACACTGAACTAGCAGAGATTTGCAAGTATTCTAAAATTAAGACACAGAGTAGTGGTAGTCAACCTGCGCTATACTGTCCACTAGTGGGCATTTGAGTGTTTATATTGGACGGTAGGGGTTTTGTCCAAACTGAGACACCTTTCAGATTTTTTAATTAACTTTAAAAAATATTGAAATGGTTATTTTTGATAGTATAGGTTGAGAAAAATTTCATGTGTTTATATAGTACATTTTCATAAAATTCTTTAGAGTTGACATTTTATTATAACTTTTAAAAACTTTTAACTACATTTGTGAAAACTTAAATTCCCCAAAAACATAATATTTTGTATCACCCGCACTTAAGTTTATCGTTCATAGAATTCTTTAGTTCTTATATGTGATTATAGTTTTCAAAAACTCCAATTAACTACATTCATGGTAATCTAAATTTCTCAAACTCTACTATTTGTATTCGTCTAGTTGCCATTCCTTAAGTCAAACTAAATATCTCTAGCCTACTTTATAAATCATTAATAATTACTGTAGACCAGTGGACGGTTAGACAATTTTACTAGTAACAGAGATACTAAAGTTACTATTTGTATCCGTATAGTTCCCGTTACGTAAGTCAAATTAATGTCGCTAACCTACTTTATAAATCATGAATTATTACTGTAGACCAGTGGACGGTTAGACAATTTTACTAGTAACAGAGATACTAAAGTTACTATTTGTATCCGTCTAGTTCCTGTTACGTAAGTCAAACTAAATGTCGGTAACCTACTTTTTAAATCATTAGTTATTACTGTGGACCAGTGGACGGTTAGACAATTTTACTACTAACAGAGATACTAAAGTTACTATTTGTATCCGTCTAGTTTCCGTTACGTAAGTCAAACTAAATGTCGCTAACCTACTTTATAAATCATTAATTATTACTGTGGACCAGTGGACGGTTAGACAATTTTACTACTAACAGAGATACTAAAGTTACTATTTGTATCCATCTAGTTTCCGTTACGTAAGTCAAACTAAATGTCGTTAGCTTACTTTATAAATCATTAATTATTACTGTAGACCAGCGAACTGTTAGATAATTTTACAACTAACAGAGATACTAAAGTTACTATTTGTATCCGTCTAGTTCCCGTTAAGCAAGTCAAACTAAATGTCGCTAACCTACTTTATAAATCATTAATTATTACTGTGGGCCAGTGGACGGTTAGACAGTTTTACTACTAACCGAGATACTAAAGTAGACGGTAGGAATAAAAAGATCGGCTACTCAGGATTTAGAGTGTAAGGGGCAAATATCGTTCATGCAGGGTAATGAGAAGAAATCTTCCATGGTTTGTTTCTTACACATCAACTCAGATCTCAATCAATGAAGCAACCCTTATACATATGACATCTGCATGTCAAGAAAAATTACTCTTCGTCATTCACACAGAGAATAGCCCATATTTTTCAATTACAAGGCTTACTTGACATTGCTAAAATGCTGGAGTCTTTATGTCGAGAAAGACATTCTTTTAAGACTCTTAGGCCGAACGATGTCCGAATGTTTAGGGTGTTGGCCTTCTGAAACGGAGTTCGTTGGTTCGAATCCCACTATGGCATGGGTGTTCGTAGCCGTTCGGAATCGGCTTTAAACAGTAGGTCCCGGTCTCATTAGCCCTCGTGTTGCAAAACGTAGACCGTAGCTCTTCGAAACCAAACCAAACCAAACCTAAGACTCTTAGACCAGGAGAAATACTTAGTAAAAATCTTTTATTTCAATGTTTAATTCGGAGAAACGTCAAGAGTCTACCACGCATCTGTTGCTATGAGAAATGCACTGCTAGATTAGTGGTTAATCCTTTGGTTAACTTGTCATGAGAGAAAACTTGAAACAGCGGTTCTGCTGTCGTCAAAACAATCTGTATCGTCAAAACAATCTTGGTGTCAAAAGTAACTTCACAACGGCATAAAAATAGAAAGGATATGCGGCTTTTCTAAGGAATCTGCTTTGAAAATGGTGTAAGAAAGCCGCACGTAGCAATTATTAATTGAATCGAGGGCTGTGAAAAGTATGGAAGGAATGCAGTTTCAATGATTCATGTGTTTCATTTAATTTGGGTGGCTGGGAAAATTAAGATTAGAATAATAGAGATTGATTTGAAAATATTTTAAAGATCTTTAAGAGAAATAATTTTCAATACATCACATATATACAGTAATCCCTATGAGGGATTAGGACCCACCAAGGCTTTAGGCAAGGGAGGGGATGTAGGGGACAGGTCCCTCCCCGAAATTCCAAAATTCTAAAAGACTGTTTTGAGGAAAGAAAATTGACCACGTATGTGGGTGTGTCATCTGCCTAGCTGTGCATAGACAACAATGTTCTCAGAAAGAGACCGCTTCGGCCATAAATGTCTTGCGGAACCACAGGCTTTTACCTACCCCACCCTCATCACCTATAGTCATTCATCTCAAGATCATTTTCCATAATCTATTGTATATCATCTAGGGTGCTCCACGGTGAGTTTTTTGAGGCAGATTCTATCTTCTAAAATATCTTCAAATTATTACGTTAGACTAGATTTTGATATCTAGCTAAATGAGAGAGAAATTTATACGAATAAATGTAAAAACGGTTTTTAATGTTAATTTTACTATTAACACTAGATTGCCCGAGATTTCTTGTATACCTATAATGCCCCAAAACAGTCAAAATGACTGCGTTGTGAAAAAAATAACAAATATGTAAAGAAATTTGTTTAAAATTAATTTTTAATATTATATAATAAAGGAGGGCGGAAGTAACTACAATTATTCATAAACCCATTTATATGTTATAGAAAAAGTCACCAAATTCTAAGAAATTGTGTCATTATATTTCATAATTGTTTTTCTGATTGAAATTAAAAAACAATCAAAATGACTGCCTTGGGCAATCTAGTGTTAAATTCATTGTGCTTGCAGATACATCATTACTCATTCTAAGCTTTAAATTTTTTCATTATATCTTTTTTAATCCTTTTGTTATTTTAAAACCAAATGTTATGGTACTCATTAAGGGTATATATGAGTAGGAAAACCTGTAGTTTTACTACAGTATCATTCCCCAAAACACAATGTTTTTCCCCTTGGCCCACAATCCGAACATAATTTCTGGCTATGGTCCTGCGACCCACCATTTTCCCTTTCTCTACGCCACTGCGTACATGTTGTGTATGTTAAATATTATTTTAAGCACTTTTTGTCTATCGAGTTAGAAAAAAAAGATAGGACTGTTCATACTTACACAGGCTGACTTGTGCTCTTTCTTTTTACTTCCAAAAGGCCACGTTTAGTGAATTCCACCTCATAGCTCTCATTTTTCAGCTTTTTGATTTCAAACTTTAAATCAGGCACTCCTGGTTCGTAAGGCTTGGAATTTGTATCTAGAATCTGAGTATTAAGAAATAGAATTAGTTATATGATATTGTGTTTTCTATGAATTTGGATCAATGATTAAGCTTATTTAACACTTTGACTGCCATGGCTATCATATGTGATATACAGTGATATTTCCGTTGAGACACTGGCTATCCGATATAATAGCCAGTGTTTTAACACTTCAGGCCATGGCTATCAAAGATGTTATCCATTACATGAAAATCGTATAGGAGTTTGATTGTTGGGCTCCCTACGATGTGTTAGGTATACGTGGTTTGCGCAAATTGGTATATGTGACGATTTTATGAGCTAAGTTTTATGAAAAATTAAATATTTGGAACATGCAACAAAAAAGGGAATATATATAAATAGAGAGAGTTTGTTTTAAAATATTGTTTGTTTTGAAATATTGTTTTTATATATAGTTTTATGTTGAAAAAATACAAATTACACAAAAAAAAAGTTTGGCCTCGTTGTGAACATTTGCAATTTTGGCTTGGCAGTCAAAGTGTTAATTAAAGTTTATTTAATTACCCTAAAATATTTTGTATTGCTTTATAAGCTGCAGATTATTGAAGTGATCTGTATTAGCTAAATGGCATTAGTCATTAGCTAGAATGCCAAAGGCCATTTTGGTTAATAATCTTTAGCTTTTTGTGTATTTTTTAAAATAAAATTTTAAAACAAATACCAAAAATGTTACAAAAGATTTTCATGAGAAAAAAATTTAAGCTTTTAATATGTAAGAAAAAACTGTAAAAGTTCGTCAAAAATCGGCCATTTCTTCGTTTGTTCATGCCCACTCCCTTAATTAACTCTTTGCGACACACTATGCTAAAACACCACTTAAATTAAAAAAAAAGTTATAAAAATGGTTAGATGAGCATGTTTATACATATTATGTAAAAAGATCTGTTTGTAAGGAAATATGTACTGTTCTTTTATGAATTATGTTCTTTTTTATGTTTTTTATATGTTCAGAACCGTCAGAACTCTGCATCTTGTACAATGTAGACGCAAACTTTACAAAAGACGCGCAACTTTAAGCAGTTAGCTTGTCTCAACCCTTTAGCTGTCCTGTACATGACATATGATATGCACATCTTTGTATGAAGTTTTATATGATCGTGTATTACATGTAATACACATTAAACTGTAATTTAAGCGAAAAATAATTTGGTGTAGCCACTTAAATTTAGTTATAATTTTCAGTTAGAAACATAAAATTTAAAGCTTTACATCTAATGTACATCATATTAATCATTCTCTCATATGGAGACAGCCAAAAGATTGAGAAATAGCTAAGAGACATTTCCAAATTTTCATTGATTGAATGTTTTATGTTTGCGGAAAATAAATAATACTTTGGCTTCGACTACCCAAGTTGTAACAGGTACTCTACCACTTGGATATCATTTATTGCAAAGCATATTGTATCTACTACCTATCAATAGTGTGCTTTATTGCTTTATCTTCTATTGTATCAAAATGTGCTCCCACACTTTCACACATACATATATTCAAAATCTAATCTGACCTATTTTCCTCTTAAGCCACAAGATCCAGCTTCTATGGGCACCACGGTGATAAATGCTGCTAAGAATGCTTTGGAGAAGCGCTACTATTTGCTGCCTTATCTCTACACGCTGTTCTACAGAAACCACGTGTTTGGAGAAACTGTGGCCAGGCCTTTGTTCTTTGAGTAATGTAGTATATTCTTTAATTGATGATAATATTTCTGTCTGTAAAGCCGCGGTAGCTCTAGTATCACTTGGATATCATTTATTGCGAAGCATATTGTATCTACTACCTATCAATAGTGTGCCTTATTGCTTTATCTTATATGCTTTATTGAATGTGCTAATTGAAACTGATTTAAAAGAATGTTAATTAGGTGGAACAGAAGTTAACCCACCATGACGGAAAAGGTTAATGCCTACAAAACTTTCATTTGGAAAAAGCGTTTATTGTCTGCTGAGATCATTTTCCAACCCGCTGATCTTACAAAACTTCTTATTAATGATCGAGTCTCCTTTGTAAACGGATATCGGTGGCCAAACAAATATTGTGTATCTATATTTCTAAACTCTCTCTTCTTTAGTTATTATGTGTTATTGACTTATGAATACACTACTATCCTTTCATACTTTTTTAATTGTTTAATTTTACGTTCGTTGTCCATTTTATACCCACTGAATCTCGGGATTAATAGGCTAGGCCTACAAAAAATTTTGTTGATCCACGCCATGAAGGCCATGATTGATATGAAATACAAAAATCAACTCTCTCTCTTCTTTAGTTATTATGTGTTATTGACTTATGAATACACTACTATCCTTTCATATTTTTAATTGTTTAATTTTACGTTCGTTGTCCATTTTATACCACTGAATCTCGGGATTAATAGGCTAGGCCTACAAAAAATTTTGTTGATCCATGCCATGAAGGCCATGATTGATGATGAAATACAAAATCAACTCTCACGCTTTCTTTAGTTATTATGGTTATTGACTTTTGAATACACTACTATCCTTTTCATACTTTTTTAATTGATTAATTTTACGTTCCCGTTGTTCCCATTTATCCCCTGAATATCGGGAATTAATATGATAGTCTACAAAAAACTTTGTTGATGCCACGCCATGAAGGCCATGACTGATATGAAATACAAAAATCAACTCTCTTCTTCTCCTAATCTTAGTTATTATGTGTTATTGGACTTATGAATACACTACTATCCTTTCATACTTTTTTAATTGTTTAATTTTACGTTCGTTGTCCATTTTATCCCCACTGAATCTCGGGATTAATAGGCTAGGCCTACAAAAAATTTTGTTTGATCCATGCCATGAAGACCATGATTGATATGAAATACAAAAATCAACTCTCTCTCTTCTTTAGTTATTATGTGTTATTGACTTATGAATACACTACTATCCTTTCATACTTTTTTAATTGTTTAATTTTACGTTCGTTGTCCATTTTATACCCACTGAATCTCGGGATTAATAGGCTAGGCCTACAAAAAATTTTGTTGATCCACGCCATGAAGGCCATGATTGATATGAAATACAAAAATCAACTCTCTCTCTTCTTTAGTTATTATGTGTTATTGACTTATGAATACACTACTATCCTTTCATACTTTTTTAATTATTTAATTTTACGTTCGTTGTCCATTTTATACCCACTGAATCTCGGGATTAATAGGATAGGTCTACAAAAAATTTTGTTGATCCACGCCGTGAAGGCCATGATTGATATGAAATACAAAAATCAACTCTCTCTCTTCTTTAGTTATTATGTGTTATTGATTTATGAATACACTACTATCCTTTCATACTTTTTTAAACTTTTTTAATTTTACGTTCGTTGTCCATTTTATACCCACTGAATCTCGGGATTAATAGGCTAGGCCTACAAAAAATTTTGTTGATCCATGCCATGAAGGCCATGATTGATATGAAATACAAAAATCAACTCTCTCTCTTCTTTAGTTATTATGTGTTATTGACTTATGAATACACTACTATCCTTTCATACTTTTTTAAACTTTTTTAATTTTACGTTCGTTGTCCATTTTATCCCACTGAATCTCGGGATTAATAGGCTAGGCCTACAAAAAATTTTGTTGATCCACGCCATGAAGGCCATGATTGATATGAAATACAAAAATCAACTCTCTCTCTTCTTTAGTTATTATGTGTTATTGACTTATGAATACACTACTATCCTTTCATACTTTTTTAATTGTTTAATTTTACGTTCGTTGTCCATTTTATACCCACTGAATCTCGGGATTAATAGGCTAGGCCTACAAAAAATTTTGTTGATCCACGCCATGAAGGCCATGATTGATATGAAATACAAAAATCAACTCTCTCTCTTCTTTAGTTATTATGTGTTATTGACTTATGAATACACTACTATCCTTTCATACTTTTTTAATTGTTTAATTTTACGTTCGTTGTCCATTTTATACCCACTGAATCTCGGGATTAATAGGCTAGGCCTACAAAAAATTTGTTTGTTGATCCACGCCATGAAGGCCATGATTGATATGAAATACAAAAATCAACTCTCTCTCTTCTTTAGTTATTATGTGTTATTGACTTATGAATACACTACTATCCTTTCATACTTTTTTAATTATTTAATTTTACGTTCGTTGTCCATTTTATACCCACTGAATCTCGGGATTAATAGGATAGGTCTACAAAAAATTTTGTTGATCCACGCCGTGAAGGCCATGATTGATATGAAATACAAAAATCAAAGTTTGAATGCTATACATTAGGATTTTAGTTCTAAAACTCTTTGGAATATAACAGACATAAGAAGCTAGGTATAATTGCATATTTTAAGGTTTTATTTTAAGATTTAGTTACATATAATGGGTGATCCAAAAGTCAGGACAAACTTTAAAAATAAATAATTCGAAAGCGAATGAAGATT
>CM063506.1:122934299-122949299 GCA_032207245.1 Pardosa pseudoannulata | reverse complement strand
ACTTCATTATAAAACCCTTGTCCGTGCAGTTGTGCTTATAAACACACGAGCTAACACACAAACACCTTTCTCTATCTATACGATAGGAGTTTGTGCATTTTTTAACATGTATTATCATCGAAGATACATCAGTATGGAAAATTACTTAGCACATTTTGTCACTACGTTGTCACGTGTTACGATGTCTTGATAACACCACAACGCTTTGTTACTTTAAATAAAAACATTGCGTATTAAAAATTTGATTATTTTATTTGAAATGATTATCTTTTTATCACTGAGTCATATAGTTATCATTAGTAGTTTATTAGCATGCAAAATTCCGACACACATTTTACCACTACTACGTCACGTGTTTTGACACCATGACGGTTTTCTCTAAAGAATATCCCCGTTTATTAAAATGAAATAATTTATCTGTAATGAGGCATTTTTCATGAATGATTTATGCATATTCATTGAAGATACATTAAGAAGTATGCAAAACTTCAGCTCAATTGAAGATAAGGAAACTAGCGAAAGATTGATTAAAAGATTCAAAAATAGACAGGCAGACTGATAAATAGTGCGCATTAAATAAGAGTTAAATAATTTTATTTGTGAGAAATAACAAATTAAATAAGAACTTACTTATTAAAACACTTTAAAATGAGCTGTCAAGTTGTTTTTCAAATAAAAAAGAGCTTGAATGTAAGCAACAAAACTGACTCGTAAGACCTCGTAAGAAAAATAATTATTCTGTCGTAATTCTAGTCTCGTAAATACTAGTTGCGTAATAGACTCTTTTTATCTTACAAAAGATGACTCTCTCTGTTTACTCCCGCCAATGCGTTTTCTCTATTCAAAAATCACGCAAGTAAGATTTGGCGTAAGCTGTACTCAGAGAAAATGACATTTACAAGATTACAAGCTTTAGATTATTTTGGAGATATTTGCAACATAAATAGAGGCACAAGTATCATATGTATATATGTATGTGTAATATATACATATATATTGTATGTAATATATATATGTGAGTGTGTCTGTGTAAGGAAAATTAAACTATATCGTAAAAGTAATGTAGGCATTTTGTCTAAAACTCCAAAGAAGGCCCTAGAAAATTCTCAGGGGTTTTCAAATCTTAAGTCAAGGGCAAAAAGTCCCGCGTCTGTTTTCTTTCCCCTTTTTAATACCAAACCTAAATGACCTCTGGGGCTACAGTTCACGCCCGTATGTTCAGAGAAAGTGTCTAACCAATTATAACCCTACATTGCCCTAGCAGACAATTTAGGAAATTTCTAAACAAAATGGAGATGCAAGCCATGGGACGCAGATTTCGTAGAAATTTTCCCACAGATTTTATCTGAGATGTTGACCCAGGTATTAAGATCCTTTTACTTATAACTTATAACTAGCTGGCCCCTCAGTTTGTTCTGTTCCTATAATGAAGTGGGAACCCGTCCTCCATCGTTCTGTTAATAAAGGTCTTAAGCTAAAATGGTGTCATTTTTATGGGCCATGATTGCAACCACCCACTGTGAAGTCGTCTTATTATATATATATATATATATATATATATATATATATATATATATATATATATATATATATATGAATGTGACATAACTTAATATAATGTCCACATAAATTGAAAATACTGTAGAATAATATAGCCGAGTTAATTGATGCAGACTTACAAAAACATCTTTTATTTGGAACACCAGATAACACATAAATACCCGAAAGGAAAAAGAACACAAAACAGAAAATATCGTATGTTATTTTACATCGCATTCTCAAAGGAAAAAGTCTCGAAATCTATGTGCTAGGCCTTATATTATCTTCTGGAAGGGGAATAGCCCCAAGAAGGATTTCATTCCGGTAACCAATCACCTTACTTTAATTACTTTTTGTTTATTCTAGAAGATACTACGTCACAATGAGCGAGAAAAAATATATCAACGGTGCTGCAATTCTAAATTTAAGGTGCCAGAAAATGAGCGTTCGCCGCCATATTTAAAAAAGACGAGGTTTAGAATTTTACTATTACAAATATATATATATATATATATATATATATATATATATATATATATATATATATATATATATATATATATATATATATATATGTATGTATATATATATATATATGTATATATATATATATACAGTCCTTTGTATGTGTCTACAGTTGTTCGCTATGCATTGCAAAATAGTGGGGCCTTCAAGAAATTTTGTACTTTGATTATGGTCAATCCTATGAAGATTTTAATCCTTTAGCTAGGTCAAATTGTACATAGGTAAGTACATTTTTGAAGAGATTTTAAAAAAATGAATCGAAGTACATATAAAAAAATAAATATATTAATCGCGCAACAGATAATGTTAAATACTTTAATTTTTCAACCTTATATTCTGTTACGCTCACAAGGCATAATAAAGATATGATCATTGTAGAGAGGTTATTAATCAAGATTATGAAAAAGACATGATCATTGTAGAGAGGTTATTAGTCAAGATTATGAAAGAGACATGATCATTGAAGAGAGGTTAATAGTCAAGGCCATCATAGAGACATGATCCGTGTACAGTGATTAGTAATCAAAGTCATGATAGAAACATGATCATTGTAGAGAGGTTAATAGTCAAGGTCATGATAAAGAGTGATCACTTAGAGATGTTAATTGTCAAAGTCATGACAGAGACATGATCATTGAAGAGAGGTTAATAGTCAAGGCCATCATAGAGACGTGAGCACTGTAGAGATGTTAATTATAAAGGTCATGATAGAGACATAATCATCGTAAAGAAGTTAATAGTCAAGGCCATGATAGAGAGTGATCACTGCAGAGATGTTAATTGTCAAGGTCATGAGAGAGACATGATCATTATAGAGAGGTTAATGGTCAAGGTCATGATAGAGACTTTACTTTAACTTTATGGTGTCAGGAAACTCTATAATTTGGTGCTATTCCATACATTTTTCTTCTAATACTGATCTAAATACTGATTTAAATTTTAGGCTTTTATACTAGAATTAGTTTAAATTTTCTATTTTTATCAGGCATATTTCTTTTGTTTTAATTTTTTGTCGTCATTTTGTCACATTTTCAATCTATTCAGCTGCCCTGGGTAACAGATACGGTCGTAATTAACCCCTTAATGCACAGTTTTTTTTAAGGCCGGCCAAACAAATCATTTTTTAATGTAAAAAAACACAATTTAGAACGTTGTCTTGCCAAGAAAATTACAAAAATACAAAAATAATCAAAATTTTTATTGCAATTTTGGATTTTGATAACACTGCAGAAAATAGTCGAATATTGTAATATTACAAGCACATTAACTTTTTTTATCTTTCTTCTTTCTTTTCAAATTCCCATTTCAGAATAAACATTATTATCAGTAAAAATACTTATTTATACTTTTAAAACATAAATAATAACAATACTAGTATTTATAAAATTAATCAAAATTTTTTAGTGCTATATATTGCGAAACAAGGTGCAACACATAGCCCAGCATTATAACTATTACACGTGTAACGACGCTCTTTTCTTTCCCTTTTTCCTTTGCTATCTCTTTTAGCACAACACACAGCGCAATATCTACAAAAGTACAACGCCGCTCGAATTATCTCGAGTGTGCACAGTTTGGCCAGTTTAGAGCGCTCGAGTTAACTCGAGCGTGCACGTTAAGGGGTTAAATCTAAAGGTTACCAAACTAAGTAATAAATGACATTGTCCGATTGCTTCTATATCTCATTTTTTTCTACGCCTTTCACTTTTCTTTTTTAATAACATACATCGTAATAAACTTCTTCTAAAAAGTTATTTAATTAATACCTTAATTAAATTATCTTTCCAATGATGCATAAATTTATGGAACTACACAAAAAACTTAGTGTTATGAAATCTGAAAAATCAAAAAAGATTTTTTCTAAAAGATTTTCAAAATTTTGGGCGTTAATGCATACCATCTGCCTTTATAGAATTACAAATCACTAAGGTGTTAGGACGTAAATTTCAATACAGGTTATTGACTCAAAGAAAAAGACAAATCTCTTTGAAGGCACAAAGGGCATGTAAAAAATTGTGGGCGTAAATGTATCTCATGATTAACAGATTTCTATTTTTCATTGTTGAAATAAGAATTTAATGGAGCATTAAAATTGTCTAAGACATAGTTAAACATAAAAAAATTATTTTATAAGTTTTAAAGTCTAATTTTCCCTACTTTAGGTTTGAAATAAAACATTGTTTATCATCGTCGTCATCATCAGTATTTTTATTATTAATATTATTATTATTATTATTATTATTATGAGTCAAACATAAGAGATGTGTATTTTATAAAATTTAAAGTCTAACTAATACTTTTTTAGATCCTAAATACAAACATTATTTTATTATTATTATTATTATTATTATTATTATTATTATTATTATTATTATTATTATTATTATGAGTCAAACATAAGAGATGTGTATTTTATAAGTTTTAAAGTCTAATTTACTCTGTTTTACATTTGAAATTCAAACATTATTTTATTCTCATCACCGTCATTATTATTATTATTATTATTGTTGTTATTGTTATGATCATTAGTTAAACATAAGAAATGTGTGTTTTATGAGTTTTAAAGTCTAATTTACTCTGTTTTACATTTGAAATTCAAACATTATTTTATCCTCATCACCACCATTATTATTATTATTATTATTATTATGAGTCAAACATAAGAGATGTGTATTTTATAAATTTTAAAGTCTAATTTACTCTATTTTACATTTGAAATTCAAACATTATTTTATTCTCATCACCGTTATCATTGTTGTTATTATTATTATTAGTTATTATTATTATTGTTATCATCATTAGTCAAACATAAGAGATGTGTATTTTATAAAGTTTTAAATTCTAATTTACTCTGTTTTACATTTGAAATCCAAACATTATTTTATCCTGATCACCATTATTATTATTATTATTATTATTATTATTATGAGTCAAACATAAGAGATGTGTATTTTATAAATTTTAAAGTCTAATTTACTCTATTTTACATTTGAAATTTAAACATTATTTTATTCTCATCACCGTCATCATTATTACTGTTGTTGTTATTATTATTATTATTGTTATCATCATTAGTCAATCATAAGAAATGTGGGTTTTATAAGTTTTAAAGTCTAATTTACTCTGTTTTACATTTGAAATTCAAACATTTGTTTATCCTCATCACCACCATTATTATTATTATTATTATTATTATTATTATTATTATTATTATTATTATTATTATTATCATTATCATTATTATTGTTATTATCAAACATAAGAAATGTGTGTTTTATGAGTTTTAAAGTCTAATTTACTCTGTTTTACATTTGAAATTCAAACATTATTTTATCCTCATCACCATCATTATTATTATTATTATTATTATTATTATTATTATTATTATTATTATTATTATTATTATTATTATTATTATTATTATTATTATGAGTCAAACATAAGATATGTGAATTTTATAAATTTTAAGGCCTAATTTACACTGCTTCAGATCTGCAATACAAACACTGTTTTATCATTATCATCATTGAACTTTTACAGCTGTTCTTTCTAGACATTTTTAAAGTACGAATTCCTTTAAAGAGGACTTATATATTGCAAATTAATCATTTTTAATAACAACATAAGTGGTGGAACATTTATTAAAAACTAACCCAGGTGTATGACAACGATTAATGAACGAGAAAAGGCAGAGTAGAAAATAAATAGTTTTCCTCAGTTAAAATGTGTAGTAAAATCATCTGTATCTAAAATAAACCCAGCTTCATTTAGCATATTTTAATGTTATTTATTCCATCGGCCTTCTTAGAAATTTGATCACTTGTTTGCATACACACCTATAGCCTCGTCCATACTTTCTGATATTCACAAACCTTAGCGAGATCAATGCACCTTTACGTGTTCAAAAACGATGCAAGTAAACGAATTGAAACGCAGTTACGTGGCGAAAACCAACTCAAATCAGTAACAAAAAACATTCAAATCATTTAATAGGTTTTGTTTTTAAGATTTACAGATACACGTTCTTGCCACATGATAATCATTCTCAAACTGGGTTGACCTTCACACCAAAGATAAATCAGTCATACTGGCATTGTTTATATCTCTTTTCCGTGTTCTTTTTTATTTTCTTGTACTAAATAAAGGGAGTATTGTAAATAATTGCGAATAATGTCAGCATTCGGATTTTAGTGGAATAAATACTCCTTTTGACCCTGCCGCTGTCTCTAAATCAGTTTGTATAGGTTTAAGGTGGGTTTATACCTGCCATATTAGGTTCCTCTCGCTCAATGCTAACCAACAGACAAAACAAATTTCTCTGTCCAGCTAGCATTTTAAGAAATATTTTAAAAAATTACACCTCACGATAGAGTAACATCGCACGGGAGCTCGTTGTCTGACCTTCCTAGGCCAGGCCCTCTAGGTCAGAATTTCTGTCTAGCATGTATGGTAATGAGATAACAGATAATTAAACACGAAATTGAGGACAGTAATCACTATATGGAATTAGTTAAGATGGTAGAGAATTAAATTGTTTAAAAATTTAAGATAGCAATAAACGAAGGTACACGAGTTCAGTGAAGGGGTACACAGTATAACAGATATCATAAAAATGAATTACGATTAAGTTCAATGGACACTGTTAGGTTATTACACAATAATACATTTTTTTAATTATTAATAAGTTAAGTTGATTAAGATTCTCAGTTGCAAGAACGAAGATTCCGATAGCACGAATTCTGACTACTTCTAGGAGAAATTCTATTGGTTCCTGAGAGCCAATAAAATTTGAGTATATCAGAGCTTGATTCTGCAAGGGAGCGAGAGGCTTCGAGCTAAATAGAATAACAAATTCTCTAGAATGCTTATCATTATTTTTTTTAATTACTTACTTCTGGTAAATGCTATTATTTGCATTTGAAAAAGGCTATACCAAATTTTCATTTAAAAACTTTTTCAAATATTTTTCACAATTACTTTAAAATAACACATATTTTTCTAACTTTAAAAAAAATGATCATGACATCTTTATGCTGTTTTGTGTTACCATTATACCATTATATAAAATTCTCTGGCTGGTTCGCATTTTAAGAATTCTTTAAAAAAAATATTCCAATATAAAATGATATTAAATTGCCTCTGGCCAGCTCACGTTTTAAGAATTCTTTAAAAAAATTAATACCTATATATCATTATATAAAATTCTGTCTGGCCGACTCGGATTTTAAGAATTCTTTAAAAAACATTTTACGGGTGTACCATTATAAAAAATTCCCTCTGTCCGGCTCACATTTAAAATTTTCTTTAAAAAGTTACCTTTATTACCAATATACCTTTGTATAAAATTTCCTTTGGCCGGCTCGCATTTTAAGAATTCTTTAAAAAAAACTATACCAATATACTATTATATAAAATTCCCTGTAGTGGGTTTGCATTTTAAGAATTCTTTAAAAAAGTATACCAATATACCATTATGAAAAATTCTCTTTGGAGGGTTCACTTTTTAAGAATTCTTAAAAAAATTATAATTATATACCATTATATAAAATTCCTTGTAGAGGGTTCACATTTTAAGAATTCTTTAAAAAATTAAACAAACATACCATTGTATAAAATTCTCTATGGTGGGTTCGCATTTTAAGAATTCTTAAAAAAATAAAAACAATATACCATTATATAAAATTCCTTGTAGAGGGTTCACATTTTAAGAATTCTTTAAAAAAAAATAAACAAACATACCATTGTATAAAACTCTTTTAAAAAAAAATAAACAAACATACCATTGTATAAAACTCTGTTTGATGGGTTCGCATTTTAAGAATTCTTAAAAAAATCAAAACAATATACTATTATTTAAAATTTCCTGTGGAGGATTAACATTTTAAGAATTCTTTAAAAAAATAAACAAACATACCATTATATAAATTTCCCTTTGACCAATGCGCATTTTAAGTATTCTTTAATAAATTATACATTGTGCTATTATATAAAACTAGCATATAGCCCGTCATATGACGGGATCAGTAAAATTTTTAACTTTCCAGAATTGTAAAGTACACTATGAGGCAGGTAAAAATGGTTTGTTTTTTGACTGAGAATTATCTGATTCACTCTCAATAATTTGTTCATCTTCATACTTCTCTAGTCTCGTTCGCATTTTAAGAATTCTTTAAAAAAATTATTCCAATATAAAAGGATATTAAAGTGCCTCTGGCCAGCTCACGTTTTAAGAATTCTTTAAAAAAAAATTCATACCAATATATCATTATATAAAATTCTGTCTGGCCGACTCGGATTTTAAGAATTCTTTAAAAAACATTATACCGGTATACCATTATAAAAAATTCCCTCTGTCCGGTCACATTTAAAATTTTCTTTAAAAAGTGATATCAATATACAATTATATAAAATTTCCTTTGGCCGGCTCGCATTTTAAGAATTCTTAAAAAAAACTATACCAATATACTATTATATAAAATTCCCTGTAGTGGGTTTACATTTTAAGAATTCTTTAAAAAAATATACCAATATACCATTATGAAAAATTCTCTCTGGCGGGTTCGCATTTTAAGAATTCTTAAAAATATACCAATATACCATTATATAAAATTGCATGTAGAGGGTTAACATTTAAAGAATTCTTTAAAAAAAATTAAACAAACATACCATTGTATAAAACTCTGTTTGATGGGTTCGCATTTTAAGAATTCTTAAAAATATACCAATATACCATTATATAAAATTGCATGTGGAGGGTTAACATTTTAAGAATTCTTTAAAAAAATAAACAAACATACCATTATATAAATTTCCCTTTGACCAATGCGCATTTTAAGTATTCTTTAATAAATTATACATTGTGCTATTATATAAAATTACCTCTGGCTCGTTCGGATATTAAGAATTCTTTAAAAAAAAACTATATCAACATGGCATTATATAAAAATTATACAGACAGAAATTTCCTTGTACGTACATACAAATGTAACACTGAAATTGATCGAGGCATGACCAAAATAATGATTTTTGTTCAAATCTGAGTACTGAAATATATTTTGATTAGTATACTTTACTTTGTACATGTAAGCAAAAATTTATACAACAGTTATGTTTTAGGCTGCCCAGAGAATAAAGAATTACACTTTGTAATATATTTTTGTATATATTTTTTTCTTATTAAAGAATGTGTTCTACAAACTCGAGCCGAAATGCAGCCCTGTATAATTTGCCGTCTTGGCCAGGGGTCTGGATTACAAACAAAAGGAATGTAGGAAAAAAGGAAACTTTAAAAATGCATGTTTGTAAACAGAAAAATTTGGATGATAATGGAAAGTGAAAAAAAGTGAAGAAATCGACTTCGGTTAACGAAGAATTTCGGTTAATCGAGGTTCTACTGTACGTATACAGTCAAACCTGTTTATGTCGAATTTCTTGGGAGTAAATAAAAAATTCGAGATACACAGGTTTTATGAAAATAGACTAAGAAAATTTCTTTACACAATACAAAAGGTTGAAAATTTGAAGTGCTTTTAGTTTTATTTACATACCTTACATAAAGTAATCCGTTAGGAGTTTTTGATGCAAAACTTTTTTAGACTGGACAATTTTTTGTAGTTTTGACACAATGGCGGAGCAATGCTGATCAATATTTTCTTGGGATTCAAGAAAAATTCTTAGTGTTTCAATGACTTTTTCTGCTTTTTTTTGCGTAACACTGCTTTCTACATCGATGTTGTTCTCTTTTTCATGATCCTCTTCATCATCAGAAGTTCCCAGAACGTTTTCGAAAATTTCGGAATCAGTTAATAATGTTCCACTCGTTACAGCTGATTTATCTACTTCTATAAAATCTTTAAATGAAGTGTCAGTATTCAGTTTCTCTCTGATAATCATCCATGCCCTCGGGTTTTCATCAGTTTCCTTGGCCGGTTGCTCTTCGGTTTCTTTTAGATGTTGTTCTCCGACTGTGCATTTTTAATACTATTCCCACCCAGTACCTGACCAAATAACCCACGAGAGAGAAAACTAAAAGTGTATTTCTTGGAAATAGGAACTTGTGCGGTTGTCAACGCAATAATGCTCTAAACTGGAATGTTGTGTTTCTTAAGAAAATTCGAGATAGAAAGGTTTGGGAAAAAATAATTTGAGATAGGTTTGGAAAATACGTTAAATTTTTATTGAAAATGTAGGGAAATTGAAAAAATTCAACATAGACAGGTTTTCGAGATAAGCAGGTTTCGAGATAGACAGGTTTGACTGTATATACAAATTAAGCGAACAATATGCATAAAAAATGCATAAAATGATGAAAACTTATAACAAACTTTTAGCCAAGTTTGAAAAAGGAAAATTCATTGTTCATTATTTTCTGTTCTCTATCGATATAGTCTAATCAACGTAGTTTTTAAAACTACCGTTGCGATAATTTTTCCTAATAGCAGGAATACTTCTGAGATAGAACACAATAGTAGATAAAATAGAGACAAAGCTTGGAGAGATAAGATTCGTAAGTGTGTATCTTTAATTACATAATCAGTCTGTTTGGTTTACGATCTAAAAATATTTACCATGAAGAGAAAAATTATTGCTACCAAATGAAGATTAAATGAATAAAATAATAAATAAATAAACATAGTCCAGTAATTGTTGATTTTTATTTATGGAACAGGTGCTTAAATTTGCAGCTTAAAAATTATCATTGTAAGTTTTAATACTGCTTTTCATATCCAACCATTTTTACTTGCTTGTACAAAGTAAAAGGAAGTATTTTAATTACTACAAAGACACAAGATTACTACCATATTGCGCTGGAGATATGTCACGAGAGACTTGCGCGTCATAATGACTCAGAAGTCACCAGAGATGGAAATTTGGCGCCATAAATTCCCTTCTATGGCGACTTTTCATTATGAGGACTTGTAATATCATTGTGAAGAGGAAGTTGCCTGTGACATATTTTGATCCCAATATTGTAGCATCCCAAATGTAATATATTTATATATTGATCATGACTGACTCAATTTGGAATATTTTAAGTGTTACACTTGTATATACGTACAGGGAAACTTTAATTCTGAAAATATAACTATCAATTTTAGCCATTCCTGAACTAGTTTTGACTAGTTTTCTGTTAACGTCTGTATGTATGTATATTCTGTAACTCAAAACTTATTAGCCACAGGAAGTCTGAAATTTTTTATGACTGCTATAACGTTTAGTTGTGCAATTTCCCTTCGTCGAACGCTATAAAATGAAAAATTTCAAAATAACGAGTTATTACATTTGGGGCGTTCATAAAAGATCTGTAGAACATCGAAATCTTCTATTTAAGACAATGATAACTTTAAATTCAGCTCTTTTCTTTTTGATTGCAATGGGCTAGGAAAATTTTCAATATAACGTATGTTAATGCTGTGTAAGCATAATTCAAAATAGATCAGCCGTAAAATGTTGAAATTTGGTACTTAGGGCTATTATAACTTCTTGCTCTGCTATCTTTCCTTTGTTTGTAATCTGAACTCTATATAACATGCAATAATATACATTGTATTGAAATTTTTAATTGTGTGGGGCCAACTCAAAAACAATTAACTGTAAAATGTTGATATTTTGTATTTAGGGCTATTACCAGATTGAATTGTGCACCTCTCCTTTTGATTACAATCTGCATTCTACATTCCCAAAAATTTCACTATAGCTTCTGTTTAGGCTGTCAAACATAATTAAAAATGTTTAGCCATACAAGGTCAAAATCCTGTACACTGTCTACCAATAACTATTTGGACACCTGTGATAGAAAAGAAAAACTAACTTTATTCAAAATCAATAGTTGGTAGAGCCTCCACGAGAGGTAATTACAGCGTGAACCCTCCGGGGCATACTTTCCACAAGTCTTTGTATTACAGCCAGTGGTATTATCTTCCAATCAGCTTGGAGTAGACATACAAGTTCCTTCGCCGATTTTTGACGGGTAGTGCACCCCTTAATTCAGCGATCCGACTTGTCCCAGAGGTTCTCGATAGGGTTCAGGCTGGGCTCTGGGCAGGCCAGTCCATTCGATTAACCCCATTGGCACCATACCAAGCTTTGGTTAACCTCGAAACATGACAACTGGCATTGTCGTATTAAAAGTAACAGGGGTCCAACCCATAAAACTGCCACAACGAAGGAAGCACATTGTCATCCAAAATAGTGCAGTAGGCATTGGCGTTGAGCTTACCATGAATGGGGACCAAGAGTCCCAGTCTATACCAGGAGAAACAACCCCAGAGCATAATTCCACCTTCGCCGAACTTGACTGTTGGCACAATGCATTCTGGCAGGAGACGTTCTCCAGGCAAACGCCAGACCCAGACTCTGCCATCCGAACAGTAAAGGGTGAACCTTGATTAGTCGCTCCAAAGAACCCGTTTCCACTGATCTACGGTACAATTTCCATGTGCTTTGCACCACATTAACCGAGCAGCGCGGTTGGACTTTGTGATCAAAGGCTTATGGGCAGCAGCACAACCATGAAAACCAATCAGCTTCCTTACGGATGGTATTCATTGAAACAATACTCCAGGATGCCTGTTGAAACTCCTCGTGGATGAGGGCCATCGGTTATGGTCGGTTCTTCCAAATTTCTCTGGACAGCACTCGTAGGTCTCTATCTCCCAGTTTCGTTAGCCTACCGACTCGGGGCACATTCCGAAAATCCCCGCTCACCTTTCACTTCTTAATCACATAGGCCACTGTCGATTTTGGGTACTTCAGTTCACTAGATATGTCCCTTAAGGATCAGCCACATTTGTGAACCCAATAATTATACCTTTCTTGAAATCATAGAGCTCTGAACTGTGTAGCATCTTGCATGCGACTAATGCCGATGCTGTTTCCTAGACAATGTATACCGGCGAAGGCCATGACGTACGTCAGGACCGCAAATATCGTCATTTGTATAGGTGTTCAAATACTTATTTGTTGACAGTGTACTTAAGGCTATGATAACATCTAGTTGTACTCATTCTGTTTAGATTACAATCTGAACTTTATATAATGAAAAGTTTCTATATAACGTATATTAATGCTCTGTAGAAAGAAAAAAAAACGACTAACTGTAAAATGTTGAAATATTACTTCAACATTAAGACATTCTCAATTGAAAACACAATTTATCTAACGAAAACTTTTAATATAAATGATAATAATGCTATATGGGTACAATGCAAAAACAACTGTCCTTGAAATGTTGAAATATTAATTCAACTTTAAACCATCTTCAATTGAAAACATTTTATTTTGCATAAATATTATATCTTCCTGTTGTGCATCTCTTCTTTTCATTGCAATCTTCACAAGGAAAATTTTCTATACAACGTGTAGTAATAGCGTGCAATAAACAAGAAAGTGAGTTTTATTGAAATTTTTCGCTGTGTGGACCTAACTCAAAAATGATTAGCTGTAAAGTGCTGAAATTTTGCATATACAACTATTATAACATCTAATTGTGTACCTTTCCTTTTGATAGCAATGTGCACTGTACATAACGAAAAATTTCAATATAATGTGTTTTAAGGATATGGCCATAACTAAAAAAACTATTAGCCTTAGAAGGACGAAATGTTGTATTTAAGACTAATATAACAAATTGTTGTTCTCCTCTTCTGATCTGCACTCTATATAAAAAGTTATGTACCTTTCCTTTTGATAGCAATGTGCACTGTACATAATGAAAAATTTCAATATAATGTGTTTTAAGGATATGGGCATAACTAAAAAAACTATTAGCCTTAGAAGGACGAACTGTTGTATTTGAGACTAATATAACAAATTGTTGTTCTCCTCTTTTGATCTGCATTCTATATTACGAAAAATTTCTATAAAAACTGCAATAACAACGCGCAATAAACAAGAACGTGAGTTATATAGAAATTTTTTGTTTTATAGGCCTAACTCGAACACGATTAGTTGTAAATTATTAAAACCTAGCATTTAAAACTAATGTAACATTTAATTTTACTCCTCCTCTTTTGATAGCAATCTGCATTCAATATAAGAAAAAATTTTATTATAATGTGTTTTAAGGATATGGGCATAACTGAAAAAAACTATTGAGCCACGGTAGCTCAGTCGGTCTCGTAATTGAAAGGTTGCTGGTTCGGAACCCAAGTCGGCCTAAGATCCGCCGTGTTTGTTAAAGGTGACTGGGGCACGTAAAATATGCAAGTGGTCACAAAATCCTCCAAGTTCTCAATCAATACCTCTGGGGGTGGCAGGCCAAGTCTGTGGGGTTTTCTGCTTGGTCCCTGCTTCAAATTTAGAAGGACCTACTTGAGCGATGTCGTTATTGATATTCATTAACCCATTAACGCCAACATAATTCTGATGAATATATATCAGTAAATACCTAACATAGAAGCTATTATAGACACCTGAAAATAAAACAAAATATGAAATTTAAACACCTTTAAATGTGACATCAAGGCATCATTAGTGAGGAGGTGTCATTTTAACCCTTTTAAGGACAGTGGTTTCCCAGTGAAACCACCTGTTAATACTTTTTCTCTGTTTTAAACACATTAATATTTCCCTTTGTTTTTGACACTTTAAAACTATAAATAGATGGTATCACCACAATTAATTTATTTCTCTTTGAAATATACTTTTTTGAATTTGTTTTACATGAAAGAATCAAGATTTCGATTTTCTTCCTTATCTCATGTGAAAATACTTACCTAAAACATTACTTTATAAATTGTTTAGCTATTTATTAATTACATTATTTTAAGGGTAGTAATCCATTGCTCTCTTGAAGTATTTAATCTTTTAAGAAAGAAATATTTTACTGCTGTACAAAAGGGGAGCGTTTCACAGTTAAATTCTGGTCTCTGAATCTCGCACCCCCCCCCCAAAAAAAAAAGAATGTAAAAATATTTTTCTTCATATATTTCAAAT
>CM063506.1:122919299-122929299 GCA_032207245.1 Pardosa pseudoannulata | reverse complement strand
TCCATGTCATTGATTATACGCTCCCTTTCGTTTTCCAAGTCTTGGAGCCTGGCCTCTTTTTCCAACCGTTTACGTTCAAAGTAACCGCGAAAAGGCATTGCATCAAGGATTCTTTTCCGTAGGTTTTTTAGCATGTTTAAGAAATAAAACTCACTTAAAAATCAATGTTTTATAAATTTTCTCTCAAATTAGCTCTTTAACGTCACACTCGCTGAGAGTTTAGCTAAGAACTGAGAAATAACAAGGAAATTTTGCACCTCTTGTTCACAACAATAGAGCCAACAATGAGAACCTAATTTTGAAATACCTACATTGTTTACATTTGCAGATATTTTCTCTTTTGATGTCGCTTTGTTACCAACAGAGCAAGAGCTTCATAAACAGCAATGTATACAATCTTTGTCTAACTGTAATAGTATCGTCTTTTGCGTCGTTTTCCAGTGGATTTTTGTTTGGGATTACATTACAGTCAGTTGACAAATTAATACTGTTTGCTCTTTGCGATATTCTACTGTTGATACGTTTGGAACTCTATTCCTATTTAATTTTTTCCTTCTTCGATCCAAAATGCAATCTTTAATGGATATTATTTCCAAATATTAGTTCTTGATGACTGGCAATGTGGAATTGACAAAAACACAAAGCAGAGTGCTAGGGGAAGACACCCCCCGAGGTTGTTGCAAAGAATCTTTAAGGTTAAATACTTGAATATCCGTTTTGAGTAGTTTTGAAGCGATGTTCGACTGTGCGTGCGTATAAAGAAAATCTAAAACTCAATTTAGAGTAAATAAGGCATTTTGTAGTTCTAAATGAGGGTCCTTGATTAATTTGTTAAATATACAGTGACTCCTTCAGATGACATTCGTTTACACAAATATAAACATAACATAACTCGCATTTTCTAATGATAGCCACAAAATAAAAATAACTTGTTAAATGCCTTATCACCCATTTAAATGCATGAAAAATCATGAAGTATGTTTATTAGTACATATTTAACTACAGAAAACAAATATTTATCCTTGCAGTTAAACAAGAATGCATCTTTAAAATAATACTATAACAGTTTTAACTAGATAAGTTTTCCAGACGAAAGCTCGTCGGACAAAATATTTGTGTACAAGATTAAAATAATTTTTCGACTGACAAGCATACTCTGAAAGACTCCAAACGACGGCCAATAGGGTACAGCATTACTACAGGAGTACGTGGGTTCGAATACCCTGATGTATGGATATTCGTAACCTTACTGAATGGGGTTCAGGCATGTCCCTGTCTTATTAGCCTTCGTGCAGTACACAACATAAAACTAACGCTCCAAAGCAATCATTCAGTACTCCAAAAGTCTACTCGCTCCCTTTTCACAGAATAGCAAAATTTTAAATCTATTTAAATAAAGATACGCTTACCTCTTCTATCGAATTCACAGGTGTATGATTTGAGGACAGTCTACAATAGATGTCACGCTTGGAGAAGAGGGAGGATGTTTGCGAAATTGTGACAGTTTGTTGAATGAATTTAATCACCTGCACTTAACAGGGGGAAATAGGGCTTGAAATAATGGCATTAAACTATCGAAAAGGATGGAAGGGGTCGATTTCGAACGTTTTCGAACTCGCTTCGAAATTTGCTATCCCCAACTCATCAAGAATCCAATAATGGATGCCTCTATCCATACCAGATACAACCGATTCATAAATTCGATTACAGTCAGACAGATAAATTAGTTATTATTATACAGGGATGAATACAAATTAGACGTCACAGAAGTATAAAATTATCAGCCTTTTATAGAATTCTATTAAAGAATTTTTCTGAGAAAGTTCAGTGTCATCAGCAATATCGGCAAATCGTTCCTACCAGAGTTCATGGTCTTGAATATCACTGCTGGCATAGATGTTCATACCCTGTCAAAATCGACTCTAAACAGTAGGTCCCGGTCTCGTTAGTCCATTTATAGCAATATCAGTAGATCATAGACTTCCAAACCAACCGTTCATGACAGAGCTTTGCTTACGCAGATTAAAAAATTAAGGTTTTAACAAGATTTATAACATTATATATTTGTTAAAATAAAAACATTTAAAATCAGCAGATCAAATTTTGCAGTTATTTTAAAATGAAAGAAATTTGAAATTGTTTTCTTAGTTGGGAAAAAAGCAACTTTCATTGGATTTTTTTTTTCAAATTTTCTAGTGTAGCAAAAAGTAAACTGTAACATTCCAAATACATTTGATTTTTGTCTCAATTACAATTCTATCTTTACAAAAATTCAGTGTAGGTTTACATAATATGGTAGCAATATCGAGGTATTATGGACGTCTAATACAAATCAGTATATAGTCTGGGGAGATATTATAGGCATCTGAAAGAGACCGATGTTTAGTCTGGGTATACATGAATGATTACTATTGTTATACATACAAAAGTCATTAACACATATAATTTAAAAATAAAATTCGAAATTTAAAATTTAAAATAAAATTCGAAAAAAAAATTTATTTAAAAATAAAATTCGAAATATGATCTGTTGCATAGTACCTTGTTTCTCAATTGAAAGTATAAGTTTATGTAATACTGGGGAAAATGTGAGAAGGGGGAGTTTGAAGTGTGACACCTAATAGCAAAGGTGAACATAAGAGAAAGCAAAATATTGAATAAAAAAAAAGAAAATATCATATATGGAAATCCACTAATACATCGGAGAATTTTATTTGCACCACGCAGCTTCTTTCTAGCAATTATTCCGAACGAAGGCCTAATAGTTAGGAGTTGGTTTTCGGTACCGGTGTTCATGGATTCAGATCCTGCTGTGGTATGGAAGTTCTTAGCCGTTAGGGATCTGCTTTAAACAATAGGTAATGATCTCATTAGCCCTCGTGTTGCAAAAGTATAGACCATAGCGCTCCAACCAAAACCTAACCAAAACTTCTAACAAACGTGCTCCAAAAGACAACGACTTTCTTGTTAGTATATAAGCAGATTTTGAAGTTCCCTTAACCCATTAAAGATCTCATAATTTTGAGGGAAACTGTCGTAAAAGTACCTATTTTTTAATCTGGTAAATTATATAAAACTATGTGTATGTATAATATATGTATTCATTTTTAATTTTTGAGGTGATTTTGTGATTAAAATAAACGAAACTAATTTTTTATGTAAAGCTTACATTCAGGGTTTATATGACTGAATAATAGTTTTCTAGCAAATAAAATAAAGAAATAAAATAAAATGTTTTAAATATTACACGATAATTTTATTACATTTCTGCATATTAATAGATATTAATATTTTTTTCTTGAATGATAAATTTCAAAGCATGAGAAACAGCATGTCAATCTGGACAGTAGGACCGAGTTTCTTTCCTGCATGTCTTATCCTTTTCTTCTCTTTTGGAACAACAATCTCTGATGGTTCTCTTGATGGCTTCCGTTTCTTATCAGAGGGAGGTACCTGTCTAAGAAAAGGACTTTCAATCAAACGGTTGGGGTAATTATCTAAGCTTGGACAACCTCTTTTTACAATGGTATCTGATATATTGTGTTTTTGTATATAAGGTACTAGTCCAAAACAATTTGATACAATACATTACAAACAGTCTGGTACCGCCCTCGAATGTATAGACTGAGAAATAGTTAATGAACGAGCAGATCATCTTTTGAATAAAGCTACCAAAAAACCCGTCATCGATCTTAACATCCAGTGGTATCGTAAACAAATAGACTTTTTTGAAACAAGAAATCTTACACAGATGGCAACTTTTATGGGATACCTCTAATAAAGAAAGACCAGTCCACGCTCTTTTCCCAGAGTGAGTAAAGCCAGATTAGAGAGTAATTTTCATATAAATCAAGTCACCACTGAGCATGGAGACATTTCTCTGACACAGCACAGATTCTACCTCATGACAGACGCCTGCTGGTGCAACCGGGACGTTCGCAATATTAATCACATCATCTATCACTGTTAAATTATGAATCTTTACAGAGACAAATTCTATCTGGCCAACGGGAGCCTACTTAATCTACTTTCTTTCAAGAAGGCAAGACTTGGAGTCACCCACATCATGGATTCCTGTTTACAACTCTCCCTGCAAGGCCTTATCACCCTTGTTACATAATGCTGCTGCTCCTCTGTATATATGCTGTATTTTATTTTGCATATAATGTATTTGTATTTTATTTTTTAAATAAATTATTATGTATTGTAATGCTGTGTATTGAATTGTTTTTATTGTATTTTGTCTTATTGTATTTTAGTTAGGCATTCTATTGTTCTATATTATCAGGGTCGTTGAATAATTCTTTAAATATACAGTGCCTCATTCAGATCACATTCGTTTAAAAAATATAAACATAATATGACTCGAATTTTCGAATGATAGACAGAAAATAAAAATCTCTTGTTAAATGCATGAAAACTCATGTAGAAAATTTATTAGTATATACTTAACTACAGAAAACAAACATTTAACCTTACAATTAAACAAGAATGTATCTTTAAAATTATACTATAAAAATTTTAACTGGATTTGTTTTACAGACGAAAGCTGTGTGGTCTGAGAAAATATTTGTCTGTAAGTTTAAAATAGTTTTTCGACTGTCAAGCATACTCTGAAAGACTCTAAACGACGGCCGTTAGGCTGCAGCACTGCTACAGGATTATATGGGTTTGAATTCCTCTGCTGGTATGGATGTTCTTAACAGTACTCCATCGGGTTCGAATTGATCTGACACATTACAAACAGCCTGGTAACGCCCTCGGATGTATAGACTAAGAAATATTTAATGAATGAGCGGACCATCTTGCGAAGGTAGCGACCAAAAACACTGCCATTTATCTTAACATCCATTGGACTCGTGAACAAATACTTTATTGAAACAAGAAATCTTACTCAGATCGAAATTTTTAAGGGGAATCCTCTGGTAAAGGAAAACTAGTCCACGCTCTTATCCCCGTGAGTGAGTAAAGTCAGATTACAGAGTGATTTCCATATAAATCAAGGCATCTTTATGAGCATGGATCCATTCATCTGCATCAAACAGATTCTTCCACAAGATTGACGTCTGCTGGCACAAGCGGGACTTGGGCGATATAAATGACATCACCTATCACTGCGAAATTATGAATTCTCAAAGGGAAAAATTCTTTCCCACCAACTTTTCAAACGAGAACCTACTTAATCTACTCTCTTATAAAGTATCGAGACTTGGAGTCACCTACGTTATGGATTCTTGTTTACCTCCCTGGAAGGCCTCATCTCTCCTGCTACATGATGCTGCTGTTCTTCTTTATATACTGTATTTTTATTTTGTATATAATGCATTTGTATTTCATTTTTAATGTATTATTATGTATTGTGGTGCTGTGTATTGTATATTTTTTTGTATTTTCTCTTTCTGTTTTTGTATTATTCCATATTATCCATTCCTATCTTATCTCTATAATTGTATCTTTGTTTTGTACTGTAATGTGTTATATGGTTATGTACTGTGATTTTGTTGTTGTTATGTAATGTATTGTTTGATGTAATTTTGGCTTTGTAGTTTTCAGTAAATAAGGTTACTAATTAGAACAGAGGAAAGATATTATTTAAATTGAAGTCTGTGTTAAGACTGCCAGAGTTTCATTGTTTAGATTGTTTAGATTTATCATTCTTTCTGCCCTTCTTGAAAATATGGGTTGAAGAAATTTTTACCGTTTCAGTATTCCGAATACCTAGTCCAAAGACATGCCTAGTTATGTAAATCACTTTTTTCTCAATGATACTTTAATTTTATATGCTTACTATTGTTTGTCTAGAAGAGTAAAATTTGTGTTTAATAGCTTCTTCTTCTAATTACTTATTAAGCAGAAGTAATTTTGAATTACTAGATTTTAAAAATTACTGAAGAACATGCTTCGTAAAATGAATGAAAATGTTTTCAAAAATATGAGATTCATAACAAGAATGTTTTTTTCTTTCCACATACTGGATTTCTGAAGGTGATATTTTAAAATTTTCGTTTTGTAAGTTGCTAGAGTAGTTTGCTTTTTAGTAAAATCATCTGTTTATTTATGGAATTTAACATTACAGAAATTTACCAGAAATGTTAAAAATCACTATCATATTTTATAAAATAGGAAGAAGTTAAAAATTTATTCAGTGTCGCCATCTAGTAACACGTAGTAACAATAGAGCACTTTTTTAAAATATTGGTGAAATTTAATGTCGTAAAAAATGCTAGAGTAGTTTGCTTTTTAGTAAAATCATCTGTTTATTTGTGGAAATTAACATTACAGAAATTTACCAGAAATTTCAAACATTACTATCATACTTTATAAAATAGGAAAAAGTAAAAATTTATTCAGTGTCGCCATCTAGTAACACATAGTAACGATAGAGCACTTTTTTAACATAATGGTGGAATTTAATATTGTAAAAAATTCATAAATAAATAAAATATTTAAAATGTATACAAATAAAAAAATCTTACAGAAAATACGAATAACGGATATTGCACGAGATATTCTATAAGTGATTAGATGCGTCTTAGAGGAAATAAAATGTAACAAATCACGTTTTTACCAAGTAAATCATAATCAGTGCAACGCTTTCAAAAGTGGATAGGATATATAAAATAATGTTTACAGCTCAAAATATTTAAAGCTATAAGCCTTTCTGCGTATTAAAACGACACAAATCTTCCTTCACACATTTAATATTGATGTTTTTAACCCATAACATTAATTTTGGCATTTTATTTCTTAACTATTTTTGTTAGATATTCTATATCTATATTTTTAAATATAAACTAATCGGTATCTGCATTAGCAAAATTTTCAATACTGGTCAATATGAACTATTTTATTTTTAACACGATTTTAACGAATCTTTAACAGATTAAGAACTTTCATTAACCGAAATGATTACTGATTGCTTTATTAGAAATTAAATATAATATAATACAGAATTTAGAAATTTAATGATGCTGTATATGGCTTTGTAAAATACAAAATACCATGAAAATTATTCTCATTAAAATATTGTGCTTGTGCAGTATTTCTTTATCAGAAAACTGGGTAAGGGGAATTTAAATTTAAGTTTTTACAATAGTAGTATGTGTGCAAACCATTTTAAGGCAAACATACTTTGTTATTTGAATCCCCTTTCCTTCGTGGGCTTGTGTAAGTATTTCTTTGTCAGAAAATTGGGTAAGGGGAATTTAAATTTAAGTTTTTACAATAGTAGTATGTGTGCAAACTATTTTAAGGCAAACATACTTTGTTATTTGAATCCCCTTTCCTTCGTGGGCTTGTGCAGTATTTCTTTATCAGAAAATTGGTAAGGGGAATTTAAATTTAAGTTTTTACAATAGTAGTATGTGTGCAAACTATTTTAAGGCAAACATACTTTGTTATTTGAATCCCCTTTCCTTCGTGGGCTTGTGCAGTATTTCTTTATCAGAAAATTGGGTAAGGGGAATTTAAATTTAAGTTTTTACAATAGTAGTATGTGTGCAAACTATTTTAAGGCAAACATACTTTGTTATTTGAATCCCCTTTCCTTCGTGGGCTTGTGCAGTATTTCTTTATCAGAAAATTGGGTAAGGGGAATTTAAATTTAAGTTTTTACAATAGTAGTATGTGTGCAAACTATTTTAAGGCAAACATACTTTGTTATTTGAATCCCCTTTCCTTCGTGGGCTTGTGCAGTATTTCTTTATCAGAAAATTGGGTAAGGGGAATTTAAATTTAAGTTTTTACAATAGTGTGTGCAAACTATTTTAAGGCAAACATACTTTGTTATTTGAATCCCCTTTCCTTCGTGGGCTTGTGCAGTATTTCTTTATCAGAAAATTGGGTAAGGGGAATTTAAATTTAAGTTTTTACAATAGTAGTATGTGTGCAAACTATTTTAAGGCAAACATACTTTGTTATTTGAATCCCCTTTCCTTCGTGGGCTTGTTCAGTATTTCTTTATCAGAAAATTGGTAAGGGGAATTTAAATTTAAGTTTTTACAATAGTAGCATGTGTGCAAACTATTTTAAGGCAAACATACTTTGTTATTTGAATCCCCTTTCCTTCGTGTGTGTATGGGGCTTGTTAAATGTTTTGAAAAGAATACTTCACACTGCACGGACAAATATAAACTTTCATCAGTATTAAAAAAAAATAATGGTACCATGTCCTTATATAACCAGTCGAGGGAAAACTCAGTTTTCTAAAACGGATCTGCTTTCCATTCTTTCTTTTCCTCCAACTTAAGAACGATAGCCGAATGGTTAGGGTGCTGGCCTTTGGACCCGGAGTTCGTGGGTTCGAATCCCACTGTGGCATGGATGTTCGTAGCCGTTCGGAATCGGCTTTAAGCAGTAGGTCCCAGTCTCATTAGCCCTCGTGTCGCAAACAGTAGACCGTAGCCCTCCAAACCAAACCAAACCTCCAACTTAAACTGGAGATTGTGATTTGCGGTTTTGTCCTCTCAAACTACTGAAAAAATTCTTTCCTTTCGAATTTTTTTACGGATTTAAATGTGTGTGAAGCTAGAGGTTAACTTCAATTTTGAATTTAATCCAATGTTAACAGATGTAATTGCAAAACAAAATATTGATTGGTTGAAGTGTTTAGCCCTTACAAAAAGGTTCAGAAAATATGTTAGAAATAGTACATGTTTAAAAAGAAGGGGGGAGAGAAGGAGATCGAAGAAAATAAACGTAAATTATCAACACTGCCAGATATTGTTTTCCGTACTGAAACTATAGCATTTCATTGACAATATCTCTATGAGAATTATATTTGGAAGATAAAATTTACATATATTTGAGATGTTCATTATTAATTATTTATGTGTTAGATTTCATCAAATAACCACTTTGGATTTCCTATAAACATAATATATCAAATTTCATTTAAAAAAAAGTCTTTTCTTCCTCAGAATAAAATTTAGATCTTATTGTAAGCATCTCGTAAAATAAAGAATACTAGCAGTTTCGAGTCCAGGTTTTGATCTGAATAGTAACGTTCTAAAATAACGTTTTAGATTCACGACAAGAGAAAAATGATATAAAAATAATAAACATACCTCGTACGTTGATATTGTCGAATAATTTGGTAGTTTATCACAAATACAGAGTCCGAATAATAAATATCTCCATTCTGAGTGTTGTGCAGCAAAATGATGTCAAATATAACAACGTTCTCTTTGACAGGACGTAAGAATGAATCAAATTCGAGTTCAGATATGCGGTTTTCATAGAGGACTATCATTGTTTGGAAGTTTCCTTTTTGTGTAATAATCGATTCTCAAAAACAATTTTGAAAATAAATTAAAAACATTTCTGCATTTTATAAAAATATTTTTTTATAAATAAAAATATATACATATTTTATTAATATTATAAATATATACATTTACTTATTTAATAAAATAAGCAAAATGATGTCAAATATAACAATGTTCTCTTTGACAGGACGTAAGAATGAATCAAATTCGAGTTCAGATATGCGGTTTTCATAGAGGACTATCATTGTTTGGAAATTTCCTTTTTTTGTAATAATCGATTCTCAATTCTCAAAAATAATTTTGAAAATAAATTAAAAACATTTCTGCATTTTATAAAAATATTTTTTTATAAATAAAAATATATACATATTTTATTAATATTATTATAAATATATACATTTACTTATTTAATAAAATAAGCAAAATGATGTCAAATATAACAATGTTCTCTTTGACAGGACGTAAGAATGAATCAAATTCGAGTTCAGATATGCGGTTTTCATAGAGGACTATCATTGTTTGGAAATTTCCTTTTTTTGTAATAATCGATTCTCAAATCTCAAAAACAATTTTGAAAATAAATTAAAAACATTTCCGCATTTTATAAAAATATTTTTTTTATATAAATTTAAGAATTAAAGAACTAAAAGGGTTGTACTTGTCGATTAACATTTACACTGTACTAACTTTAAGAGAAACCAGAAATTCAGCAATGTTAGATAGAACAGACATAC
>CM063506.1:122892713-122919199 GCA_032207245.1 Pardosa pseudoannulata | reverse complement strand
ACTGAATAAGATATATTGGACAAGCTAGACATATTAAAGAAAATAATTTTTCCACTACTGTCTTTTAAAACGTCATTTACAATCTCATTCAAATCTAAACTCAATTATTAATAAAACAATCTATAATAATTTTGGTTGAATAACCAATGTTCTTTATCTATTAAAGATCCGTTGAAATGCTTTTAAAAAATGAAATAGCTCATATTCACTAGTTCTGAAAATGTTACTTATGTAGATAATAAATAATTTATATGTAACTGTATAAAAATTATCTATTAAAATAGGTTCAGTAAGAAATGTAAAAATTAATCTTACAATATGAAAACACTAATGTTAAATGTGTGTAGACAGATTTATGTAGTATGAATAATTATAAAGTCTTTACTTTTAGATACTGGGAGATCTAAAGATAATATTAATCCTCTTTATTTTGCAAGTGTTGCCCTTTTATGTTTTGTGTAACACTTGTGGGATTTCAAACTATGTTTTGTGGATTAAATATCGACAATATAAATCCCAATAATCATTTGAGGGTCACAGTACCTGCATTGCATTCACAAAAGTAAGTGAGGTCCTGAGAATAAAGCAATTCTAACAAAAGCTTCAAATGTTGTAACAAAAGCTGCAGTATCCTCTGTATAAATCTACTTATCTGCGGCAGTAAATCGATGCATTAAAGCTGTCAATAAAGCTAAATATGTAATATATTGAAAATATGCCAAATATCGAATGACATGAGGAAGACTTTCCGGAAACCATCTACGACTGACAATTTTTTTTCTTATTACCTCGCGATTCTCTTCTTTAGGGAACAATGGTTTGTAAATCCAGTGTGTACTCTTTGTACTCATTGTAAATAAATATTTTTCATGTTCAATATAAAATTTATGAACCAAATTCCCTAGAATAGTTATTATTAGCTACACATAGAACATGAGCAAAATGATAAAAAACTGCCATAAATCTTGTTAATACGATAAAATAATGAATTTTCAAAATATGAATAATAAATTGAAACCCTTTTATAGAGTAACATATTTATATATTACGCAAACACAGATTAAGTATATAATGAGAAACTAATTAAAATATATTTATTCACTTTTAATTGTAACAGTGCCTTATTTTGTTTAAAAATATTTTTTTAAAGTCATCTAAAACATTGTTGAAATGTAATCTTTATATTATATAAGATACTACTGCTGAACAAAATACAAGGAGTCAAATTTGATTGACTAATAGAGGTTCTCAAGACAGAATTACCTTGTTCAAATAAAGAGAAGTTTTTGTAAAGATATATATATATATATATATATATATATATATATATATATATATATATATATATATATATATATATATATATATATATATATATATATATATATATATATATATATATATATATATATATATATAAGTATATATCGAAATTTTTAAATAAAATGCTAATGCACTTTTAAAGTTTGCAAATATTGTTCGTTTTACGTTATAGGTATCTTCAAATAATATTTTCAAATTATGATACGTGGTATAGTCATGAATAATAGAAACCTTTTTAAGGAGGGTAGGGGATGGGTTCTTTCACTTGCATCTAATTCAAAGTAAAATTAGGACCTGCGAAAAATATTTTTGATTTTTTGAAGCATATCCAATAACTAAAAGTTCATTAGTACTTGTGTTTGCATGCACATTTGCCTACATTCTCTTTCTGGCATACATGTCAGTCTTTGCCTTAAAATCCTTTTCAATTGAATCTGTTAATAATATAAATGAAATATTTTATTTGTAAACAAATGATTTACATTATACTTTCTGAAAATCATCAGCAACTGATTATATTTTATTCAAGACTTTGAGATTCCTTTAATGTAAGACGGTATGGAAATTGTCTTGTGCCTGTTTTGGTTTGGTTATATATTTTGAAACAAACATTTTCTAGATTGAAAATCAGAAATATAATTTGAATATTCTACGTAATGGATGCCCTTAAGTGTATATACAGAATGCATACACAATATAAAAAAAAAAAACTTTAGGAAATCCAGATAATGGTATCAAATAATGCTATTAAATAACAAGAAAGGAGTGTGAACATTAAACACTTTATTTGGGGCTAGAAATAACTTGATTTGAAAATTTTTGAAATCCTTTAAATGAAGGAAATATTATGGTCGATAGGATGATACTTTTCCTCTAGATCAGTGATTCTCAACCATTTTTAAGTTTCTTCTGCCTAAGGAGCCCAAATGTGTTAACGTCCCCCTTTGTAAAATTCCTGTAATTTAAAGTATAGGGTAGGAGAAATACAGTTATAAGAGGCAAAATATTTAAGTAATTTCATTAAATAGAGTTATAAACTGAATTTTTGTAACTGAGACACGTTCAAGGATTTCTCAAATGAAAGCTGTCGATTAAATATATTTTTCTGAATGTTCGCCGAATATCACACGGAACATATAGTAGGAAATGTGTTGCTTCTGTTTCCATCATGTCATAACTTTTATTATAGGTAAATGTACCACTACGTCAGCTCGTTCTGTTACTGGTAAATATCATGTAAATTAAATACCGTAATAAATGTATTTGGTATATTTAAATTTAAATCTGGAAGGCAAAACTTGATCATAACTTCCAGCTACCTTCCGAAACAATTTCATTGCCCATCAGCATCATCCCAATGCCTCCATTGAGAAACAATCCTCTAGATAGTGGCATTGCGCGTTACATAGATGTGCTGTAGCATGAGTAATGACACTTGCAATATAGATAAAAATATGCAAGTGAAAAAACAGTGAAAAGATGCGAGGAAAGTTTGGTAAATAAGTTTTCGAATATATCCCAGCGGAGAAGGGGAATTTCGGATTCTTGTGAAATGACATTCATCAAGAAATACGAAATAAAATTGAATTTAAACAAAAATACATTTCGATGGCTTTGACGTAACATACACTATATAGACCGACGTAATATACAGTATTTTTCACGTATACATACTATTAATAATCGAGAATATAAATAAGAATATAAATAAGAATTTGAATAAAATTATGGATATAAAATATGAAAATTGACAAGCAAAAGAAACGAAATTTAAGAAAAAAAGTACAAATAATCTTAATTGATTATTTACTTATTTACTTCCAAATTGATATTAACTGGACAAATTGAATTTTGACTTAACGTTGCAGAAATCTCAGCTCCAATCCCTTAATCAGAAAAATATATCTGGAAAAAAAATTGAAACAGATATATAAAATTCTTTAAAATTTCACAATATGTAAATATCTTTAATTTATAATAAAAGATCAAGCCATTTTATTACAGTATCCAGTCGGCAAGATTTCTAATCAACTCTTGTACTCAAAAATAGTCTAGGAATTTTAATGACTGAAATTTCCAGTGAGACAGTAAAAAATGCAAATGCGTTGTGATTCTTCCCAATCGCTGAATGACGAGTTTATCAGGACAGCTGCTATGCTGCAAAAGTTTTAAGGAAAAATTACTTTTTTTATTGGTGTCGTTTATTCACAAATATATAAACTAAAACCATTCAAGTAGTCGTGAATCTTGTATGAAAATATTGATCAGTAAAATATCAATGAATATAATGATTTAGAAGATTGTATTTTTCTTTCAAAGAATATTCACAATCTTAAAACTTTTTAACCTCTAAAAAGTGTTGAAAAATTTCAAATTATTATTTCACTTCTTAAATTGGGTAATAAAAGGACATTGGATCTATCGGTCAATATTCTGTTTCAAGTTTAACTCTTTATTATATGCAGTTAAAAATAAATTGTATGTCGATACATTTTCCAAAGTTGATACTCTGAATTGTAACATAAAATTAAATTTATTAAATAATATATAATTATATAATATTGTTGTAAACTTTTGAGAGGAATACCGAAATTACAGTTTTTGAATAATCTTTGATTAAATGTAAGGTCATAAATTATTATATTTAATTAAATTTTTCTACCAAATTTTTTTTATCTTTAAAAATTTGGCTATTTACTGCCCATTATGTAGAGCATCCAATGTAAAGATTGTTTTAAAATAACAAAAATTAATTTTAAAACTTAAAAATAATAACTAATGAAAATGACAAAAAAAATTGACAGTCCAAAAACAAATTTTTTTTAATTTAAAAAGGGAAAATAAAATGTTTCAAAATCTGCAAAAAATCACTAAAAATAGCAAAAGTAGCAAAAATGAATTTATAAATTTTAAAACGACAAAAAATTAATAAAAAATCACAATTATGTAACAAATATAAAGAGATAAAATGAAAAATTATTTAAAATATTATCAAAATCGTAGATAAAAAATTAAATGTGGTACAATGTCCAATATTATACACAATTTTTTGAACAATTTTAGTTTCTCATACTACTAAAGGTGAGAAAATGATAATTTTGAAATTGCAGTTTAAGAGTTTTCTAATTTTGAAAATGATAAATAGGATTTATGACCAATGGAGGATATAGAGTTTCTTTCTTCAGGGGAGGACTTTAGGAGTCAGGATCCTGTGACAGTAACTAAACGTCAGTATAGATTCTGATTTACAAAGTTTAGTATGAGTTTCGTATTTTTATTTAATGAAATAGCCGATAATTTAAAGGATATTTTTTTTATTAAATACGGAAATCGATGACTTTAATAATTTGAAGAATTAAAAAAAAAGTTTTAAAATGGTAATTAATAATAAAATAAATTTATCATATCCATAGTTTATTAATGTCAGAAAATAAATGAATATATTACAATAAATGAGACAGAACATATTATATTTTTTAATTATTTTATATGCGAAGGTTAAATTATTAAATATAATATATATAATATAATATATATATATATATATATATATTATTTCATTTTTTGATTATTCAGTAAAGTGAATTATAATTTTTAGAAAAGTGTTGTGTTTCATCTTGACATTTAAGGCTCTTCCTTATAATTTGAAAAATTTTTTTGACCGTATGAATGTATGTGTTTTATTGTTTAGTTCTAATATGTATTGCGTATTTACTTTTGGAGTTTAAAGTTGACAACTTCCTCACTGGAATTCTTTGATTGTAAAATTATGACAATTTAATATTAACGATTTAATATTTTTTTAATATATAGAAAGACTATATTCATTTATACAAAAAATATAACGTATTCAAAAGAATTATTTAATTTCAAACCCTAAAACTTCAATTAGTTGTGATTACACAGTGTCACGATACTATTTTTATAAGTTTAATCAGTTTGAAATAAAACTATGCAGTAGATCACTGCCGCTGTTCAAGTATTAAAATGCCATACACTTATTTATTTTATCTGATGAACTTAAATGATTTTAGTTTTATTTCTCTATTTTGACAGTGGATTAGGCCTACCGGGGAAACCACTTATAAAAAAAACGCGCCCAAGCAGCTCTACCTCCAAGGTGGGCGTGGAATGAGCTCCTATTTTGTAATCACTTGTGTTTAGAGTTTGATCTCTAAGTTAATTTAATTTAAATATTTAAATTTTTCATCCTAATTTTCCATCCATTTTTTTTATCCTATTTCTTTCTTTTTTTTTAAAGAAAAATTAGAATACCAAAATATTTTGTCCTCTACGACAGATCTCGGGATTTATTTATTTATTTTTTTTTCGAAATCATTTGTAACGTTTTACCATTATATATGTTTTTATGAGGTGTTGACATTTAGAGTAAACTTCAGTGAATTTTTTCTGTTACAAAATAAAATAAATTTTCTGGGTTAAATACTATTTCATGTGAATGCGTATGCACGTATGTTAAAATATACTTTAGTTTTTTTAAAATTTTATAAAATTAATGTAAATTTACTGGAACTTGTTCAAAATAGACTTGGTTCACTTTAATTGTGAAACACACACACACACACACACATATATATATGTGTGTGTGTGTGTAATGCTAAATATTTATCTCGAGCTCAGAATTCAAATCATTGTTTTTTTTTATTCAGTAAAGTTCTATTTCATTACTAGATAATGCGAGTAGTACACTTAACCTTGCGCCATGTGACTTTATTCTATTGTAACAAGAATATTTAATTTCTGAGTGGATATTCCTAGTTTATAATGTGCATGCCACAGTCTAACACGCTTTTCATTCTGTAGAAACATATCTAGAATCACCAGAATGTATGATATAATAATAAAGATGCCTGTCGAAACAGAATGGTTTACAAATTTATCACAGGTGGCACATAAAAGTTAATAATTTATATATACATATATTTAAAAACAGGTAAAAAATTTTCATCAGAGAGGAGAGGTGTTTGCGTTTGCAATAAAGTATCAAATTAGTACTTTTCAGATTATTATATAAAATGTCACAATAAAACATTCAAATACTTGAAATCTAAGAACTGATGAAAACAAATTTTCTTATGTGCAACAATGCAAAAACGAATAATGTCCATATATCATAAAGTTTAATAGGATTGAATTTCAATTTTAATTAAAAAATAATAGGAGAAAAAAAGTTGTATTTAGAGCTCAACTTTCGATTCCTTTCGTGTTCTTTTACATATACTCGCCCAGTTAGTTTGCTTTTAATTTTGGATTGAATTCGATTACATTGAAAGGTGATTCGAGATATTTGAAAGGTTTCACCGATATAAAAATCGAAACCACTTTTGTAGATTTAAATATGTACATTATGTCTATATAAAAATGTATATATTTGATAAGATGGTTTTAAAATTCTTTACTCTGCCCTTTAATAGTTTTGCATCAGTAAATATCAAAGAATTATCTTGAAGAATTTGATTTTAAGATTATTTATTATATTTTTTAATAAATCAATAATAACTTCACAGCTATAAAATTATGTAGTATGCTTAAATTTTGTCTCTAATTCCTTAGATATCTGCATAGAAATGTTTCTTATAACCCCGTGCAAAACTTCTCAAAGCAATGTTTTTAAAATTCAAGTTAATTTTAATATATTTTTTACGAGCTTTTCAAGTATCATTGCTTTACAAAACCCGTTAATTGCACAATGATTTATCTGTTTCACTCACTAATAACATGTTTTCATAAGTATTTCTGTTCTAACTAAGAACGCTGAATTTACGGTCTCTCTTAAAGTTAGTACAATGTAAGGGGTTAATCGACAAGTACAACCCTTTTAGTTCTTTAATTTGCATTTCTTACATTTATAAAAAAAATGTTTTTTAGAAAATACGGAAATATTGTTAAATTATTTTGAAAATTGTTTTTGAGAATTGAGAACCATTTATTACATAAAAATGAAATTTCCAAAAAAAGAGTACTCAACTATCTATACCGCATATCTGAACTCGAATTCGATTTACGCTTCCGTCATATCAAGGAGAACGTTGTAAGATTTGACATCATATTACTTGCGCAACAATCTGCATGTGATCTGCATTATTATTCGGACTATATTTTTTGTGATAAATTATCAAATTATTTTACAATATACAATGTACGTGGTATGTTTATTATTTTTATGTCATTTCTGTCTTGTCGTGATTCTAAAACATTATTTTAGAACGTTATTATTCAGATCAAAACCTGGACTGTCAGTTTTCTTTTTTTTTTTTTTTACGAGATGTTTACGATACGTTCAAAATTTTATTCTCTGGAGGAAAATGCTTTTTTGTAAATAAAATTTGACTGATTATGTTTATAGGAAATCCAAAGTGGTTATTTGATCGAATATAATACATTAATAATTAATATTGAAGATATAAAATATATGTAATATTTTATCTTTCAAATTTAATTTTCATAAAGATATTGTCAATGAGATACTATAGTTTCTGTACTGAAAACAATATCAGTCACCTTTGATAACTTACTTTTCTTTTGTTCAGACTCCTCCCGCCACTTTTTTAAAACATGTATATTTTTAATATATTTTTCGATTTTTTTTTTTGTAAGGGCTAAAGATTTTTACCAGTCAAGACTTTGCTTTGCAATTGCATCTGTTAACATTGGATTAAATGCAAAATTCAAATTGATGGCTAGCGTCACTCACATTTAAATCCAGAAAATTTGAAAGGAAAAAATTGGAAAGATATTAGTAGTTTAAGAGGAAAAAGCTACAAATCACATTCTCCAGTTTCATTTGGAGGAAATGAAAGAATGGAAAGCAGACCCGTTTTAGAAAATTTACATTTATATATATATATATATATATATATATATATATATATATATATATATATATATATATATATATATATATTATATATATATATATATATATATATATATATATATATATATATATATATATATATATATATATATATATATATATATATATATATATATATATATATATATATATATATATATATATATAAGGAGTAATCATTTGGTTTATGTAAGGAGTTGAGACTGAACGTTCGCAGTAAAGTCTGTCCTGATCAATTTAATATTTTTCAGATTATTTTATAAAATCTCATCGTAACATTTTCAAAGGCTCCAAATTTAAGAACTTATCAAAAACAAGTGTTCTTATGTGGAACTATGCAAGACCGACCAGTGTTAACATACCATAATGATTTTGTTTAATATGATACTAATCTTGTTTTAATAAAAAAGTAATAGGATAAAAAATTGTATTTAGAACTTGGTTTTCGATTTCTTGCTAGTGAAGGTTAATTTAGATTATGCACTAATATTTGGCTTAATAATGACCACCTTATAACCAATTAAGTAGAATTTTAGCTCACACGTTCTCTATTAACAGCATAACCATCGAATTATGGTCTAGAATTTTTTTCTCTGCATACAAATACAGTTTCTAACATTTAACTAGATAAAACATTTGTATAATTAATTTTATATATATGAGTTATGTCATTTCTCTTTTAAAAATCATCTTTTAAATTTTGATTAAATTGTATTATATTTAAAGGTACTTTGTGATGTTCGCAAAGATTCAGAAAGATAAATTGAAACCACTTTTATAAAATTTAATATATGCAGTATGAAGATATTTTATATATATATATATATATATATATATATATATAATATATATATATATATATATATATATATATATATATGTGTGTGTGTGTGTGTGTGTGTGTGTGTGTGTAGGCAATATTAATAAGAATATAAATATTTAATACAGGATATTTTTTTAATCCTTTACTCTGCTCTTTACAAGGCAAATTATCTTCCATTAACAAAACTAAATCTCCAATTTTGACATTACTTTTTTCAAACATCCATTTAGATCTCTGTTGTAATTGACTTAAATAATTACGATGCCAAAATTTCCACATATATTGTACAAGTCTAGTAATTTTTTGCCATCTCTTGAGATGACTCTCATTCAAATTTGTCAAATCAGGCTCATTTAAAGAAGTTAAAGATCTATTTATTAAGAAGTGTGCAGGAGTAAGAACCTCAAAATCATCGTCGTTAGCTGACAAAGGACAAAGTGGTCGAGAATTCAAAATTCCCTCAATTTGAACAATTAACGTCAAAAACTCTTCATAAGTTAAGGTTATTCCTTTAACAACCCTTTTTAGATGGTATTTTAATGACTTTATAGCTGCCTCCCACAGACCGCCAAAGTGTGGTGATCTTGGTGGAATAAATTTCCACTCAATACCTTCTGCAGCTAAATAGCCAGCCAGTCTTTCATCTGGCCTTTTAACCAATTCATGAAGTTTTTTAATTTCCTTCTCAGCTCCTACAAAATTCCTAGCATTGTCTGAAAACAATTTTGCACACTTACCTCTACGAGCCATGAACCGTTTTAATGTTGCTATAAAGGAATCAGAAGTCAAATCTGAAACAATTTCAATATGAACAGCCTTAAAACAAAAACATACAAAAATACAAACATAAATCTTTTGTAAAGCACCTTTACGCTGAGCCTTATTCTTGATAAGAAAAGGCCCACAAAAATCGACTCCAGCACAATTAAATGCAAAATCTGGTGTGACTCTTTCCTTGGGCAAATTACCCATGATTTGAGTAGGCACAATAGGTTGGGCTTTAAAACAAATTATACACTGATGAACGATTTTTCTGCAGCTATTGCGTCCATTCAGAGGCCAAAATTTTTCTCTAACTAGATACAGTAAAGAAGAAGCACCAACATGTAAATATTTTTTATGAAAATATTCTATTATAATATTAGTTAACCTGTGGCCTTTTGGCAAAATCATCTGATGTTTTTTGTTAAAACTAAAATTACTGTTACCTAACCGTCCCCCAACACGTAACAATCCCTTAGAATCTAAGAAGGGATTCAAAGATTTCAATTTACTACTTGGAGGCACACAGTGTTGGTTTTGGAGGCTACTGATGTCCTTCGTAAACTCTTGATTTTGGACAATTTTAATTAAAACTGTCTCTGCATCATTCAACTCCTCAGCACTCAGTGGACCTGTTTTTCTTACTTCACCCTTTCGGTTCTTGACAAACCTGAAAATATAACTCAAAACACGAATAATTTTACTATAATTGTTACTTATTTCTAGTAACCTCTCTAAAAAACTAGAATTTTTACAAATAGAAAGGTTAATTATTGGATCTTCATTCAGTTCAGAGTTCCTTGCAGTTCCTTTCATCTCAAGAAGATATTCACCCTCTGTGACACTAGGATTGTCACTGAAGTTTGGCCAGTTGCTAGAATAAAGAAAAGATGGTCCATTCCACCAAATATCCAATTGTTGGATCTTAGAAGGAAAAACACCTCGTGAAATCAAGTCTGCAGGATTCTCAGTAGTATTCACATAATGCCACTGGAAGTCCTTAGTATACTCTTGAATTCTAGTGACTCGATTAGCCACAAAAACCTTAAGCGATATAGGTGGAGTTTTGATCCAAGCAAGCACCACGGTGGAATCCGAGTACAAATGTACTCCATGAATGTCAAGTTGCAAGGATGACAGAACTTTGACGATAAGTCTTGAAAGTAGTTCAGCTGCACACAGCTCCAAACGGGGAATGCTTACTTCTTTGATTGGGGCCACTCGAGATTTGCTGCATAAGAGTGACACCTTAATCTCACCAGAAGTTGACAAAGATCTAATGTAGACTGCACAGCCGTACGCATCTTTTGATGCATCTCCGAAGCCTATAAGGTCTATTTTCACTGCTTTAGAACATAAAACATGACGTTCTACATTTAAATTTTTCAACTGACTCAGTTCAGAACTAAATTTTTCCCACTCTCTATTTAAGTGTAAGGGAACTTCATCGTCCCAATCAATTCTCAAAATCCATAACTTCTGCAAGAAAATCTTAGCTGTGATTATCAAGGGTCCTAAGAGACCTAAAGGGTCAAACAATCTGGATATGTCCGATAGCATTGTTCTTTTTGTTGCAGGACTCACAATTTGTTGAACACTAAAACTAAATGTATCCTTTTCAGGATTAAATTGTAATCCCAAAGTTTTCAATGTTGCTGAGTTAGGATTATCGAAATTGTATTCTCTGTCCGACGTTGGAACCTTTTGTAACAAAACAGGATTATTTGAGCTCCACTTATGAAGCTCCATACCAGCTGATTTTAACAAACGTATCAGCTGATCTTGTAATTCAATGGCAGAAGATAAATCCTCGGTACCACTAAGTATATCGTCGACGTAAAAATCCTTGCCAGCAGCAGCAGCTAAAGGATAATTGTCCTGCTCATCATAACATAACTGCTTTAGTACCCTGGTTGCCAAGTAAGGGGCGCATTTGGTTCCGTAGGTAACCGTGAGCAACTTAAATACACTAATTTTTTCTTCTTCTAAACCTTTCCATAAAATACACTGTAAATCACACTGATCAGGATGTATCCAAATTTGACGATACATCTTTTTTATATCGGCGGTAAAAACTACAGAATGTTTTCGAAACCGCAACAAAATTGAAAATAAATCATCTTGGACGACAGATCCTGAATACAAATTGTCATTAAGTGATTGTCCAGATGACGTTGCCTCAGATGCATTAAAAACAACGCGTAACTTTGTAGTACTACTATCAGGCCTAAAAACGCCATGATGAGGCATAATGTACCTTGGAGTTTCACAAGTTGCCTGCATATGCCCTAATTTCTCATACTCAGTTAAAAATTCCCTGTATAATTGCATATACTCTGGTTCTCTTCTCAAACGTTGCCAAAGGGAATTAAATCTTTTAGTAGCAATATGTTTTGATTCACCTAATAATGGAGGTTCAATCTTAAACGGCATTTTAACGACATAGCTCCCATCGTCATTTCTGAAATGTGTTTTCATGAAATGATCTTCACATATTAAACTCTCATCATTTTGTAATTTATTCCCCTCAATGTCTTCAATTTCCCAAAATTTCTTCATGGTATTGCTTAAATCATCATCAATTATTAAACCACAATGAATTTTTTGGCTATCTGAATCCGAAACACTGCCACTCGCTAAATATCCAAAAACACTGTTTTGAAAAAACAATTCTGAATTTGACAAATAGATTTTTTCTGGTCTCAACAAATGGTAAAACCATTTAGCACCAAGGAGACAATCAATTTTTTGAGGAACCATAAATCTATCAGCTAGATTTATATTAGAAGGAATTTGTTCTTCAACCTTTAGATATTTAACTGGCGTTAACTCAGTAATTTTATCTACAACAAGGAACTGAAATTCATGATTGAAACTCTTATCAACATTTGAAATTTCGGCAGTAACAAATTTGGTAACAGTCATTAAGGAATTATTTAAACACGATATTGTCACATTAATTTTTTCTTGTTTCAACCCTAATCTATTTGCACACTCTTTAGTCATAATATCTGACTGACTACCTGCATCAAGTAACCCTCTAACAGATTGAAAATTCCCACATTTATCACGAACATAAAATACAGCAGTGCTCAGCAATACAGTTCCATTTAGTTTATTTTTAACAGAACTAGTAGCCGAAAATGTCGATTGCACATTTTGATTGGCTACACTTGATGTTGGATGAAAAACATTGCTTTGTGGGTTAAGAGTAGATATCGAACCCTCTCCATTATTTGTTATTGCACTAGTTTCATTTTTACAACTCTCACTAGATTGATCAGATTCCCTGGGAAAATGAAGTAATTTATTGTGGGGTTTTTTACAAAAGCAGTTTCGCGCGTAACATTTTTTAACACTACAAGTCGGTGAAAGGCACTTGAAACATAAGTTATGAGCTTTTACAAATCCTACTCTATCACTGACAGACAGTTTTTGGAAATCCTGACACTTAAATATTGAGTGATTATTATGACACATGCTACACCTTGAATTAGCATTTGATAAAAATACTTTAGAAATATTTCTATTATTACGATTCTCAAAATTGCCCTTTCGAAATCTTGCTTGATCATTATTAACTACCGATCTAGAAAACGAACTACACTCAGTTTTAGTTCCGGTTTTAGAAGCTAAAAATAGATCACACTCCCTGCCTAACTCCTGAGGTGTAAAAAAGGATTCTCCTTGTTTAATACTTATATGACCTTTTAAATCTTGAGGAAGAGTGCTAAATATTTGATCGGAAATCATTAACTCACACAGTTGAGAAAATTCTTTCACTTTCCGAAGTTGAATGTAATACTCAAAACTTGAACTAACTCTTGAGGAAAATTGCACGTAATTTTCCGTTGGCAATTTCAGTGCATTTTTGAACTGTTTTAGGCAATCTTGAGGAGTTGGCTGAAATTCTTTTAAGACAATAGCTTTCAATTTTTCATAATCACACAATTCTTCTTCTTTTACATGAATCATTAGATTGCCGATTCTATCACCCAAAATATTTAGTAAAATTTCTGCTTTAAATTCATCACTCACTTCTTTTGTTTTAAACGCTTTCTCAAGCGAGTTGAAAAAAAGATTAAAACATTCAACATTTTTCGGAACTGGAATCGTCAATATTTTTATACTCTTAATTAAATTCTCTAAATTAAAATTTGCTTCACTGCCATTATGCACTTTATTTTCACAAGAAGCTGATTTGAGCTTTAGAAGTTCAATCTCTTTGTCTATACGCAAAAGCGAAAGTTTCTCTAATTCTAATTTTTGTTCATTTAAACGTCTTTCATTTTCCGCTTGTTCTGATTTTTTACGCCTTTCATCCAAAATATCTACAATTATATTTTTCACAACATCATTATTTACATTATAAACGCTACTCTCCTCAATTAAACTAATAAGTTCAACTATTTTAATGGTGGGTGGAAATTGAATATTTAGTTCAGAACACAAAGTTTTTAACTCATCCTTTTTTAAACTGCTCAGAGACATGATGGAAAATATGTAATAATCACTTTAACAATACAATTTTCACTTTCGAATGGAAATAAAAGGAGAGTTACATACCTTCTATTAAGGTAATCCACAGAGAAATCACTACACTTTTTGCTTTGATACTCGCACACTTTCAATTTTAAAAACACTATCACGATGCACAAATGAATGTAGTAACAAAGCACACACTGCAAACCCGATCACACTGAATCTTGCTGAATTCTTCTCCGACACTGGACGGACCACATGAATTTAATTGTCACACAAAATACTTCGGTTGTAAACATTATTTTATTTTGAAGCACATTTATAATCAATTTTTACCGTAAGTTTAGGACGACATCAAAACGGGCGTTTTACACAAGCGCACAGATTATTTTCTTCATGTAAAGCAAAAAGCTTAGGTAAATAACAACATTTTTAAAATTTTAAGATAAAAATGTATAATAAAAAAATGTGAGTCATTTCTCTTTTAAAAATCATCTTTTAATAGTTACGTCGTTTTGTTTATAAAAATTATATTTTTATTAGATTTGGATTATATTTAAAGCTATTTTATGGTGTTTGCAAAATTTCATAAAGATAAAAATATAATTACTTTTATAAAATTTATTATATGCATTATGTATATATTTAATATATATATATATATATATATATATATATATATGTTTACATTTATGGGCAATATTAGTAAATATATAAATATTTAATATAAGATATTTTGAATCTTTTTCTTTGCTCTTTAAAATTTTTGTTTTAAATTTCGAAGAATAATTTTCAAGAATTGGAATTTTGATTATTATCCTTTTATAGTAAGTTATTAAGTTCACAGTTACAAAACTACATAATGTGCATAAATTTTGTCTCTAATTTATCTGATATCTGTAAACACGATTGCGCTTAAAAGGTGGCATATACATCGAAATCTTTCAGTACAAGGGTTTTTAATATTCCCTAAGCAAAATTTCTCAAGCTCATTTTTCGAAATTCGTGTTAGTTCTTAAAACAGTTTAAGTTTAAACATTATTTTACGGACTGTTCACTTATTTTAGTTCTAGAAATCCCTATTCCTGCACTCTTTATTATTTGCTTCACACCATTAATAATACATTTTGATAAGTCCTAAGGTCTCATTAAATAGTTCATTAATAGTCTACATTTGTGATTTCTTTTTAGTAAGTAGAGTGCAAGGTGTTATAGGCAAATAGATCTCTTTTATTTCAGGAATTTATATTTCTTAAATTCATAGAGAAAACTAATATTTATAAAATAAGGAAAAATAGTTAATTTTTTTAAAAGTTGTTCATATTGGTTGAAAGTAACATTAAAAGTTAAAATAAATATAACCCGGATATGCATACCTTTATCACAGGAACTGGTAGAGAAGCAACCGGTTATTACATAAAAATGAAAATTGAAAATAATTTTTTCCTATATAAGCAGCATGTCTGAGTGTGAATATTATTTAACGTTACGCCATGTCAAAGAGAACCTTGTGGCATTTGACATCGTATTTCCACTAAACACTCTGAGTGCACAAATTCATTACTGGGATTATGTATTTTATTGACTATTAAATTAGTTGGAAATTTGCAATGTACGAGGTTTATTTATGATTTTTATTACATTTACCTATTCTTGTGATTCTAAAGCATTGTGATACAACTTTTACTGCCCAGAACGAAGTCTGAAAGCAAATCTGGTGATTTTGTATAATTTCAGAGAATGTTTACAATGAGAACTAAGTTTTATTCTTAGAATGAGAAGCAGTTTTACACATAAAATTTGACAATTTATGTTTGAACGAAATTCGGATTGGTGTTTTCATTTTAAGCCAATACGGAAATTAATTAATAGTTAGCAACTTGGGTAAAATTATATTTTGCCTTCCATATTCAAAAACATTTTCCATAAGATATTGTCAATGAAATGTTATAGTATCAATTAATGAAAACTATTTCAGGCAATGTTGAGAAACTACGGTTATCGTGTTTGGACTCCTCCTTTTTTTAAACATATACATTTAACATGCACATGTAAACAACATTTTATATTACATTTTCCAACCGTATTTGCAAGAGCTAAACACTTTTACAAGTCATGATTTTTTTTGCTGGTACATCCGTAAACGTTGGGTTCAGATAAAATTAAATTTGATGCCTAAAATAAAACAAAATTAAACCCCTATAAATATTTAAAAAAAATTCCTAATTAGAGAGGAAAACAAAAAATTAAACGCTCGATTCTTAAGTTTAAATAAAAGAAAGAATGGAGAGAAAGAAACATTTTACAAAATTAGTTTTGTATACACAAAGCTAAATTCACTATTGTTCATATAAGTTCATAGTAGGAATAATCTTTTAATATTAATGAAAGTTTATAATAATTTACCATATAGTCTGAAATATCATTTCCACAGAGATTTAACAAGTACTATATACGAAAAGAAAGGGGGTCAAATAGGAATGTATATTTGCCTTAAAATAGTTTATACACACTCCCTTTTCTTAAAAGAAACATAAATGAAATTTTCCTCTTTCCTCACTTTACTGATTAAGAAATATTGACCAGCCTAACATACAAATGAAAATCCTTTTTTTACTATTGTATTTTTGAATGTCCCGTAGAATACCCTTAGAATCTCAACTTTGTATTATATCATAATTAAGTTTTAATAAAGCAATCTATAATAATTTTGATTGGTTAACCAAAGTTCTTTGTCTAATAAATATACGTTCAAATCCTTTTAAACAATGAAATAATTAATACTTACCAATTCTGAAAATGTTACATATGTAGATAATAAATAATTTATATATAACTATATAAAATGAAATATCGATTAAAATTAGTTGAGTAAAACATGTGGAAATTAATGATTCGTTCGAAAACACCAATATTAAATGTGAGTAGACAGATTTGCGTAGTTTGAATAATTAGAAAGTCTCTTACCTTTAGATACTGGAAGTTCTAAAGATAACATTAATCCTCTTTCAGCTTTTGCAATTGTTGCCCTTTTATGTTTTGTGTAACTCTTTTCAGACTTGAGATTTCAAACTATGATTTGTCGAATATTCAGGATTGGGCAAACCCCCCATAATAAAAAAACCCCCCCCCCCCCCCCCACCCCCCCCCCCCCCCCCCCCAACCCCCCCCCCCCCCCCCCCCCCCCCCCCCCCCCCCCCCCCCCCCCCCCCCCCCCCCCCCACAAAAAAGGCTGAGGGTCAAAGCACGTGCCTCACATTCACAAAAGTAATTCAGGACCACCGAAAAATGATGGTCACTATGGTTTCTAACAAAAGCTGCAGAATCATTCTGTTTAAATGTACTTATCTGTGGCTTTAAGAAAATATGTCAAAACTGTCAATGAAACATTTCATATGCTAAATATTGATTGCATATGTGAGATTTTCTGGAAAACGTCTTTAATTGATAATCTTTTATTGAATAGCTTGAGATTCTTTTCTTTAAGGGACAGTGGTTTTTAAATGATTGTGTAGTGTTCGTACTTATTGTAAAGAAACAATTCTTGTTGTTGAATATGTTCAAAAATGTCCTTAAATCTTGTTAGTACAATAAAATAAGGAATTTTCGGAAAACGAATAAGAAATTGAAATCCTTTAATACGGTTGCATATTTATGTATATACGCAAATACACACATATAAGTATGTAATAATAAAGTAATAAAATATATTTATTTACTTGTAAAACATTATTGAAATGTAATATTTGTATTATATAATATAATATGTGTGGCAGCGCGCAGCGGCCATCTGCGCGCGCACCTTTTGTTTCAGTGGAAAAAGGACAGACTGTTAGTTTTCCGTTAGGTGTTGTGCTGGTGTGTGCGAGGGCCTCCTGCTCTCTGCATTTTTAGTAATGTTAAATATTAAGTAAACCTGTAAATATGTGTAAATATTTTAATAATTAAACGTAATTTGTTAAATGTAGACATTTTTGTTCCTGTGTTGGATTTATAGTGTTACAGATTGGCGCCCAACCCGTGGCTCGAAACACGAAGCCGAAGACATGACTACAGATAAGTGATTTCTTTTCTTTTTGACAAGCACTCAAGGAACTTTATTAATTTTGTCATCCTGACAAATGAAGAAGAGTTTCTGATTTGAATTCACCCTGAATTCGTTTTGTTTTATTATGATCATCCAGATCAAATTTAAATACCGCATGCCAGTTCCTTTAGTGCCTGAAGATTGAAATTTGAATAGTTTGTGTTTCGGTCCAAGTTTTGAATTTTATTTTTCTTAACATTTTTATTATTAGGACTTATGGATATTGTTAATTTCAATTGTTTTGATTAATAATTCATGAAGATAGTTAATATTTCAGTGTTGAATATTGGTGCAAGTTCAATTTAATTTGGATTTTTGTATTAATAACAAAAGATATTGCTCAAGTTAATGTTCTTTTTTTGTGTTGCTTATTATTTAATTTTCCATCGATGATTCTTTTTAATAGAAATATTATGTATCTGAAATATTTGTATAATTAAGAAGTATTATTTTATTCCTTCAAATTTATTGATACTTCCGGTTTCAAATCGGAAATAATATAGTTTAGTTGATTAATCAGATGTATGCATATTATGTCATTCTAATGAGCCATTCTCGCAGTAATTGAGTTTTACCATTAATTTTAAGTTTGGCCTGAAAAGAATAAAAATGGCATATCTTGCTAGAGGTAAAAAATGCGACCTTTTGGTTTTGGCCGCAGAATTAGGCATCGAGTTGGAACCCGACGCCACAGTAATAAAAATTAAAGATGTTATAACCGGATGTACTTCATATGACGAAGAATTCACAAAAACATTGTTGGATACAATCATTAGCACCAGAAAAGAATCCGAAGTAAAAGAAAAGGAAGCAGAAACCGAAAGACGGCAAATGGAATTTGAATTAGAGAAACTAAAGTTACAAAATTTAAATCATGCTTCGAAAACAGGAACCGTTCTTACCGATAGTGATACGGATGTATCTAAATTTGAAATTAAAGCGTTAATCCCTCAGTTTGACCCGAAGGTAGATGACATTAGTACGTTTTTAAACCTTTTCGAGAGACAACTGTCATTTTTGAAAATACCAGAATCAAAATGGGTGGTATATTTGATCGGGCTTTTACCTATTGAAATTTCAAAATTAATTGCTATAGAATCGGATTCTCCGGATAAACCACCGGAATATGGGGAAATAAAAAAAATTTTATTACGTCGATTCAAGATGAGTGCAGAGAAATTCCGACAATTTTTCGTCCAACACAGAAAAAATCCAGACTCCACGTGGAGAGATTATTTCTATGATTTGAGAAAATTTTTTGAAGGTTGGCTCAGTGAGCTTAATATCACTACATTTGATCAGTTAAAAGATCTAATAATTTCTGATCAAATCAAAAAGAAGTGTCCTCCGGATTACAAAGATCATTTTTTAGATCACTGGAGTGAATTGAGCGATCCAGTTGCTTTAGTTGATAAGCTAGATGCTTATGAAGAAAGTAGAAACTTAAAAGGTAGAAACACGAACCATGAACAACATAGAATGGAAAATTCTAAGCCGAGTAACAATTTAAGAAATTTTAAGAATAGTGTTAATTATAAATACTCAACGAATAGAACTGTTAATAAAATTAACGAAAGACCTATTAGCTGCTATGGCTGTGGGAAACCTGGTTTCATAAAGGCAAAATGCCCTACGTGTTCCCCAAACATTAAAGTTGATTCCGCCCAGGTTAGTTGCTTGAAATTTCAAACGTGTGCGATACAAGAACCCAAGGCAATGTTAATGAAGATTAAAATAAATGGTATGTGGGGTTTAGCATGTGCTGACACTGGAGCCAGCCACACTGTTGCTGGAGAAACCCTGTATAACCTCCTCCGAAAATGTCACTGTAACATTTTCAAAGAAAAATTACTCAAAAACAAATTTTCTGATGTGGCACAATGCAAGAACGACCAGTGTCAACATAATAGAAAGTTTTTTTGTTTAAAAGATACTAGTTTTTTTATAAAATAAAAAAAAATATTGCGTTTAGAGCTTTGCTTTCGATTTCTTGCTAGTGAAGGCTAAATGAATATGCAATAATATTTTTAATAATGAGCGAGCGCCTTTAACCAATAAAGTAGAATTTTAGCACATAAATGATCGTTATTATTAGCATAAATAATCATCCAGTATGAAAATTTTTTTCTGCATACAAATATTATTCTAATTTAACCAGATAAAATTTCGTATAGTTCTTTTTTACATACCAGCTTCACATCATTAATAATGCATTTTGATAAATGGGTCTCAAGTAGTTCCTTAATAGTCCACATTTGTGATTTCTTTTTAGTAAGTAGAGTGCAAAAATAGACAAATAGAACAATTTTATTTCTTTATTTATATTTCTTAAATTCATGAAGAAATGATTTTTTATAAAATGTGAAAATAATTAGTTTTTTTTAAAAGTTGTTCATATTGGTAGAAAGTAATTAATTGTTAAAATAAATATAACCCGGATATGCAAACCTTTATCACAGGAACTGATAGAGAAGCCAGTTATTACATAATAATTGAAAATAATTTTTTCCTATATAAGCAGCATTTCTGAATAATATTATTTAAGTTAGCCATGTCAAAAGAGAATTCGCATTTGAAATCTGTTACCGCTAAATATTGAGTGCACAAATTTATTACTGGATTATGTATTTTATTGACTATGAAATTAGTTGGAAATTTGCAATGTACGAGGTTTTTATGATTTATTACATTTACCTATTCTTGTGATTTAAGCGTTGTGATACAACTTTTACTGCCCAGAACAAGTCTGAAAGCAACGTGATTTTATATTTTCAGAGAATGTTTACAATGAGAACTAAGTTTTATTCTTAGAATGAGATGCAGTTACACATAAAATTTACGAAATTCGATTGGTGTTTGTACTTAAGCCAATACAGAATAATTAATAGTTAGCAACTTGGGTAAAATTATATGCCTTCCATATTAAAATATTTTCCATAAGATATTGTCAAAGAAATGTTAAAAATCAATAATGAAAACTATTTCACAATGTTGAGAAAACTACGGTTATCGTGTTTGGCCTCCGTCTTTTTTTAAGCATATACATTTAATATGCACATGTAAACAACGTTTTATATTATATTTTACCGTATTGTAAAGCTAAACACTTTTACAAGTCATGATTTTTTTGCTGTACATCCGTAAACGTTGGGTTCAGATAAAATTAAATTTGACGCCTAAAATAAAACACATTAAACCCCTATAAATATTTTAAAAAAATTCCTATTATAGAGGAAAACAAAAATTAAACGCTCGATTCTTAAGTTTAATAAAAGAAAGAATGGAGAGAAAGAAACATTTTACAAAATTAGTTTTGTATACACAAAGCTAAATTCACTAATGTTCATATAAGTTCATGGTAGCAATAATCTTTTAATATTAATAAAAGTTTATAATAATTTACCATATAGTCTGAGATATCATTTCCACAAAGGTTTAACAAGTACTATATACAAAAAGAAAGGGGTCAAATAGGAATGTATATTTGCCTTAAAATAGTTTATACACAATTTTTGAAAGAACATACATGAAAATTCCTCTTTCCTCACTTTACTGATTAAGAAATATACACAACAAAATACCAATGAAAATCATTTTATTACTATTGTTTTTGAAAGTCTCGTAGAATACCCTTAGAATCTCAACTTTGTTTATATCAAAATTAAGTTTTAATAAAGCAATCTATAATAATTTTGATTGGTTAACCAAAGTTCTTTGTCTAATAAATATACGTTCAAATCCTTTTAAACAATGAAATAATTAATACTTACCAATTCTGAAAATGTTACATATGTAGATAATAAATAATTTATATATAACTATATAAAAATGAAATATCGATTAAAAATTTGTTGAGTAAAACATGTGGAAATTAATGATTCGTTCGAAAACACCAGTATTAAATGTGAGTAGACAGATTTGCGTAGTTTGAATAATTAGAAAGTCTCTTACCTTTAGATACAGGACACTGGACACTGGAAAGAACATTTTGGGGCGCCGAGGGCCGAAGTCCCTTTATAACTGGGGATAACCCCAGTTATAAAGGGGATAACTGGGGATAACCCTTTAATACTGGGGATAACCCCAGTATTGGACATATATATGTGATCAACATTACAACTAATCCTTTGGCTGATATTTGGATAATATATATAGAAAAGGAAAGAGGAGAGGGGAAGGAAAAGAGAAAAGAACATAGACAACACAACGTAAAATAAAAGTAAACAAGATATACAATTATATAAACATTGCTATTGCTATTGGATATAAACATTGCCCATATTTTTTTTTCTTCCACTCTGAATATTCTCTTTACAAAGGGTGAGTACAATACAAAATCAGTTAAATAACATAGTATAAGACAAGATTAGAAACAAGAGATTGGTTGATATACAATAAATTACATAAATCAAATAAGAGAGTTTCAGAGGTTTTCTTTTTTTTTTTTTTTTTTTTTTTTTTTTTTTTTGCATGACATTTACAACATTAGAATTGACATTTTAAACCTGAGGGCGAATGCCTGATAATAAAGTGGTGGCTCTCGGCCTGCGCCGATTTTCTGCAGGATCATAATCGGGGAGGTTGAAAATTTCTTCATTTATATTGTTCAGATTATTAAAGAAGTTATTGGATAGCTTTGTCTAAAGATAACATTAATCCTCTTTCAGCTTTTGCAATTGTTGTCCTTTTATGTTTAGTGTAACTCTTTTCAGACTTGAGATTTAAACTATGATTTGTGGAATATATTCAGAATACAAACCCCCATAATAGGGCTGAGGGTCAAAACACGTGAATCGCATTCACAAAAGTAATTCAGGACCACCTAAAAATGATGGTCACTATGGTTTCTAACAAAAGCTGTAGAATCCCTCTGCTTAAATGTACTTATCTATGGATTTAAGAAAATACGTCAAAACTGTCAATGAAACATTTCATATGCTAAATATTGAATTGCATATGTGAGACTATCTGGAAAAGGTCTTTGACTGATAATCTTTTATTGAATAGCTTGAGATTCTTTTCTTTAAGGGACAGTGGTTTTTAAATGCATTGTGTAGTGTTTGTACTTATTGTAAAGAAACATTCTTCTTGTTCAATATGTTCAAAAATGTCCTTAAATCTTGCTAATACAATAAATAATGAATTTTCGAAAAACGAATAAGAAATTGAAATTCCTTTAATACGGTTACATATTTATGTATACACGCAAAAACACATATATGTATGTAATAAGAAAGTAATAAAATATATTTATTTACTTGTAAAACATTATTGAAATTTAATCTTTGTATTATATAAAATAATATTGCTAATAAAATACAAGATGAAACATTTGCTTCACTAATAAACGTTTTCAAGACACATTTAAATTGTTGTAATAAAGAGCCGTGAATTGGGCAATTAAAAAGAGATTGGATCCGTGTATCAATATTATGTCTAAAGTTTTACTCCTCATTAAAAGCAGTAACAAATGAATTGTATGTCGATATTCTCCAAAATTGATACTCTGTTTGAATTTCAATATAAAATTAAATTTACTAAATGATATAATTATATAATATTGCTTTATACTTTTAAGAGGAATACTGAAATTTCGGTTTCTGAATAATCTTTGATTACATGCAATTTCCAAAGTTATTGTACTTAATTGCATTTTTTTAAAATCAAATTTTTTGTCTTTAAAAATCCGGTTATTTACTGCCCATTATGGAGATCATTAAATGTTAAGAAAGTTTACAATGCTAAAAATTAATTTTAAAACCTAAAAAATTGTAACTAAGGAAAACGATTATAAACACTTAAAAATCCAAGAATTTAAGAAAAAAAATTACTTTAAAACATGAAATAAAACGTTTTAAAAATCTGCCAAAAAAAAAAAAAAAAAAAAAAAAAAAAAAAGCAAAAGTAGCAAAAATTAATTTATAAATCTTAAAACAACAAATATTTTAATAAAAAACTCACAATAATTGTAACAAAAATAAAGAGATAAAAATAGAAAATGTATTTAAACATTATCAAAAACGTAGATAAAAAAATGAAAAGATGCCTCAGTTGTGAAATATTATACACCATTATTTAAATAATTTTTATTCACATACTAGTCAATAGGTGTCGCCAGCAAACATGATAATTTTTCCCCGAAACCTTAGGAGATTAGGGGCTGTCCGATCCACTCCTGCCAAATGATAAGCTAGGATCCAACATCTGACCAATGGCAGGACAAACTGCATTGTTTCTTTATTTGGAGGGAAGGACTTTAAGAGTAGGATACCTGTGAAGTACAGGTAATCGCTCAGTACAGTCATTTGGCTGAGGTTGTACAAATTGTGTATGAGTTTTCGAATTTTTATTTAATGAAAATGCAGCCGATAATTAAAAAAGATGATTCTTTTCTTTCAGGGGCAAAGAGAGGAATCGAATGAAGTCTCAGAATCACCTTCGAAGAAGTTCCGGACCGAGGAAAAGAAGTTGTTGTCAGAATCTGCCATAATTATTAAGAAGATAAATTTAGCTGACTCCGAGGTGCAGTCCTTCTATCTCGGGGAAACGTCAGAAAATAGGAATGTCAGCGATCAACAGTCTACAACTAAGGACGTGAGTATAGAACAAAGTATAGATTTTGTTTACTTATTTTTATGCGAAGGTTAAATTAGGGTTACTACTAAAATGGGAGAATAAGAAATCGAAATCGAAGTTGAGATTTCTTGTTAATACTAGGAAATCGACTTCTCCTCTAAAAAAAGTATTGTTGAAGAATTTTGTGAAATATTTATATTTTAAAGTTAATTGTTAAACTGTGATAGGACATAAGTATTATAACATATAATATTTATCATAAACTTTAAAACCATTTTGAATTTGTCTAGTATAATGTACAATTTTATATATTAAACTTATTTAGAGGTTATGGCAAAATGAGTGATTTTTGAGACAGAGAAAAAATTCATATATATAAGTTTCAATTTAATATAGTAAATTTATCTTGCTTGTCTTTTACAGTTATTATATAATATAAGTTAGAATGTTTAAAATTATTTTTAGATAAGCTAGTATTATATTAGACAAATTATATATATATATATATATATATATATATATATATATATATATATATATGTGTGTGTGTGTGTGTGTGTGTGTGTGTTATATAATTTCATTTTTTATGTGATCAGTAAAGTGAATTATAATTTTTAGAAAAGTGTTGTGTTTCATCTTGACATTTAAGGCTCTTCCTTATAATTTGAAAATTTTTTTTGACCGTATGAATGTATGTGTTTTATTGTTCAGTTCTAATATGTATTGCATATTTACTTTTGGAGTTTAAAATTTACAACTTCCTCACTGGAATTCTTTGATGGTAAAATTATGGCAATTTAGCATTAACGATCAATATTTTTTTAAATATAAAGAATGACTATATTTATTTATACAAAAAATATAACGTATTCAAAAGAGTTATTTAATTTCAAACCCTAAAACTTCAATTAGTTGTGATTACACAGTGTCACGATTTTATAAGTTTAATCAGTTTGAAATAATACTAAGCAGTAGATCACTGCCGCTGTTCAAGTATTAAAATGCTATACACTTATTTATTTTATCTGATGAAATTAAATGATTTTAGTTTTATTTCTCTATTTTGACAGTGGATTAGGCCTACCGGGGAAACCACTTATAAAAAAAACGCGCCCAAGCAGCTCTACCTCTAAGGTGGGTGTGGAATGAGCTCATATTTTGTAATCACTTGTGTTTAGAGTTTGATGTTTACGTTAACTAAATTTAAATATTTAAATTTTGCACTTATACTATTTCTTTTTTTACTTTTTAAAAAAAGTAGTATACCAAGATATTTTGTCTACTATGACAAATCTCGGGGTTTATTTTTTCTTTCTAAATCATTTGTAACGTTTTACCTTTATATATGTTTTTATGAGGTGTTGACATTTAGAGTAAATTCAGTGAATTTTTTCTGTTACAAAATAAAATAAATTTTCTTTGTTAAATACTATTTCATGTGAATGCGTATGCACGTATGTTAAAATATACTTTAGTTTTTTTAAATTTTATAAAATTTATGTAAATTTACTGGAACTTGTCCAAAATGGACTTGGTTCACTTTAATTGTGAAACAC
>CM063506.1:122875137-122892613 GCA_032207245.1 Pardosa pseudoannulata | reverse complement strand
ATTTTAGCCTCTTTGCTATTTATCGTGTTGAGAACAACTTGCTAACTTTGCATCCGTAGAAAGTCAGTATTACGTACAGAAATGTAATTCAGATAACTTCAATAAAGAGTCATTTGTTCACACACACACTTTAATCACGAATAACATGTAAAACTTAATTCAAGCCAGTATTAATTAGGGCTGGATCCCTTCGCACATTCGTTCAACAGAACATCAGGATTTTATGCATCAGTACAGCGAAAAAAGGGTTACATTCAAAAAATACAACTTCGTGGTTGCCAAATGGCAAAAGCAAAACTTCAAATTGAGTTTGCGAAACTACGGGATTCAACACACTGCCCCCGGATGAACAATATTATTGTTCAGCAATCAAATTAAATGAATAGTACAATTAGATCAACTAAAAGACAAATTAACAGACTTACAATAGGAGTTACACAAGAATTTTCAAACAGGGGAAATCACTGAAATCTAATAAGTATATAAAATGGATTAGATAAGTAAACAATGAACAAAATATGCAAAAGAAAAAAAATATTTCAATTAGGTATTTAGTCATCAAAATCAAGTTCAAGTTTATATAGCAATTGAATAGGTCTTTTAATACATCCTGATGATGTTTGAAGTTCACACGACCTAACTTTAGAGTCTCTTCCAAAGAAAAGTTCTTTAACCAGTCCACATTTCCAGAGATGTTTTTTAACGTTGTCTTCATGAATCAGGACAACATCACCAACTTTGAAATTGGATGGAGGGCTAGTTGGTTTGGTAAAGTTGGCAGAGCGAAGTTCGAGCAAATATTCTTTTCGCCAACGTTTCCAAAAATGATTGATTATTTGTTCTCTATATCTCAACTTTTTTGTCAATGTTAATTTGTTGGACTTGGGAGAGGAGTAAGACATCTCGGGCAAAGAATTTACCCTTTTTCCAATTAAGAAGTGCGAAGGTGTGAAGTGGCATTGGTTCTTCGCCTTCTTCATAAACGTAAGTCAATGGTCGTCCATTGATAACCGCTTCGATTTCAGTCAGAGTGGTTTGGATCTCTTCGAATGTGAGGCAAGATCTTCCAAGAACTTTTTTCAAGGGAGTTTTCACGGAACGCACCATGCGCTCCCAAAATCCGCCCCACCAACTGGCTCTTGGTACAATAAATTTCCAAATTATATTATTTTGGGTGAAATACTGAAGAATTTCTGTTTTAGAGATTCGATTCCAAATGTCTTTCAACAAATTGTCAGCTTTAACAAACGTTTTAGCATTATCACTGTAAATTGTTTTACACAAACCTCTTCGCGAAATAAATCTTTTAAACGCCAACAAAAAATTGCTTGTGCTTAAGTCACTAGCTAACTCTAGATGAACTGCTCTGGTGACTGCGCAAGTGAACAGAACAATATAAGCCTTTTCTAAAGCTGTTTTCGTCTTAACATAAATTGGACCTGCAAAGTCGACGGCACAGGTTTCAAACGGAGGAGATTCAACTATTCTGTCTTTCGGCAAGGGCGCAATGTCTTGTCTTCCTGGTGAAGTGTTAAATTTCTTACAAATTATGCAATTTTTCAATACGGACTTAACAGTCTTTCTTCCTTTAATTATAAAGTATCTTTCTCGGAGATGGGCCAAGGTGGTAGCAACACCAAAGTGGAATAACTTTTCGTGGGCTTGCTGTATTATCAAGGTGGTGAAAGTACATTTACTCGGAAGAATCCACGGATGCTTCTCGGTTTGAGTAAATTCAGAAAATTGAAGTCTTCCAGATAAAATTAATAGTCCGTTTTCATCTAATTTAGAACTCAGGTTGTATAACGGCGAGTCTTTAGAAATTTCCTTTCCGGAATTTAGTAAGTCAATCTCATGTCTAAAAACTGACTGCTGTGTTTGTTTTAGCCAATATAATTCCGCCTTCGCAATTTCAGGTGCTGTCAAGGGTCCTGATATCTTAGTGTTTCTTTTATTAGAATTATATAAGAATCTCATAATCCATGCAGTAACACTGTATGCAGTTTTAAGCTTGCTAAACTTTTCTAATTTTAGTAACGGTTCCGATGGTTCACTTACAGCGCAGGATAATTGAGTAGAACTCATTATCGATTTTCTTTCATCTAAAGCATCTTTATTAAACGGGATCTCTTTACGCAAAGGCCACATGCACTCCGGCATTGATAACCATTCTGGACCATGAAACCACAAGTTGTTTTGTGATAGCTTCAATAGATTTTCACCACGTGTTAATAGATCACTAGGGTTATTTTTACCCGAACAATAGTTCCAATTTTCCGGTTCTGTCAAAGACTGAATTTCAGTTACTCTATTAGCCACAAAGGGCTTCCAATTTAAAGCTGATCCCTTTATCCAATGAAGCGTTACTGTGGAATCCGACCAAAATCTGAAATCTACCCTTTTAAAAGCAAGCGCATTTTTTAAATATTTAGCCATTCGAGAAGCTATTACCGCCCCCATTAATTCAAGACGAGGAATTGTTAAGCGCTTAATAGGGGATACTCTACATTTCGCCCAAACAAAGTTAGTCTTAATTTTATCATCACTGGTGTCACATCTGAGATAAGCAACAGCCCCGTAGGCCTTCGGGCTAGCATCAGAAAAAATATGAATTTGTATCGTGTCAGAAAATGTTATGCCTTGTGGAAAATACTTTCGAGGGACCTCAAAATTGCGTAAATGTACAATTTCCGAACACCAGCTTTCCCATTCGTCCTTTAGATCAATAGGTAAATTACTGTCCCATTCTAAACCTCTACGCCAAATTTCTTGTAACAAACTTTTCATCCTGACGGTAAATGGGGCAACAAATCCGATAGGATCAAACACCTTTAGCATAGCCTTAAGAACAATCCGTTTAGTAGGATTCAATTTCCAATCTTCGGGAAACGATTGTGAGTCTAAATATAAAACATCAGTGTCGGTATTCCATAGTAATCCTAATATTTTAAAAGAAACATTAGGATTTCCCTGCGTATCACACAGTTTATTCCTTACCCACATTTTTCGAAGTTCTTCAGAATTAGTACTGAATTTTCGCAAATTCATTCCAGCATCTCTAAAAATATTTGAAGCTGTTGAGGATAAATAATAAGCTTCTTCATCAGACATTGAACCAGAAATAAAATCGTCAACGTATAAATGAGAATCTAAATTCCTAATAACTTCGGGATGATCCTTATATTTCCGAATATGATGTTTGATCGTAGCAGCCAATATAAAAGGGCTGCACGTTACACCAAAAGGTACTCGAGTAAATCTTAGAAATCTTAAATTGCCCTGTTCATCAGGACACCATAAAAATTTTAAATAATCGCGATCCTTTTCACATATCCCAATTTGAAGGAACGCCTTCTCTAAATCAGCGCAGAACGCAACATTATGTACTCTAAAATTAATAATTACATCTAATATATTGGGATTAAGACTAGGACCTGGCCATAAACAATTGTTTAACGAGTTAAGGTGATTTTCTTTAGAAGATGCATCAAACACCATTCTAACTTTAGTGGTTGACTTGTCCTCTCTTATGATCGGTCTGTGCGGCAAAAAATATCCAGTTTCAATCGATTTGTCAGGACATTCCTCCACAATCCCACTCATTTCCTGCTCCGCAACAATAGCCTTGTAATTTTCACATAATTTCTTATCTTTCGCGAGTTTACGTTGTAACTCCTCAAAACGGTTTCTAGCAATTCTAAAATTATTTCCCACTTTTATCTTTTCATCTTTCCATAACAAACCTGTCTCATATCTGTTATTTACAAACTTTAAATTACTCTCAAAGTTAGACATAATTTCTTTATCTATTTCTGAAACGTTTTCCTCGGATTTTATTCCCAAACATTCCAAATCCCATAACAGTTTCAAACCCTTCTGTTCCATGTCAGATACCGAAAGATTTAGAACAGAAGCTCGTTTACTTAAGTTTTGATCATCATTTATCGCGCCACATAGCGAATATCCAAATAAACTTTCACATAAAAAGAGCGACTTCGTGACCTTTACGACCCCCCCCGCCAAAGTTCACGCGGTAGAAATAATCGGCGCCAACCAAAACGTCGACCTGCTGACTGCATAACGTATTGCACTGTGACAGCTCGTAAGGGGCTAACTTACTTTTAATTTGTTTATTTAGATGGGGATACTGAATCACTGCATTAGATATAACATCTGTAACTAAAGCCTCAACAAATATGCTGCGAGTTTTATCCTGCACGTGCGTCAATTTTAATTCGACGACATCATACGTTTTTATTTGGGGTTTAATCGCTCCAAAAGAATATATTTGAAGCTTTTCTTGGCGAATAACTGGAGGATTTAACTCGGATACTACTCTTTTAGTTACGAAACTTTTTTGACTTCCGGAATCAAGTAAACACAAAAATATTTCAGAATTCAAACCAGACTCCACATTAACGCAACATGTTTGTAAAATAATTTCTTTCGAGACGTTAGAACATTTTGATTCACAGTGAGACACAGAATTAATAATAGGTTCTGCATCTTCCTTTGTTGTGCTTTCTGCGGGACTCGAACCCGCAACCCTTGGTTTAGGAATGCTATTTACACAGACTGAAGTTTCGTGAAAATTTCCATTACAAATTTTACAACGTTGAGAGTTAAATTTACACTTGGCCGAGATATGGAATTTTCGAAAGCACACAAAACAGCGACCTTCCTTACGCAACTTTTCGCGTTTTTCAGGAATGGATAGGTCTTGACATTTTTCAGAAATATGAGAATTTTTGCAAAACACACATATATTCTTAACGTTAGTTGTTAATGCTGATGCTGATGGAAAGCCTCGTTTAAAATTACTAGTATGATGTTGCTTGTATCTTTCACTTTTGTTAGTAACGTAATTTTCAGAATTTATCTGTAAGGTAGCTTCTCGCGATTCAACTTCTTCTTTAATGAATGAAATTAATTCATTAACATCCATATCTTTATCCTTGGTTTTTTTACGATTGAATTCTAGAGCAATTTCAGCTGGTATCAATTTCAACAATATTGGGCAAAGTAAATGTCCATAGCTGCCTGACGCAACACCAAGCGAATTTAAATTTCTAATTTGTATTTCACAACTATCATAAAGGTTTCTTAAATCCGTTACATTTGTAGCATTTCTCACTGGCTTTAAATTCAAAAGTTTACTCATATGAGCGTTTATGACCAAGTCATTTCGACCAAATCTGTTCTTTAAAAGATCAACAGCCGATTTATAATTTTCTTCCGTCAGTGAAAATCCTGCGACAGCGTTAGCAGCGCTGGCACCAAGCAGGGATTTAAGATATGAAAATTTATCAATAGGGGTTAAGCTAGAATTTTTATCTATTGCATTCGAAAATTGACCCCAAAAATCTAACCATGAACTACAATCACCATAAAATTTTCCCAATGTAATTTTAGGTAACTTCATTGTACGCTCATTAATGTTCCGAGAAGGACTTTCGTTTTCGGAACCGGAACTTAAAGAAACAGAATTTTGACTTTTAGCATTATGGATATTTAAGGATTTTGTAATTTTATATTTCCATTCAATTATTTTTTCGCTATATTCTTCGGAATTTTCAATTTCCTTTTCAAATTCGGCATTAGGTATAACATTTTGAATTTCCGAATTTAAAAATTTAAGCGAATCATATTTCTCATTTAATTGATCTTTACAAATGTTTAAAAGATCAAATCTTTCATCATCAGATATTTTCTGATCTTCAAGTGCATTCTTTATTTTGTTACATAATTTAGTAGTTTGGGTTCGAATGCCAGTGCGTTTCTTTTTCAATGTTTCTAATTTCTCACTCATTTTGTATCTTTAAATTACTAACACTTCGAACATAAATCATCAATACAAAGATAGCAATCAAAACCGAGCTTACCTCGGTATCTTCTTGAATATTGTAATCCAATATTCTAATCCTGTCGCGGACGCCAAATGTTGAAAACAACTTGCTAACTTTGCATCCGTAGAAAGTCAGTATTACGTACAGAAATGTAATTCAGATAACTTCAATAAAGAGTCATTTGTTCACACACACACTTTAATCACGAATAACATGTAAAACTTAATTCAAGCCAGTATTAATTAGGGCTGGATCCCTTCGCACATTCGTTCAACAGAACATCAGGATTTTATACATCAGAACAGCGAATAGGGTTACATTCAAAAAATACAACTTCGTGGTTGCCAAATGGCAAAAGCAAAACTTCAAATTGAGTTTGCGAAACTACGGGATTCAACATGTACAAAGCACAATTACTAACGTGTGTGTGTGTGTGTGTGTTTATGTACATACATTATATATATACATACAAGGCTGGTTCTGGACTATTAGCCGCCTGCGTACAAGGTAGTATTTGGCCAACCCCTATTAATGCGTATAAATTGTAAATGTTCTATCGGTCGCCCTAGAAATTTGGTGGCCTGCATGCATGTACGCACCGCATACTCACTTGCCTGGGCCCTGTTGCTTGATATATATATATATTATATATATATATATATATATATATATATATATATATATATATATATATGAAATATATATATTGATTGATATATATATATATATATGAAATATATATATATCGGTTGATATATGGGGTGTATTATATATGAAATATATATATAAATATATGTGTATATATATAATGTATATTTAGCGTATATATATATATATATATATATATATATAACCAGTAATATACCATAGCACATCAGTAATACACAGACTTTTCTCATGTAATCTGTACCAAATGGCTATTCTAAATTTAATGTTCGTAACAAAGTTTCATCCACCGTTTGATCAGATTGAAATATTTTAAGTTTAACCAACTCCTATATGTAGACATCGTAAATTTCTCAAAGGTATTAAAATTCTCTATAAAAATAATTTATAATATTTTTAAGAAATGAATATTTTTCTTTTGTTTCTATAAAACATTTTTCCCAATATATTAAGATTTTAATGTTTAAATTTTATTTTATATTATATGCTTCATATGATGTATTCTAGTATTTTAAAAAATATTTTTTTAGTTCGAGGTTGTTGAAATACAATTTATTAAGGCTGGTCTGTACATGCCCTATTGAATTCCTCCCATTTAGTGTTAACGTATGGAAAAAAATAAATTACACTCTAGCCGGCTAGCATTTAATGAATTCTCAATATATATATATATATATACACCACATGATAGAATAGAAAATTTTCTAGACAGCCATCTATCCTATATAAAAAATTCAAAATATATATTTACTTTTATATTTTTTAAAATTTAATTTGTTAAGGGAAAATTTAGGAATCGAACCAAAATTTTATTTTACCCCCATAGGATAACATTGAATATTGTAGATATAGACCCTCTTTAAGGATATTTTTTAAAAATCGAATTGCTTCTTTAGATAGAAAAATATTTCAGATTCGTGTGAATAATTTATTGCTGCTGAAACTCTTAGACAAATCTGTACCTCAGAAGTGAAAGTCACTTTTTTTGATATTTTCCTTTTTTAGATATTCGCATTGTACCGAGGTACTTTCTCACGGTGAGTTGCACGTGCATGCATAGCCGTGGGAGGATTTTCCTTGACGAATTTAAGACCCCAATTATTTACGTCAAGTTTAGGGACCCCTGCAGAGAGGATACTTCACGGAATGGCAGCATAACGGTCAAGCTCGCACAGAACTGTAAGCGTGAATTATGGGAGCAGGGGCTAAAATGTAATGTCAGCTTGAACAAAAAAGGGGCTACTTTAATGAGCCCACCTGCACTCCCGAAGGGCATTTGATGTGGAAAAATATCCCAAAGAGAAGGGATTGTATGACAAGAAAAGGAGAGGCGTTGTGACCTAGGTGAAGTTTTTTGGAAACGGAGCTGAAGGCTGAGAGCTGAGAGTTAGAAGTGGGCAGTCGAGAGAAGTGGAACAAGAATCGACTAGCACGAGCTCGTCCCGTGCGCCCGGACTGACACCGCCCCGCTCAACATCACCAACTCGTCCCGTATGCCCGTGAGAAAAGCCCCTGCCTGCTACCCTGCGACTTCAATGGAGGTAATTTATATATAATATTTGCAGTCCTTTGACTTAGGCCTCTGTTAATAATAATAATTCCTTATAAAGTGATGTGGGATAATTAGTCTGTAAATAGAAAATATAAATGATTGATTATGTTAACCAAGTATTTTTGTAAATAAATGTATAGAATAAACGTCTGAATCTATATAAGGTATTATATTCATTCTGTGTTTTCCCCTTGTAACGAACACTGGTGTATAGGTTGTATGTACATAACAACACGCATATTAGTTCAATTTTTTTCTCTTTTAATTCTCAATAAATATATATACACCACGTGATAGAACAATAAATTCTCTAGACAGTTACCTTTCCTATTTAAAAAAAAATCGAGAATATATATTTAAGTTTATGTATTTTTTCAAATTTATTTTATTTAAGGGAAAATTTAGGAATCGAACCAAAATTTTATTTTACCTCATCGGGTAACATTGATCGAATATTGCAGGTACAGACCCACTTTTAGGATATTTTTTAAAAAATCGAATTGCTTCTTTAAAGATAGGACAATATTTCGTGTAAATAATTTATTGCTTCTGAAACTCTTATACAAATCTGAACCCCCCGGAATAGAAGGTTACTTATTTTGATATTTTCCTTTAGATATTTGCATATTTGTACAATTTTTTTCTCTTTTAATTCTCAATATTTATACACCACGTGATAGAACAATAAATTATCTAGACAGCTTTCTTTCCTAGTAAGAAAAATCCAGAATATATATTTAATTATATATTTTTTTTTATTTAATTTATTTAAGGGAAAATTTAGGAATCGAACTAAAATTTTATTTTATTCCATAGGGAACATTCATCGAATATTGCAGGTATAGACCCACTTTAAGGATATTTTTTAAAAAAAATCGACTTGCTTCTTTAGATAGGAAAATATTTCAGATTCATGTGAATAATTTATTGCTTCTGAAACTCTTATACAAATCTGTACCTCTGAAGTGAAGATAACTTTTTTTCCGATATTTTGCTTTTTTAGATTTTTACGATTTTTTTTTTCTTTTATGTAATAAAATCATTACCTCTATATCCTAAAATTGAGCGATTTAGCGTATTGGAAAAAGTACAATAATCAAATATGATTTTGAGGTACAGATCTCTTCCTGAACCTATTTAAACATAAAACTTCCTATATCTAGCATTATATTTACAAGCTTTATGTCTTCCCTCAGACTCATTTTATCCATTCTTATCTTTTCTGTAAAAACGTCAAACAACCAACTCAATCAAATCTTTAAAATATCTTAAATATGATCTCCTGTAAAATTTGCGACACGGTACCTTTTGCTTCCGATGTTCAGAAATGTGATTTTGCTGCAAGTAGGGGTCACGCAGGCTTGCAACTGCTGAGGTACTTTCAAAAAGGTGAGAAAAGTGACTAAACATTGAAAAAAAAACCGATTTTTTTTTCTCCTCTTGATCACAGATGCTATTGTTAAAATTTTTCTATTTATTTTAACTCTAAATCAAATGGTTCATGCAAGATATAATTTTAGCGTCAAATACAAAAAGGTTAAAAATTTTATTTAACACAACTCAACATTGTTTTTTAGTCAAGAAAATCTATAAATTTGATTTGAATGCATACAATACATTAATTTTATAATCACAATTTTCTACATATATTAATGATGTTTTGAAATATGTACATAGTTAGATTAGAGTATCTAAACAAAAATTGTGAAGAAAAAGAAAAAGATAAATGTGTGCTTTGACGTAAATTACTTTTATGTATTAAATGTACATTTCAGTACAAATGTAGATTTCAGGAATTCTTTACGACTTTTTAAAATCACTAAATTTTGGAGACCATATGACTAATTACATTTTAATAAGAAAAATAAGATTAGGACATCACATTTTTGGTCTTTTATTAAAATATTTTGTTATTAATTCAGATTTTCTTTTTTCAACAACAGACTTTTGCTGTGATACACCATGAAAAAAGTGACTAAAAGTGACTGTTTACTTAAAAAAGTGACCAAAAATGATCAATTGTAAAAAAAGTGACTAAAGGTGAGAAAAGTGACGGAATTGCAAGCCTGGGTTATTGAAAAAAAAAAAAAAACCTGCAAACGTATCAGTCTGTTTCAGACGATAAGCAATCAATACACACGTTTGGATGTTATTGGATGTCGGTCAAGATAACAATTCAAACTGCTGATTTCAGTTTAGGTTTTCTGTTACATTTGGAGGGTTGTTTGAGGTTCTTCTTTGATGAACCGTTCCAGTTTTTAAAATGCATTCAGAAATCAAACCCGTCGGATGCCTCAAATTACAGAGTTCCGTTTGTTCGCACGATCGATCTATTTGTTAAGCAAATAATACGATAAATAGAATCAAAGGAGGCAGGGGGATTATAACGGAACCGTTTGGTGTCTTTTACTTCGTGTTCTAAAGCCTATCAAATTGCTTCTTTTCTAAACATAAATAAAGACTTGTTTGTAAAATATTTTTACCCTGGACATATAAGTTAACGGGACACGTATGAGTACGTTTTCTAACGATTGATACTTGAGCGCGGGACTCGTACTAGTACGTTTTCTGACGATTGATACTTCAACGAGGGTCATGTACTAGTACATTTTTTGACGACTGATACTTGAACGCGGGACACGTACTAGTACGTTTTCTGACGATTGATACTTGAGCGCGGGACACGTACAAGTACGTTTTCTGACGATTGATACTTGAGAGCGGGTCACGTACTAGTACGTTTTCTGACGATTGATACTTGAGCGCGGGACACGTACTAGTACGTTTTCTGACGATTGATACTTGAGCGCGGGACACGTACTAGTACGTTTTCTGACGATTGATACTTGAACGCGGGACACGTACTAGTACGTTTTCTGACGATTGATACTTGAGCGCTGGTCACGTACTAGTACGGGTTAGTGTAACAACAAAGTTTGTTTGTGGGTACAAAAATAACGGTATATACAGGAAAACGAAGCCGAATGTTCTTGTCTACTACATAGATTCTGGAAAAATTTAGACAAATAAAAACTAGTTTTTACATCAGTCGATGCGGAACCACAGAACGGGAAGGTTGATTAAAAAATCAATTTAGATTTAAAATTAACTTTTTATTTATCCTTGCGAAATTATTATATAATATATATTGATATATATTATATATATTTGTATTTATATATATATATATATATATATTTGTTTGTCTATTTACATATTTGTTTATATATAAGTAGACAATGTAAAATACAAAAAGTTGGTTAAAAAATTAAATAATTTTCAATCTATTGAGGTTTAACTGAATAACTAAATTTACGCGCAAAACGCCCGCTCCCGGTACAATTCCGCTGAGAAATGTACCCGTTCACAATGTGTTAATAGATTGACACATGAGTGGGCAAACCCATTCTCATCTGTAAAATTCTGCGGGCCATAGCAAAATTCACAAACTTTTTAATTTAAACGAGCTACCCGTTATAGAGTGGTTATCTATATCTATATTCTAGAAATATATATTCTAGAAAATAAATTCGGTACCTTATAGAAATTCATGAAAAAAAATTTTGTAGCTCTTTTCCCGTAGTATTATTTAACAATTTCCAAAATAAAAAGAATAAAATCAGATTTAATAACATATACAGATATCGTTAACTTTCGCTTAAATGATGAATAAAAGGTATGAAAATATAGAGAAAATTTAAGGAAACAAATCTGCATGTTACCAAAAGGAAAAGTTAGTATATTTCACAGTACAAAAATTGCTTTTATAATTCTTTCAATCTAGCACACTTCAATGTTCCCATATGGGAAAGATTCAAATTTTTCTCTTCGGATATTCCTTTTGTTATTGTCCTTATAACTGCATCTACAAGGAAATTTAATGAATAAGTATTACTTATCCAACTTCAATCATGAAACGACGTTTAAAAGGTATAGAAAAGTTTTTAATCGACTATATCTGATTGGTTGGGGAGCACTAGGATCTACTTTTTGAAACACGAGAGCTTATGATATAGAGACCTACTGCTTAAAGCCGATTCTGAACGGGTAGGAACATCCATGCCACAGTGGGACTCGAACCCACGAACTCCGGTGCCGAAGATCAGCGCCCTAAGCATTCAGTCATCGTTCAGCTAATCGAGTATATCAGTTTTAAACAAAGGTAATAACGTGGTAATGGTAAAAATTTGTCACGGAATTTTCCGACACTCATTTTCTAATGCAGGTGAGCCAAAAAATGACAGTCATTAGTGTGGACACATAGAATCCAGCCCACCGGCATGAAATGTATATCTAATGTGCCCTGCAAAGTTTTCGGGTTGGACAAGCTTGGATTAACATGCACCAATTTTTTCTCATACCCTTTCAAACGCAGAAATTTTGTATGATTCTGTTTCAAACAAGTTAATTTCATGTCATCATTTTCGCTTAAATTGTTGTATTATTATATTTACTGCCGAAATCTCGAATTTCGAACTGGAAGAACGCTACTCGGCGAACGCTGCTTCCTGCAATTCATCCGCGAACTCCATTCGCGGTAGATTTGCCAGAAATTCTTAAAGTATACATTCTGCCTCTTCTCGCCGAAGTACGTATTTTTACGAGCTTTTCTAAATCCTTCGCTTCGTATTTCCACTCTCCGATTTTGAGGGCAGATTTTCAAAATCCCATCAAATATTTTTCTGCATGGCTAGGTAACAAAACAACGAGCCAGAAAATAAATTCTTTTCGACGTCGAGCTTGCTTACATTTTGTGGGGAAAATAAACCTAACGTTTAGATAACCCATAAGATATTATCGTATCACTGCTATCGTACAAAAACAGATTTACTTTTGAGTAATGCCTTTCAATTATTTCATGAACTGCTAACTGAACATCTGATTTTTTTGCAAAATTCAAGAACCTTTTCTTCTAATATATTTATAATACATTAACTGAGGTGTGCAGTTAGTCATTTAAAAAAAAAAGTTATTTAGGTAGGTTGTTTGAAGCACTACGGTCTACTGTTTTGCTACATAACGTCTGATGAGATCGGGACCTACTGCTTGAAGCCGATTTCATACGGCTACGAACATTATGTTAGCAATGGGAATCGAACCGACCAACTCCAGTACCGGCAGCGCGCTACCTTTTTGGCCATCGGTTCTAAGTTATTTAGTGTTTAAAATTTTGCTGTGTAAAACTTATTTAAAATATATTTTCAAGGAAACAAGCCGAACGAAGAAAAAACTTCGGTACTCTGCGATACCGAAGTTCCTGGGTTTGAATCCCACTGCTGGTAAGGATGATAGTAGCCGTTCGGAATTGCCTTTAAGCAGTAGGTCGAGGTCATTAGCCCTCGAATAGCAAAACAGTAGAGAGCATCGCTCCAAACCAAATCATAGAAACGAATCTGTACGTACCAAATTTTGTTTTTAAACGTGAGACGCGCTTAATTTTGAATCATCTGTATTTATTGTATTATATATTATATCTGTATATAATATATAATACAATAAATACAGATATTCTGTAAAAATAAATAAATCTGTATATTTGCATCTGTTATTATATCTATATTTATTGTATTATGTGTGTGTAAAGAAAAATTAAGTTGCTAAAGAGCATTTTCTTCGTTTTTTTAACTGTATTCTTCAGAAAACTGGAGGCTTCAAAATAATTTTGGAGGTTGGATTGGTTTTGGAGAGTTACAATCTACTGTCTACACGATTTGGATGTTTGATTAGAATATTTAAAAAAAACTCATCAATTTATTAAAATGAGACTATAAATATAAAACAAACGAGATTTATGCCTCCGTTTAATTTCATATAATTTTACACTTCAAACTGGCAAGGTAACTGAGTTATAGACAAAATTTTACCTGATTGATATAGCGCATAAAGTAATTTAATTGTAAAAAAGGTTATGGATCTTTTCAAGAATAAAAATTAATCATTTCTTAAGTTGAGGAACACGAGAATTTATAAATATTTTCGTATTATAAAGAAAACCCTGTAAAATACAAAAATATCAATAGTTAGAGCCAGTAACATAGAGAAAAATATTTTCATGGGAAGTTTTCCCCATTAAAGACATCTCAAATTTAATACGGCAACCCTTATATATTACATATATACATCAATCCTCATGAGGGGCTACAATAACCACATCTCCCCTTCACTCTGCCACTGGTTAGAAAGGTTATGTCCTAAAAACCATCGCAAACAATCCACTTAAACTACAGAAGCTAAAAAAATTTATAAAATATTAGTAGAAGTGTTCTACCTACAGAAGAAAAAAATTGTTAAGCAAATACTTAGTTTTTATAAATTGTTTTATATATGATTAGATGTCTATATATCTTAGTAACAGTGATGTAGGCCTTTCTTAAATCTCTTTGTATCACAATATTTAAAAAAACCTGATTTTGATGCCATTCTGCAACACTGAAATTAACATCATGTGTTCCTTGAATCTCTATCCAAGTTTCATTGTCATTTGATCAGCTGCACATGATTGATATTAAAAATAAAATTTTGATTTAAAAAAATTTTAACTGTGCAGACACCAGAAATAAATATCTCTCAGAGATAGTTTCCAATTCTTCCTCTCATATACTCATTCAAAAGCAAATAGACACTTTTAAAAGATTCACAAAACTTATTTTTAATAGGCAGAATTCATTATATTTCAATTTTTTTTAGAAAACAGCCTGATTTTTTAAAAGAATTTTACAATTTTACCTCACAATTCACTCGTATTTCCATAATTTCTCAATTTCCTGATAATTCCCGGTTTTCCTGAATTTCTCCAGTTGTTGGACACCGTGCTATACAAGGATAATTTTTATGCCAAATAAGTGACAATACTTCTAAGAATTGCGTCATTTTTTGTTGGGAAGGGGGTATGTTACAAACTATAATCTGAAAGATCTCCTGGAGATATTTAAAGGTTTTTATACCTAAAGCTAGAAAAAAGATCAAAATATTTCACTTAACCACCGTCAGTTTTCCAACAGCTGTTAAAACATGTTGTAGGTTCACTTATAAATAGTTGGTTGATTGGAGTGCTACGGTCTATTTTTCTGCTATACCAAGCCTAATGAGACTGGAACCTACTGCTTAAAGCTGATTCTGAAGAGCTACGAACATCCCTGCTAGCAGTGACATTCCGGCAAACTCCGATACCAAAAGCAGCGCCCTACCTATTCGACCATCATTTGGCACCTATTGAACGCGCAGGTTAAATCTATGGCTCTGGAAGTCCTCTTGCCGAGCGGTTCGTATATGACAGAGTTCTAATAGTTGTTTGAAAAATTTAAAATTTTCTTTTAAGCTTAGTGGGGTGGCAAAGGGTGGCAAAAAAGCTAAGGTCCAAATACATCAGAAATAGATAAGATTCGAGGTATTCCTTTATTTGGGTAACACTGCAGACGAGATTTAACACAATTTTTGAAGAAATAATGTGTAACAAGAATAGACAATATTTGGATGGTTGTGTATAGTAAGCACTAGTTTTAGTTTTATCAGTTTCTTGTCCTCAGATCGTTAAATCTGACAATTTTACTTTTCAATAAAACGATTTTCCTTAATTTATATTAGTTTTGTCTTAACTCTAATGCATGGCACTTTTCTGGTTATAAAGATTATAACACAGTATATATATATATATATATATATATATATATATATATATATATATATATAACAGTAAAAATTAAAGATGGTCGGGGTTCTAGATTATGAGAGTGGGTCGTTTTGTTTCCGGTGTGACAGGGCTAGAGACATTAGATGATGAAATGTAAAGTGTGGTGTAAGGCTTAAGAAGGCTGTACGTATTTCGATATGGAAATAAGTTTCTAGTTACGACTACTTTATGATTATTGTCATTAGCGACGAACTCCTGAATGTGTTACATATATATATATATATATATATATATATATATATATATATATATATATATATATATATATATATATATATATATATATATATATATATATATACATACATGTATATTATATATACACATATATATGTATATATATACATACATGTATATATTATGTATATACACACATATATGTATATATATACATACATGTATATATTATATATATACACACATATATGTATATATATACATACATGTATATATTATATATATACACACACATATATATATATATATATACATGTATATATTACACACACATATACATAATGTATACATGTCATATATACATATATATATACATGTATATATATATATATATACATACATGTATATATATATATACACACACATATATATATATACATACATGTATATATTATATATATACACACATATATATACATACATGTATATATTATATATATACACACATATATATATGTATATATTATATATATACACACATATATATATATACACACATATATATTATATATATACACACATATATATATACATACATGTATATTATATATATATACACACACATATATATATACATTTATATATTATATATATATATACACACACACATATATATATACATACATGTATATATTATATATACACACACACACACATATATATATATATATATATATATATATATATATATATATATATATACACACACACATATATATATATACATACATGTATATATTATATATATACACACACACACACACACATATATATATATATATATACAGATATCTATCTATCTATCTATCTATCTATATCTATATATATATATATATATATATATATATAAAAGCTTTGAGTGGCACAGCATTTTTGGGTTTGCCTAGGGCGGGAAAAACGCTAAGGCAAAAGAAACGCCAATAAATCCCTTTTCAGCGACCTTGAAATCCCTTCCCCCATTTCTTTTGACCATGACAAAGAGCCCTAAAAGGGGAGGGGCTGTGGGGCTGAAGAACTTCGTTGCCCTCCTGCACAGGCATATTCTACGAAAGACTTCGCGTGCGAGAAGGTTTCATTGCGAACGCACAGGTAACTTCAAAAATCAATGTGAGAGGACTTTCTGACACCGCATATCAAAGCCATACGCAACTCCGAACAGAATAACTTTCCACAGAAGCAGGTGATGAAAGATGTTTCGATTCGCTTTCAAAGTGGGTAGGGGGGAGAAATACGTCTGTCAAACTATTCGCATTAGAAATATTCAATTCCTCCAAATGAAATAATTTAATTACATTAAGACTCCAATTAAATAAGGAAATATGTGATGAAAAATATTTTCACTCGCTTTGAAAGCGTACAAGAAAAAAATAAATCATTCAGTGGAAATAAATCATCTGTACCAACGAAGTCAGCCGAACGTATTATTAGAAACTGAAATTCTCTAACATGAATGGGTCGTAATACGTCAACAGACATTAATTCAGT
>CM063506.1:122804373-122870037 GCA_032207245.1 Pardosa pseudoannulata | reverse complement strand
AATACAGCAAATATTGTCACACCTGCCAACTTTAACACATTATACATAAAAATTATACACTTTAACTGTCCTTTACACTTTTTTACAACCCAGTCTTTTTCCAAACAATTTTGAGAGATTGCTACATTTTATATTTTCCTTCCAAGTTACCCATAATATTATCTTCTACACAGATCATTCACTACAAATACTTGTCATTGGTATGAAAGCATCATTGGTGGGAATTTAGCATTAAAATAGCATATAAGTAATTAATTTGCTATTAAATTTGATATTGCTTTAATTGTAAATTTTTTTAATAGTTGAGAAATTATAAAAAACTTAAGCAGCCTAAGTTTTTATATTGAGAAATTACATAAAAACTTAAGCAGTCTCTTACTTCTGTTCTAAATTTTAAAATTAGCTGTTTATCAACTTTAAATATACCACAGAATTGAAAAATTTAATTTAATTTTATAAAAATGTACTTGTAATTATTTATGAGGTTTTAGATTGCAAGATACACTGAAATATTTCACAGTGAAAAATAATATTTATGAAGTAATGAATAAACATACTCTATGAAAATTGTAAGATCTGTAAGTGCTTTAGACCAAGTAATTTAATTTTATAAAAATGTACTTGTAATTATTTATGAGGTTTTAGATTGCAAGATACACTGAAATATTTCACAGTGAAAAATACTATTTATGAAGTGATGTAAAAAATTGGGGGAAATGTTGCTTGTGCTCTATTTTATACAGTTTTTTCTCCTATATTTGCAGCTATGAATTGTAGCTGACAATCCAAACTTGAAAATATGAAATGACAATTCATGAAACTAATTAAAAGAAAGGTTAATGCAATGGTTCCCAAAGTGTGGGGTGTGCCTCAAGTCATGCCTTCAATGTTCAGTCTTGATTGTCAGCATTTATCAAAGGCAAATGCTGGCAAAGAAATATAAAACAAGTGATCCCATCTCAGGTATTCTCAATGAGAATAAAGTATTGGCAAACAAAAAACATAAAATATAAAAAATATAAAAGAATAAAGTATTGGCAAGATTTCTTGTGTAGTACTTACTACTGCAGTAACTACTAGTAAGTACCCAAGTTTCATGGTATGTTTGTTTCATGTAATGTATATTTGTTCTGGGTACACTTATTAATGTTGAGTTTTTACGTTTTTGCTACAAGTAAAAAGATTTTCCAGCTTTAACAGGCAAAACACTAGAAATTTTATTGCCATTTGAAACATCATGCTTATGTAAAACTGGTTTTTCCACAGTAGCTGTTTTGAGGACAAAGTATCGATCACGTTTAGTAATTGAAAAGGAACTAAGAACAGTAATATCTACAATGATACCATAGTTTAAAAAAAAAATGTGTGCTAAAAAACAAGCCCATCCATCACATAACTAAAATATAATTATCCTTTATTAATTGTGACATGTATTCTAGTTTTTATATTTCTGCAAGATTTGTTACTCTTCCATTTAAAATTATTATTTATAATAAATATATGATGTATATCTATACATAATATGGTATATTATTTCGTATCCCATTAAATAAATTACAATATCAGGTGAGCATTTATGAAATTAAATTGTCACAAAAATTGATAAGGGCACAATTTATATATATATATATATATATATATATATATATATATATGTGTGTGTGTGTGTGTGTGTGTATACATATGTATGTATAAAAGAGGTGCACAGAAACTAAAAGTTTGGAAATACAATGAATATATTTGCATAACTTATATTTCAAGTTATGTCATACTTTGATTATAAAGGAATTACCACTTTATCAAAACAAAAACCTACTTTTAAAGGAAAAAAATAAAGTATTTCCTGTACCTAGCCTAGAGTTCTAGAGTTATATCCAATTAAACAATTGGAGAAAATGACAAGCTAAAATTCAAACGTTATAACAAATTTTTATATTAAACTACCTAATGGTAAAATTTAAGTAATAAAGGAATGCCATTGCTTTGGACTAAAAACTTTCATTTATAAGATTAGTTGAATTAAACAAAATTTGCTGGAAAAATTGGGGCAGGTACATAAGTATACTTTTTAATTACATACAATAACCATAATAAAGTAAATTTTATATGAAGCACTAAAATAAACCTTTTACTAACACTACTTGTTTTAAGGATTTGAATGATTTTTTGATATGTTAAAAGATGATTAATTGAAAATTAGCCAGAGGCTATTACATGAAAGAAAATAAACATTAGTGACCTGCATTTTAAAACTAAAGGAAAATATGAGTAAAATTTAAAGTAGAAAATTTTTTTTTTTAAATGGGAAATTAAACACTAAACTTTTGTCACAAAAGCTTGATTGTTTCAGTGCTATATGAAGTACTAGCAAGTGTACCAGTGCTTCGCTACAGAGAACTTAATATATTACTTTTAAACAAAGATTTTTTTTTTTTTTTTTTTTGTACATAACTTTTTAAATTCTTGCAGTGCAGTTCGAATCATTGTCATATTTATATATTTCTATTATAAGCATATTATAACAATACTCAGTTTTTATACTTCAGTTTCCATTAAACCTGAGTTGTATATCAAGAAGCGTGTACAAAATAAGAGTGCTAAAATTTTACAATAGTTTCGAAGAACTTCTGCTTTCGAAACATTCCGGACTACCCGAATGCTGATCAACCATTGCCCAAATCTCCAAAATGATCAAGGATCAAGCATTGTTTTCGTGCCATGGGAAATTTTTATATAATTTGAAAGTTAATCACTTTATATCTAAATTTCCAGCTCAAATAGAATTGATACTACGCAGAAGATGTTTAAATAATATAAAATGCGTGTTCCTTATAAGCATGTGCAAAATAAGAGTGCTAAAATTTGACAATAGTTTCGAAGAACTTCTCCTGCTTTCTAAACATTCTGGACTACCCGAAAGCTGATCAACCATTGCCCAAATTTCCGAAATGATCAAAGATCAAGTATCGTTTTCGTGCCATGGAAAATTTTTATATAAATAATTTGAAAGTTAATCACTTTATATCTAAATTTCCAGCTCAAATCGAATTGATACTACGCAGAAGATGTTTAAATAATATAAAATAAGAAATGAATAAATGAGATATTAAAAGGAGTGACATTATAATGATAAAAAAAATATTTTCACCAATTTATTATGTGATAAATTGAAAATTTTAATCTCCTGCTTTTAACCAGGGATAACTGCGTTAAAACATAGGATTAACATAATGATGTCACATTGCTAGAAATTTTGTTTCTTTCACTTAGTTATGATGCGATAAATTAAAAAGTTAATCATATACATTTAACCAGGTAAAATAATGCTTGGAATAATGATATAAAATGCTCAAAAAAGGGGGAAGGTATGGATTTTGAAAGTTAAAAAATTTACAAAAATCTTCCTAGGGATATATCTAATAATTTCCCAAATTTTCAAGGTGACTGGATGTATGGCTTTTGAGTCTATCGAGTACAGACAGACAAACAGACACAATTTTTATATATATAGATTTGCTACATAAACTACTGCTAGAGATCTAATAAATTCAGTAATTACTGCTCAATTCTGATTTTGTATGGATAAAAATATCCATATGAGTTGAATCAAAGCTGCTAAGTCCAGTATTGAACACTGTTCCTAAAGTTCTGTCTATTTTCTGAGAAATGTCAAAAACAAGAGACATAAATATTTGTTTAATGACTTTCTCTTTAAGGTCATTGTATAACTTTTGAAAGGATCATTAATTAAATAAAATTAAAATGCAATATTTTATTTTTTATTCAGTGATGTATAAATATATCCAGATTTAATATACATGTAAGAAAGAAATTCACAGGTGCATAAATGAAACAAATAAATTATAAATCTTGATTTAGAAATGACCTTGACTATAAACAGAACTTAAAACTCTTCCCCGATGGCTGAATGTGTAAAATGAAGGTCTGTTCCCAATAGCTTCGAATGACCTAAATAAAAATAAAACTTTTATTAGTGAAAATTAGATTTATGGATTGAAATAAAAAATTTCTATAAATTCAATTTATAAACTATACATAAATGACCAATTTAAAAATTTATATTTTGCAGCATCTTCCTTTTAATTTGGATGATTAATTATAAGTTAAGAACCAACAAAATTTAAGATGAAATTTGTTTATAAATTTAAAAAAAATTTCAAGCAAATATTACTGTATTAAAATGCATTTTCATTTCAGTTCTACAAAATATATATCCTTTCATATATATCATTTAGAAGAACTGCTTATAAAATTTAACTCTGACATGACTGGGGACAATGTATTATGTAATTATCAACAATTTCTGTAACTTACTTGCTTTCTAATTCTGTTGTAGCTCTTATTTCTTTAAAATCTCCAGCTATAAATGTGACTCCCCAAATTGTTACAAGAAGACTTATTATAGTTTGTACAATAATCTAAAAGAATGTACAAAAGATAAATTAATACAAAATATAATACAATACATTGCTATAAAAATTTCACATAAGTTATGGTCATATAAAATAACTACAGCACAAATATTATGCCTTCATAAAATGTTCTTTTTCTAAGAACATTTTGTTATATTATATGTTATATTATTATGTTATATTATTATATACAAAATAGTGCAGAAAGTTTAAAATAAAGTTACGATACACATTATTTCATAAAACACTAAGTTTTATATTTAGTTTTATTACATACCCTCTGTTTAAGACAATGTGTGACTCAGTGTAAGCAATTGTTTCTCATAAATAGAAACTATCAGACTTTTGGTGCAACAAGAGAAAAAAAATTAAAGTAAATAGGAAAATTTTTGTGCAAAAAAATAATCATGGAATCAGAAGACTATTCAGATTAAAACATGAAGTATATTTTTTTACATATTAACGATTTACACATAATGAAGAAAATCATACTTAACTTATATAGCTACAATTAATCATATAACAATTACCCAATTAGTTATTTAAAACAATTGTCTTTTACTTTTTAATTTTGTTTAATTTCTGCATATTCAGCATCAGAAAAAAAATCTCCCTTAGTTCAAATGTAAATTATAAGAAGAATCTCTACAGATTATCACCTACATAGGTCAGTTGTTTTTGAGAAACAGTAGTTATTAAGCAATACAGAGATATATATTGAGCAGTATAGAGATTTTCCTAAATTTATGATTTTTTTTTAATTGTCATAATTTTTTGAGTAGAAAATAAATGCAAAAATTAATTCAAGTTGTCAGATAACAAAAACTAAAGTATAAATAATTTTGAGGGTCTCTATTCATAAGTCACTTAAATAGCATATAAAGCTAAATGTAATCTATAGAAATTAAAAATTCAGCAGTAATAGTGGTAAAGAACAAAATTTCTGGACAAGATTTACTATTTTTTAATATCAAAACATTACCAAAGAAATAATTACTTAGATGATTAAAAGCCAAATCATGATAATAAAAATTAATATATAAAAAGTAATCATAGCAACTTGTTGCAATTGTAAAGTACTCACAAGATATCCAAATATTAAAATAAGAAACCAAAATTAACAGACAAAATGTAATTTTAAATACTGCACAGAGTACCTATTTGCTCAACAAGACAGAGTTACATGTCCTCAAACAGTGTTCCATTAATAAAATCATTCTGATTATTATAGAATCTTCTTTCCACCACCAAATATAAAGCTTTAATGCAAAATTTTTGTGATGGTATTTAGTTAGTCACTCGGAACATAAAAGTTTATACTCCAGTTAATTTTTAGAATTTACCTTGTTCATTTAAGAACTTTTTTTTTTTTTTTTGTCAATGCTATGGTCTAACACAATTTTTTCTGTATGACATACTATTAAAACAGAAATTGCTTAAAATTTAGGTATTTTCAGAAAATTTCAAAAAAGCCTTTAAAAACTCAAAACAATTTTTAAAAGAATTTAAAACAGCTACAAACTATGAAATTTTTATTTATTTATTTATGTATTTTTTAGATACATTTGCTTATTTTTAGAAATTATTCATTTAGCACAAGGTCTTTTTAGATGAAATTTGGGACTCTTCACAAAATATTTTATCATAAAATAAACCTTTTACAAAATATTTTATATTAAAAACAAGCCCTTCGCAATATTTTCCTTTTAAAAATGGTCACTTTACAAATATCTTCCTGTGAAAAACCAATTCTTTACAAATCTATATTATCTTGGAAATGAATCCTTGAATAAATGTAAGGATTATTAAAAAAATCTATACATATTTATAAATAAATAAAAAATGGGGGGGGGTAATAAGACTTACAAAAAGAACTTACTAAGTTTATATTTGAAAAAATTTGTATAATTTAAAAAAAAAAAAAAAATAGGACCGTATTTTCACACATTCACAAAATGATCCTACCCAATGGTTAGTTCAGACTTCTCAGAGGTCCTACTTTTTTAAAACTAAAAAATCTATTTCTTTTTAAACTGAAATTAGTGTTAAATTTATTCTTTCCAGCAAGGATCCTGTTTTGCGAATTTGTGAAAATGGGGTTCTGATTTTGTGAAAATACACAAATTTACAAAATTGAAATTAGTAGTACTAAATTAAAATTCCATTTTAGAAAAAGGCTTATTTCTTTTTAACTACATGTATATGTATATAAAACATTTAGAGATTTATTTATAAATATTCATTCATTTCAAAAGTTTACTTGTTTGGCACAGTATGTGTCCCCACAGGGTTTTGAACCAATAAACATAAATCAAATAAATAAATAACAAAAGTTAAGTTTTAAAATAAAAAATTAATATCTTGAAACAGTAATATTCAGAAACAGGATGAATTAATTCTAAGATTATTGCCTCCGAGACTAAGAAGTTTTATGAATTTTTTTATACTTTTTATTTATTTATATTAACTCCTCCTGTTACTATACAATATAAAATTAGACAAACTATCAGAGAGAGATGGCAAAATCTAAACATTAATTATGCTCCCTGTTAAATTAAATTTTGTTTTAGGAAGGGTTCATGCACTTTGTGAAAGTTTAATTTATAAAGAAAACAGATTTGTAAAAAATACATTTTTCATAAGAAAAATTTTGTGAAGAATCCATTTTTAAGATAAAATATTTCGTGAAGGGTTCACCCTTTTAATAAAATATTTTGTGAATAATAGACCTAAATTTTGCCTAAAAAGACCCCACTATCCACCCTGTTTACTGAAAGAAGTAAATTTAACACCAATTTTAGTTTCACAAAATAAGTAGATTCCCACGATTTCACAAAAATAAGCCCCTGTTGTCCAGACAAATCTATGTTTAAAGAGAGAAGAAATTACTTACATCTAATGGTAGATAATGGAAACCTTGTTCAGTTAACCTTAGATATGAACGATCTAAAAAGAGGGAGAGAGAGAGAGAAATAAAAGTACAGAATAAATAAAACCTTTCAAAAATAGAAAATTACATACATACATCATTCATCACAAAAGAAGAATCAACTAGCAAATTAGAGCTAATTTTAAAGCACAGTAATATATAAACATTTCACTGCTGTAAACATGTTTCTCTAATAGGAATTAAAATCAAATTTTTACCTTACTTCCAAAGCTATTAAAAACTATAAAAAAAGATAATAACAATATATGCAAACTTTAGAGTTACTGTTATATAAATTTGTGCATATAAGAATATAACTTTATTTTTAAAAATAAAAACAGTTTTGAAAATTTAAACAATATTTTTTACAAATCAGTATCAAATTATTTTAGAGAAATACATCAATTTTAAAAAAAATTATAAGAGACTATTGGCTTAATTAAAATGAATACTTGATGTCCCATTTATAGTTTTTATGCCCTTTAGTCAAAAAAGGACTTCATTATAAAAAAAATCATAAATACTTATAACCCTACAACAAATGCAAATAACACAATTAGGCATAGTCTTTATATCTGATGCTATCTTGATATCCATGGTAAGAAAATTATAGATGCCCAGTTTTATTTTTATTTTACATAATTCTACGTACATTTTAAAAGTGTAAATATATTTATAGCTAATGAAATTTTATTAAATCTAAAATAATCATGTCAGTTTGTGCCTATTTCTAAAACAATATATTCTTCATTTTTTATTTTCAAATTTTGCAGTTTTCATTCATGTATTATTGGATCAAGAACATTCTAGTGAATGCTCTTTATCCAATATGAATGTAATTCTTAATGTTGTAGTCGTTAAAACACATCAATGAATACATATCTATATTTTATGACATTCAATTAAAATTTTAATGTAATCAAGAGTTTAGACGTAGGTATATTAAACAGAGCAAACAAAAAAATACATGAAAAATATAGAGGAACTAACGTGAAAGAAACTTTAATACCGACTAATATTAGTATAAAACCCCTTAATGCACAGCTTTTTTTAAAAGGCCGGTAAAAAAATTTATGTAAAAAACACAATTTAGAACATTGAATTAAAAAAAAATACATTTTATACTTGAATAAGTAAGTGTTATAGCTTACAATCCTATGTAAATGATAAACATCAATAAAACAATTGTTTGTTTTTTGCTTCACATTGTTATTTTCAATTCTCGATTGCATTCGAGTGTGAAAAATTATAGCAACATAAAGTACAATGCTGCTCAAATTATCTCGAGTGAGCACAGTTTAGACAGCTCGAGTTAACTCAAGTATATACACTAAGGGGTTAAATAAAAAATATTTTTTAATATTGAATAAGGAAGCATCTTATCCATCTTATTGAATATTTCAAAAGATAGGCTATATAATAAGTTTCTTAGGTCATCATTACTGGGAATCACACCTTGAAAATCTTGTTGTGACATCAAATCCTAGTTATTATGAGTTTTCTTTCAGAGCTTAAGTCTGTGGGTTTGAATGCAACTGTTATCTTGAATGTTTGCAACAAATTAAGTCAGCTTTAAGCAGTATAAATAAGCATAGTTAGACCTCAACTTAGAAAGTGTGAACCATAGCTTTCCCAATAAACAAACAAATCTAACATTTCAGATATCATTTAGCAGAAAACTTTCTGAGAATTGAAGAACTGAATTCTAGGATGTCTGGATACGATTATTTATTCAAAATAACTTGAAAATGCAAGGCCACTAGAATATCATTTTCAGATAAGTATTTTGTCCATTGTTAACAAATCAGATCTAGAGCTGTAATAGCTTATTCCCACTCTTTTTTTTTTATGAATTTAATTTGTTAAACCTCTACAGTCAAATATAGTGCACACAAATTAAAATCGTAATGTGTATTTTCGGTGTCAAACGATCGATCATTTGAGCTTCCCAAACATTAAAATCATACTTTTATTAAAACTACCAAAAGAATGTAAAGAATTTTTTTAACATTTGTCCATATCTTAAACGAATATCTAGTTTAAACGCCTTTTCTCACAATGTTTAACTTATACCGGAATAAATCCGCAAAATTCATTAAAATTTTGAAATAAATTGACAAATTTTAGAAAATTTACGGTGCACACAAATACAAGATGGGTTTTATAAATTTAATACATAGAAATTTGCCATAACTTCTAATTTCTTAAAGGAATTTTTCAATAAAAGTTAAATCTAAATGTTACAATCACATGCAAGTTATAGTTGAGTTTGATTCACAAGATGATCCTACCGACAAGGAAAAATTCGTCTCACACACTACCATGTAATTAAAATAAATCGGGTAAATACGGTCACTATAACAAGCAGGAAGGCAGTATATCCACTTACAATCGCTTACCGATGAAGTCGTACAAATACCTTGTTTAATCGCTAATAAGTAAAGATAATTTTCAGGTTTTTAAAATAATTTATGTATTTTTCCAACTTACGCTGTGCAGCTGAATAAGCAGAATGAATAAGGGACATCAGACCAACAGTTATAAATATTTTACCAACACTGTTCTTCATTTTGACAAATTACTGCTTTAATAATACTCATAAATCTAAAACTGCAAGAATTTTTTTGATCGGGATTTGGTATAACAGTACACTACGATACCATATTTTTCTCATCTGTTCAGGTAGATAGTTTTGTAAATATAGAGAGTATACTTCTCATAGAATCTAGTGCCACCTAGATCAAATATTTAATAAATCTTTTCTCCTAATATTTTTTTAATTAGTACAACCTATCTTTATCAGGTAAATTAGATATAATAGCCATTTATTAAGAATTTTGAATATGCTCCCATTTTTATAAAAATAATGGTAACATCTAACATTTAAACCATGCTTTCTCAGACGTGGTTTTCCGGACGTGGCTTTCAACACGCATTTTATAGTGATGTTGCCGATATCGAAACCGTCACTAGACAACTTTAACCCCACTCGGTCATAAACATGCTTGATTCTTAAAGAGAGAAAGCTATCAACATATAAACTGTCAAATTCAAGTATAGAGGAAAGTTGATATTTTAGATTCTCCGATTTAGCTAATATTTTAATCTCAAAAATTTAAAAATAATGTTTTCGATCGTTGCTGGTGTGTGGTCTTATTTATATTGGTATATAAGACCAGTCCTAAAGTGGTTTTTAAGGAAAACAACTCAATTATGTGAGTTGCAAAGGATATGTTATGGTGAAGAATTCGGTTTCTTGCGATCAAGTAAAGTTGGTATGTTACAACTTGTTTATTTTATATTCAAAATTATGGTGTTTTAAATGCTTTTTGTAAATATATTAATAAATTACGAATAATTAGATATTTTTTATGGGTTCTTTACTTTTTAGTTATTGATAAAATAAATTTTTCTAATTCTAAAGTATTGATCATAATCTTCAATTTTGTAGTATAATTGACTGTTTATCAACGTATTTATTCAAAGAAAAATATTATACCATAATTATAGGTATTTAATAAAAACGCGACACTTTTAAATTATTTACGTATAGGTGTAAGAGAATTTATCTACTTAATAGAGATTTATGTATATATTTGATAGTGTAAGTGATTGATCTTCATATTTACAAACTATTTTTTTCTTTCTTTTTTAGAAATGTCATTAAATCTCTCACGAATCCCAGAAATTAAACAAATGGTTCATCTTTTAAATAATAAAGTAGCCGAAGGTCGGTTTACTGATAATACAAGCAAGAATTGTGTTGACTATGCAGTGAGATTGACAATTGATATAAAGGATATTAAACCTAAGATACATATGCCGTAAGTAAAATAAATACTCTGAATCTAAATGGGTAGATCAGTGTACCAAATGCATGTATGCTTATATTTTAATGTAAGTTTTTCTTTTTAATGATAATGTTAATGACCTGTATTTAGGGAAAAAGTATACTAACCAAAGAGCTTGACTGAACATCCATCTTATGAGTTTAAAAAAGTGTAAAATCAGTTTCTTTCAAACCTCTCATGAAATCAGTTTTATTCAAGGCTTTATAAAACTTAGAACTCTGTTGCTATTTGTGTTATTATGACTTGTTCCTCTTGGTCTAGCCAAAAGTCCAGGAGGTAATGAATTTTCAAAATGTCATAAAGGAGAAGAAGTGAAGTAATTAGGTCCTCACACAGAAGCCTTACAGTTCAAAAATAGGAAGAAGTACATTTGGAGTATAATCAAAAAATTTGGTCATTGATATATGTTAAGGCTCCTGATGTGTCCACTTAAGAATCTACTGGTGGTTACTTGGACACCTATTTCATCTTCAATGGAAAGTATATTCACTGGAGTACTAAGAATGGGCTCAGAAAAGTTCTGCAGTTCTTGGTTTAAAATCTGTAATTTTTTATCAATATTTTGTAATTTTTTTATGTTTTTCTTCTGTTTTTCACTTGTGTGAAAGACTGCATCTTAATGAGATACATGGTTATATGATAATCTCAAGTAACAATAATAGCATTACTTATACACTGTCTACCAATAAGTATTTGAATACCTGTGATAGAAAAGAAAAACTAACTTTATTCAAAATCATAGACATACAAGTTCCTTCACCGATTTTGGACGGGTAGTGCACCCCTTAATTCGGTGAACCAATGCGCCCCAGAGGTTCTCGATAGGGTTCAGATCTGGGATCTGGGCAGGCCAGTCCATTCGATGAACATCATTCGCACCATACCAAGCCTTGTTTAACCTCGAAACATGAAAACTGGCATTGTTGTTCTGAAAGTAACAGGGTTCCAACCCGTAAAACTGCCACAACGTAGGAAGCACTTTGTCATCCAAAATAGTGCAGTGGGCATCGGCTTGGAGCTTACCATGAATGGGGACCAAGGGTCCCAGTCCATACCAGGAGAAACACCCCCAGACCATAATTCCACCTCTGCCGATGACTGTTGTCACAATGGATTCTGGCAGGAGACGTTCTCCAGGCAGACGCCAGACCCAGACTCTGCCATCCAAACGGCAAAGGGTCAACCTTGATTTGTCACTCCAAAGAACCCATTTCCACTGATCTATGATCCAATTTCGATGTGCTTTTGCACCACATTAACCAAGTAGAGCAGTTGGACTTTGTGATCAAAGACTTATGGGCAGCAGCACGACCATGAAAACCAAGCATATGTACTTCCTTATAGATGTTATACGTTGAAACAATACTCCCAGATGCCTGTTGAAACTTCTTGCAGATGAGGGCCATCAGTTGGGTGCAGTTCTTCTGAATTTTTCTGGACAGCACTCGTCGATCTTTATCTCCCAGTTTCGTTGGTCTGCCAATTCAGGGCACATTCCGACAATTACCGCTCACCTTCCACTTCTTAATCATATAGGCCACTGTTGATTTGGGTACAGATCGCTAGATATGACTCTTAAGGATCGGCCACATATGTGATACCCGATAATTATACCTTTCTTGAAATCAGAAAGCTCCGAATTCCGCAGCATCTTGCATGCGACTAATGCCGATGCTATTTTTTACACAATGTATACCAGCTGAGTCCATGATGTTCTTCAGGACCTCAGATATCGTCATTTTCATAGGTGTCCAAATACTTATTGGTAGACAGTGTATATCTATATATATGTGCAATAAGATACAGTCTATGTTGGGAAATTGCAGTCATGGCCAGAACAAGACATCATTTTAGTCAATGACCTTTATTAGCAGATGTTGGTAGAGCATGTTCCCACTTCATTATAGGGATGGGATAAACTGAAAAATCAGCTAACAGTAGAAATCTGCATAAGAATCTATATAAACATTTGGGTAAAAAATCTAAGTCAAAATATATGTAAAAATCTGTCTCCAATAGCATGTATCCTCTTTTTGTTCAGGAAATTTTTTAAATTTGCTACTAGGGCACTATAAGGTTTTAATTGGTTAACCCCTTCCCTGAGGATGTGAACTGTAACCCCAGTAATCAGTTTAGATTAAGGGTTAAAAAATCGAAAGCAAAGAGACATGGGGTTTTTTGCCCTTGACTTTAAATTTGCAAACCCCTGAGAATTTTTTCGGGCCTTAATAAGGGCTTTCAAATATAAATTTATGTTCGTATGTTTGAACTCTTAAATTACAGGAAGTTGCTTGATATAATATTATTTCTTAAGGAGCTGTCTTCAGGGTTTTATACAAAAACCCTACATTAGTTTAGTGATTTAGTTTACTTTTCCTATTATATATATATAATACAATGTAGATCATTTTATAATTTCATTTGTATGTATAGCATGTATATTTTCTTAAAATAAACTTTAAAATTTTTTTATTACTCATAAGCATTAAAATATCGATGCAGTATTTTATTACTTCAGACATATTTTGTTCATAATTTTAGATTTATAGAAGCATACTATATTTGCATTTTCCAAATATATGGTTACAAGCAACTTTTGCATGAAGTAGAAGTTCTTAGAAAAACTCCATATTCTAGTGAAAATAAAGATCACGAGAAAAAATTACTTGAAGTATGTATACTTTGCATCAAATAATTGATTTTTAAAATAAAACTTAAAAAAATTTTTTTTGCTAGTAGAATTTTCTATTTTTACATCTTACTATACACTATTATGAGTTTAATTAAACTAGTAACTAAATTAGTATATTTTATGCTATTTCTAATTTTAAAATATTAAGATAAGTTTTATTAGGAATTCTTGTAAATTTTACCTCTTTTGGATATTTTAATGTTCTTAATGGTTCTGTTTTGCTCTCCTTTTTCCTCTTTTCGAAATAGTTAGATTATAAAATACCAAAAAAAAAAAAAAAAAAAATCAAGTTTACTATTTGTTTTTTGTTGTTAAAATTTTATTTTAAATAATAATTTAACTTTTTCTTATTCCTGCTGTATTCAAAATATTATTATTATTATTATACCTTAAAAAACATATACACATTAAAAAAACGATCACTATAATTTTTTTTAAGGTGTTATATGTTTATACTTATGGAAATACAATAGCTAAATACACATCCATTAAGGCTGCACTACAATAAAAGAAGTTAGATTATTTTAATCCATTGATATTGCAATAATAATGAGATTTTTAACATTGAAATATATTGAACATGTTTTTAAAAAGGGTTTGTAAATATAATGTTTCAACTTTAAGCTAGATTCTTTGGCTGTGTCTTTTATTATTTAAAATTATCTCTCATCAGAATTCCATCAGTTTTTTAATATTTTTGTGGTCAACTATAGTTTACCTTCAAGATTTCATATTTAGAAAAATGGGCCATACCTTTAACCATATTTATGCCCAGTTAATATGTATTGAGAATAGATTTTTGCCTATTGTATCTAATTGTCCACTAAATTACCATTGCAAAGAATTTTCTGTGGCATAATATACTGTTTGATTTAACTATTGTCAAAAGACAAGGCACCAAGAAATTTATTTAAGTCACCATTAAAGTAATTCATAATTTGTAAAATTTAAATTATCAAAGTATCTCAAAATTTTCATGCATTTTTATGTCATACTGAAAAACAGTCTTAAGTTTGTAAAAAGTACCCTTCAAAATTAGCATTGTAAAAATATGCATGTTGTACATTTTAATTTGGGTACTTATAAGCTTAAAAAAATAAAAGGAATGATATTTGCATGTTACTAATTAAGAATTTATTGCTTGTTGTCTGTTCTGAACTTATGCATTAGATGAAGATAAAATATATTACTGAAAATTTCTAACATTTTATATTAAGAGTATAGTATGTAGAAAATGCTTCAGGGCCCAATATTTTTCCAAAACCTAATTTGTTTTGTCCAAATTATCTTCAACAATATTCCCATGGTTTTATTCCAGTTAAGTGACAATTAGTGTACAATGTTGAGAATTAAGAATTAGCCTTAACACTATTACTTACAAATGTAAAAATAAAACCTAATATTTATTTCAATAAAGATTAAAAGAAATACATTGATGGATTATATTAGTTGTCTAAAACATAGCAGTCATTCTTGTGTCTTTGTGAAGGTTTTTAGTTACCTTTGATATCATATGCATAAAAGTTCACCATTTTGAGACACAATTAAACATGTGTTTCCAGAATCTACTTACGTTATTTCCTTTTTGTCTGGTTTCAAACAACTATGAGCAGTGATGTCATTAGGGTTGCATCAGTAGAACCTTTGATATTCAATTGTTAATGGATTGCTCCAACAGTTGATATTAGCTTAACAAAGTCTAGTGATTCAGAAAAAGATATGTTTTCCCCTTTCCAAGGTCATGTGGTCAAAATGAGAAATAAGAGAAAAATTGCAGTTTGCCATGTGTGAGCTTCTTTTGCCAATTTCAGAAGAATATAAAGATGAGACTATTTCAAAATTTGCTTCAATGCAACCAAAAAGATTGGGTTTGAGAGTACATAAATATAATCGTTATCGAAAACATTAAACAATAAACTTGGACACAGGGCCCGACTAAGATACTTTTGCGCCCTCCACCCCCATGCAAATTTATAGTGACAAGTTATTATCATAATTACAGTCATATAAAAATTATAACATTGAATTAGCAAACAGATTTAAGAAATTAGCATTAAAGTAATATTCAAAATCAAAAACACCAAAGTTTCATTTTACGTAATCATTATTATCTCTGTTTAGCCATGCTAAAAATTAAGGACTTTTAAAGACCTTGAGTGACCCCCTTTTCTAAGTTTTACCTTGTCAGACTCACAAGCTCTGTGGTGCAGAAAATAAATAATAATAGAATTAAAAATAATTTAAATTGGTGAGATGATTTAATGGTTTAAAGTGGTTTATTGCTAATAATCTGTCTTATAAATATGCTAACCACAGGATAAAAAGAGCATCAGGTTTGTTGAGAGAATTAATTGTCAGGTAAATAACAGTAAAATTAAAGTAAATAAGAAACAATATAGTTCATGACAAACACAATTACCTCATACAATAATTTATTAAAACTTAATGATAGTAGTGTAAGTTTACAATTTTTTCCCACTTAATATGTGTTTCAAGCTCTCAACTAAATTTTCGTGCCCAGGGCACATGCCCCGAGTGCCTGTGCGATAATCAGGCCCTGCTTGGACAAAAAGTTCTCAACAGGTGTCCTGAATTTGCACCTAAACTATGTCTACACATTCAGACATATTCTGCAACCCTAATATTAAGTTCATTAATACTTTGTATTAAGTATATGAAGTTTCTCTTAGTAAAAAAAAATAGTTTGGTTTCATTGCCGAAAAAAATCTTTTGTTTCTGATAAAATAGCTGTTACTGAATCCTCCTTTCTTAATTTAAAATAATAACAATAATCTGTTATTTTAAATGTACAAACTTTAACATTAGATAAATAAAAAATTGTCTTGTTTAAGGTGGCAATGTTTCTGGAAGTTAATTTTAATCTTGAGTTTATGCTAGAAAAAAAATTAATTTATGTAAATTTATTTAAAAGTTAAGTTTAAAAAGTGTACATGACATCTTTTTTAGTTATAAAAAATAATAAAAATAAATAGAATTAATTAATTTAAGCTTCCAAGACTTATATTTTCTATATAAAAAAAAACTATTAATTTTACATTCTTTAGTACTTTCTGTAAATCCAGCATTTTTAGGGCTTGAGAAATATGATGAATTGTTATTATTCAATGTGGATATAATCTTATGTTGGTCCCTTTGATACCTTTTTATACATAAGTACTTAGCAATATTAGCTATGGTTTATTCATAGTTTTCTTTTATTAACAGACTCACATAATTATATTTTATTAAGATGGCAATTTGAGGTGAAATCTTGATTTTGTAATAAGGCTATAATGATAAATATTTACATATATATTTATACCTTTTTAATGAGAATTTGCTATTTCTTGTAATTAATGTTGATATTTTTATTAATTACTTTTAGCATATGAAATATAATAACATGCATGTATGATATGATTAACACTGAATATATAGTAAATGTAATCATTATATTTTTTTCAGTTATGGAATTTATTGAAACCAGACGAGCCATTGCAGAATAGAATTTCTAAGCAATGGGGTGACATAGGCTTTCAAGGTGATGATCCAAAAACAGATTTCAGAGGAATGGGAGTTTTAGGATTAGAAAATTTATTGTAAGATCTTAATGTTAATTTTTCTCAGCCTAAAATTATACTTTTAACATAGTTTTGTTTGCTCTTATAATGTGACATGCACTTTTTTTTTCTCTTAAATATATTTTATCAATCAGGAAAATGGACATTTATATTTAAAGATGCAAAAAGGATAATTTATAACCATATTATCCATTATTTTATTACATTTTGTTTCTTTTGGAAAGTTTTGGGTAAAAACTCAAGATGTGCATTTTACACAGAATAATTCATACAATTTTAAGATAATTATATGGTATATGTGAATCAAGCCTATATATTTTAGGAAAAGGGATTGCTGCCATTTTATGCCACTCTTATTGCACTTACAACAGTATTAAAAGCATTAATTACTGCACTATATTACCTTCCAATGCAAAATTTCTGACTTAAGCAGGATTTCTATTTTCTTTTGCACACAAAATTACTTCTAAATTAAATGCTGCAGTATAACTTGAGTGCTTTTTCATCTTGCTCAAGCATTCTTACTAAACACCTCTCTTATAAAAGAAAAAGAAACTAAGAAAATAGAATCCCTTTAACCCCACCTCCACTCTTTTTTTAAGGGTTGACATAAAAGGTCTGTAGTTTCAGTTCCCATAGTCATGTCAAAGTTGCAAATTGATTCATTTGGTGCACATAGAAATTTGTTTATGATCTGAAAAGTTGCTTGCATGTCTAACTATATATATATATATATATATATATATATATATATATATATATATATATATATATATATATAAGCAGGGTGCCCATTATACAAAGCAAGTGAAGTACATAATTTAAATTATTGAGTTAGTTCTTATAGTATTAATAAATTAACAAATATTAGTTAATGACAAAAACTTTTGAATTAAATATGTGGGAACTTAGGACTTGGTGTCAAAACTATTTAGTTTAGTGCAATTGTCTAGAGGGAAAAATTATATGTGCTATTTTATAAGTAAATATGTTAATTAGTTTTTTTTTATTCTTGTGTAAATTTAAAGGAGAGTGCCAAAAATGTTTATAGACAATCTATTTGATTTAAAAACAGAGTTAGATAAACCTATACATTTTATACATTTCTGGTTTCTCCTTAAGGAATTTATTTAATTATTAATTCTTTAAGGAATTATCTTTTCAATATTTACACATGGGAATTATTTTCATCAACTAAATTTATATATATATCAATAATATCTCAGAATTGTGTAATAGAGAAGTAATAATGAAGAAGTAATTTGATAAGAATATATTTTTAAAGCAAAAATTGTGAAATAGCTTAATAAGTAATTCATAAATTTACATCAAATGCAGAAAACTGTTGTCAGTAATGATTGCTTGTAAATAGCTTAAAGAAAATATAAAAAATTTATTAGATTAATAAAATTTCCCTGACTTCTTTTAATATAATTTTTTAAGATTTTTCAAATTCAGTATTTTTATCATGCACAATAATGAAATAGAGAATTATTTTTTAGGTACTTTGCCTCAGAGCATTCTGATGCTGCTCGCCATGTTTTACTCCATTCTAGCCATCCCAACTATGGGTAATAGTGTTATTCTTTATGTAAAACTTTGATTGAAAAATGAGTTGCTTTTTTTTAATTTTCAAGTTTAATCCTATTTAATTAGAAAAAAAGCAATTTCTTTCTCAATTTTGCTGTTTCTAATTTGTATATAATTTTCTTTGCTTTTAGACAAGGCTATCTACCTACCCATGCACCCCAAAATAACCTGGATAGGTTTTATATAAACACCCCCTTCTCCTAGTAAAAAGAATATATTTAAACTGCAAAATAGTTTGTTGTCTCCTTAGAAATGGAAAAAAATTGTGTTTACATTTTTTCATATTTTTGTTAATGTTCTATTTTTTTTAGCATTTTTAAGCACTTTAAAACTAGAGTTAATAATGTTTAACATTGTTAATACAAACATTCTTAATGCAAGCAACAATAATATTATTATGTATACTTTTTCAAATTTTAGGTGATGTTAGGTAGATATCAAACAAATGTCAGATGTAATATTCCTCACTTTATACCCATTTCTTATCTAATTTAAAAGAAATGGCTCTAAAAATTCATTTAGTAATTTTGTAAAGCCTTGATACCCCCCTCTACAAAGAAAAATAAATTAACAGGAAAAAAGTAAAACTCAAAAAGACACCTGTGTGGATTTTTAAGCCCTGGGGTTATACACTTTTTAAAAAAATTAAATATTGTTTTAAGAATTCAAATTTTAAGAGTTATTAAGTTGGTATCAAGTCAGATGTCTTATTCCCCACTTTAGACCTACTTGCTACCTAATAAATAAAAAGAATTCTATTATTTTTTGTTTATCAGTTCATTTTTTAAAATAGATTTTCTATGTCTAACTATAAACTAGGCTTATTATTGTTGATTATATAATAAATTTAGTTTTAAAACCCTGATAAAACCTATCTGAACTGGATTTTTTTTCATTCTTTTTCTATTGATCCATGTTAAGCCAAGTGCACTAATTTAGTACCTTAAACCCTGTTTTTATGCACTAAATTGGTTGCATATTTATAAAGTAGGTATTATACTCTTAATTTAATAAAGTTCATTAATATTATTGCTTTTTGTTAACTTATGGTTTGTATTGATTGTTAAATTTTACTTTTAACTCTAACATTAATCTTTTGAGCATTTGAAATATATTTTTTATTCTACACTTTTGACTTAAAAAGTGGATATTACAAAATGATTCTTTGCCTATCTTGACAGTATGTCAAAAATATATAAACTTGTATAAAAAATTTTTTTTAATCTTTAAAAGCTGCCTTGTGTCCATTTTCTAATTATCCTTCAAAAAACTGGTTAATAATATTAATTTCTAATTGGCTCTTTTTTAATTAAGTAAAATTAAATAAAAAGTTCTCTTTTAATTACTAATTGAACTTTATATAGGATTTGCAAATTATTCAAATAAGATGGTTATTTTAATCTTATTGTTCAAATTCACAAAAATCTTATTTAAAATTTTTAATTTTGTAGAAAAGAACATTTTTGGTTCAATTTTCTGTTTATGTTGTTAGAAAATTGTTTAGCCACTAATAAATAGTATCAATCCTTTAACTTAATTATTTTGTAAAAGATTGTCCAAAATTTTTAATTTACTTTTATTGCTGAATTTTAAATTTTATTATGACTGTAGATTATTGCAAACAACAATTTGTTCATTTAAAGGATATAGTGTGTTGAAGTATATTTTGTAACTAACTCACCACCATAACAAAACAATAATTTTAATTAATTTAAAATGAATTAACTATGCAAAAAAAGTATTATCAAGGTACAGGAGTATTAAACTTTCAAGTGTATGAAAAGTTAAACCCCAAGTTTTCTTGGCCTTTTAAAGTTAAAAGAATAAAAACAAATCAATTAAAGATTTATAATATTTAAATATTGTTAAACTATTATTTAAATTTTCTGTAAAAAGTTTTTGAAAGCTAGGTGTAGAAATATTTATAATTTTTTATACTGATTTTAATTTTTTTTTGTTTTGTTTTTTGTTTTTTGTATTTTAACATTAATGCATTAATTGCTTTTTCTTTTTTTTTCAGGTATTCATTTGCAATAGTAGGAATTAATCTTACTAGTATGGCTTATCATTTACTTAAAGATAAGAGCCTGCAAGTTCATTTTTATAATATGATCAAAGGAAGACCATACATAAAACACTTTCATTATGTATACTGTAAGTTTTAAGTTCCTTTACTGCCTGTGTTATTTTAAATGCTTAAAATTTGAAATGTGATAAGGATATTTATATTGCTTCATTATTTTTTAAATTTTCTAAGTTAGCTGCTGTTGAAGTGTAAATATTTCATATGTTTGTATGTGTATATTGTTTACATATTAGTCTCAAAGTTAACAATCAAAACCAAATTCAAAACTTTTTTTAACAGTTTAAAAAAGGATTAAAAAAAAAGGGTATTTTTATTCACTTATTTAAATAATATTGGAAAGTATAAATTATAAAAGTAGTCCTCTAAGCTGTAAAATAAAGTTCATGGAACAATATAAATTATAAATAGCGCTATTTTTACTTTAATGTTATACATTATTTAAATAACACTTAAGATTTGTGAAAAATTTATCTGTAAAAATTGTATCAGTTAATCACTGTTCAGTCTGTAGATCTCCAAAATGATCTATATTGATCCCCAGGGTTTGATGCTGACTTACAAGTGGTCCATGATAATGAAAGAAAAAATTGGGGATATATGATATTTAGATAGAGGGACACAAAATGAAGCTATTTAAATATGTAATCTTAAATTTAGGTGTTCTGCAAATTTCACAATGTACCTAAATTGATTTTACCTGTGGTATATTTACATAATACTCATATAATAAGCATATAAAGTAACTAATTATATTGCTTGTTTGCTGTCACAATATCCTTACTCACAAAGCATGGTTTTTAACATGTTCAGGATTGTGATCACAAAATTCTTCCTTCAAGGCCTGCTGTCATGTGATCAAGTGTTTCATGTGTAGCATGAGCATTAAAGTGTCTGTCTATGTTGAAAACGTCATTTTTTGCCAAAAATCATAGAAAAAATTTTATTTCTCTATTGTAAAATTTCAACTTTTAGACTTCTAAATCTGTTTTTGTTTTGTCTTTACGGCATTTTAAAGAAAAGTTACTGTTGTTTAAACATCAGTGACAGCTGTCAAAACAAAACGAATCTAGCGACTTCGGAACTGGAAGTTGTGAATTTAAAGCCTTTTAAAGAGTAGTTTTTGGACAACATTTTTTTAATTTTCATAAAGATTAATTTAGACTTTTTCTAGTATATTTAATAATTAGCAACTTGACAATTAGAAAGTTTTGAAGCAAGAAAGGGTGGGGAATTTTAAACATGTATTTTAATTTTTTAGCAGTTAAAGTTGCTTTCATAAACTTCAAATGCATTTTTCTCAGAACAGTATTTTTAATAAAATGTTGAAACTTGAAATGTGATTTCTCAAAAAGTTCATAAAATATTTTGTTGAAAATTATTATGAATGCTTTTGATAGTATTTACTAGTAACTGACCAAAAACTTTAAATTTGGATATTTTTTAATGACATTACACTCATAGTTAGATATAAAGGTAATGAAAATTTGTTAAAAATTCAATGTGTATGATTTTGAAGGACCAAAATTTTTTACTAAATGTAAATTAAGCAAAGATTTTAGGTGATTCACTAGTCCAGTGTATAAGAAATGTGTTGCATCAAAAAATATTGAAATAATTTATTAAAAATTAGACCTTTTGAAAAAACCTGATTTTTTTTTTTTTTTTTTTTTTTTTTTTTTTTGCTAAATTTTCTTCATTTATTAGAAATTTTATAAAAACTTCTCCAGGAACAAATTTTTTAAGTGCAGTTATCTATGATTATATAAAAAATAAATCTAAAAATGTAAAAACATTAACTAGTTTCTACATTTAAAGAAAAAAGTTCTCTGAACGTAGACAGATACCTTAAACACAGGCAAAAATATTTATACGAAACATGGCTGCAAAGCTATTTCTCATTTAGCACCATTTGGCTAGCATATGCTACAAACACGAATAACATTGTCCCCACTGGTTGCTCATAATTTAAAAGCAGGGACCAACCAAAAGACTCCCAGGCTTAGCCTGCCACCATCAGAGGTATCATTTGAAATTGAAACACATTCTGGCCATGAACCAAGTTTACATATCCTGGTGACCATTAATGAATATGGTGGATCTTTAGTCAGAACTCCGAACTCTACAGTTATGAAATTTACACCATTGCCAAAAATATTTGTTATACAACAATAAATTTTAGTTTTTCTAGTTAACGGTTTGTTCTATTAACAGTTTGTTTATAAATTTAAATAAAATTAAAATTTATTTTATTGTGTAAAATAAAAGTAAGTTTCAAAACATAAATATTATTTAAAAATTCTGTTTTCTAGTCTTTCATCATCATATTATTCAGGACAATTTTTTTTAATAAAACAGGGAAATAAACATATTTGAAAGTGATTTTCAGTTTAAAAAAAAAAAAAAATGGTAAACTTTGTAGCCGAGTGATGGCCGATTTGTTAGGGTGCTGGCCTTTGGTACCGGAGTTCGTGGATTCAAATCCCACAGTGGCATGGATGTTCATAGCCGTTCGGAATCAGCTTTAAGCTGTAGGTCCCGGTCTCATTACCCCTTGTGTTGCAAAAAGTAGACCGTAGCACTCCAAACCAAACCAAACCTAAAACTTTGTAACCATATAAAAAGCAATATATTTTTGTTTATTTGTTCATTATATGCAGTTGTCCCACAAGGTTAGACTATCTTACAATTTATTTTTTCCAACTAGCAGTAAGTTGCAAAGTCCCATTGATCAGTTTTAGGCATATCAATTCTAAGGCAATGGCTATTAGCTATAGGGCTTAAAAAGGTTATTTTGATTTTCTGTAGTAATATTTTATTAGCTTTTGGAAAAGTACAAAATTTTTGATTAGAGGTATGTAAATATATATTGTAAGGATCAACTAAACAATTTGCTACATTCTCTCCTAAACTTTGATCACTTGGTCTCATTTCATCTTTTTCTAAATATTCAAATCATTTAATAAATATTTTGTCCTAACGTCTACTGCTAGTCAAAATTTTATTCTGAATTTAGCGGACTTGTTAGGCATATACTGCAAAAAACAGCATCTTGTTTTTGTAGGGAATAACTGTTCATCAGTCATAATGTTTTCATTTGGTTTGTAGCAAAGCTTACAGTTTTCTATCAAAGTATTCCATACCACCATATTCTTTTCCTTTGTTTGTATTTTGTTTAGTAGGTGCAAATAAAAATAGTTTACAGAAGTAACAGTGTTCAGATAATACAATGGAATGTATTCAAATTTCTTTTCTCTCAAAGGGGTCAAAATGACACCTGCCATATTTCTAGGTATAATCATTTGTTAGGGCTAAAATAAAAATATGATTTTCTTGAAATCTTTACTATTTCGTAAATCACAATGATTTAGGAAAAGTCGAGAAAATATTAAGATATTTGTGAAAAAAAAAGAAGAGCTGGCACAGATAAAAGTTTGCTAGGTTCAAAATGACCCCATCTGTAATTCTAGTGTTAAAGGAGAAACATATAAATAGCCAACATTACTTCCTAGAATAACAAAAGTACAAAAAGTGAGTCCTCGTAATTTAGAAGTAGAAATCGACAGAAATCCCATAGGCCTTGCCTGCCAGCTATAGAGATAGCATATAGAAACTTGCAACCCTAAACCTATTTTACATGCCCCAACTGCCATAAATGAACTCTACGGTTCTTTGGCTGGCTTGAGTCTCATATTCACAACCCTCCAATTTTGAGATTAAGGTATTTGCCAACTGAACTACTGTGGCTCTTTAAAAAATAATAATTTCATTTCACTGTATATAGTTTTGTTTATATGTATGTTTTGAAATGTAAAAGTTTATTATAGTATTTTTTATATATATTTTAGGTTATTTGTTTTATGAATTTGACAAGTTCTGGTTAGCTGAAAAACCAAGAGATATCATGGAATTCAGTCGAATCAGAACAAAATTTGAAGAAAACATTCGTAAAAAACTTGAAAATCCAAAGACAAAATTAAAGATGAGTTTTCTAATTGAAACATTGTGATATTTGTTGATTTTTAACTCTAAATATTTTTTAAACACATATTTAATTTAGCACATGTATGTGATGATCCTTCACTATAAACATAAAAGATTTGTAATGTGTTATGAACAATGAATTAAAATTGCAAGCACTTGCTTTAAGATATTTGAAAACAGATCATTATAAAATATTTTTGATATCAATTCTAAGGCAATGACTATTAGCTATAGGGCTTAAAAAAAGCTATTTTGATTTTCTGTAGTAATATTTTGTAAGCTTTTGGAAAAGTGCAAAATTTTTGGTTAGTGGGATGTAAATATCTAGATGGTACATATGTATATGCATTAAAAAAAATATATATATATTTGTTTGCTTATAATCTCGGTGATTTTAAAATTGTTTGAATGTATATCATGTGCAATTGCCTTTAAATTATATTCATATATATGAGTAGATATTGTATACTGTGCTTTGTGGTTTTATGTTGTGGTCAAGTAAGTTTTGTTACAATGTACTAGATTGTAATGGTTTAGAATATACCATATTTATTTACATATAATGGGTACTTTTTTTCAAACATTTAGGGTAAATATTCAAGATGTGCATTATGAATGAAAAAAATTTTTTTCTTAAGGTAACGTAATCACAGTGTATTTATAAAACAAGACAGCATTCAAAGAAGGAAGTAAAAATAGAAAAATTTTATTGATTGGAAGTATTGTTGCCAGCCTCGGTAGTTTGCTATTGAACTTCTTTAATACAACAGTGCTAGCAGCATTAATTATTGACTCTGTTTGCCTAATTTCCAACTTAAAACACAGCTCCCATTTTCTTTTACATAATAAACTTTTTGCTATTTAAATGCTGTAGTATAACTAGATTGCTTTTTTATCTTTCACATTATCACCAAACACTCTCCTGTTACAGAAGGGAGAGTGATGGGAAAAATGCAATCTCTTTTTTGAAATTGTGTATGAGGTTTTCGATTTCTATGTTTATGGTTACCTTAAAGTAGCCAAAACTCTCCTAATGACCTTAGGTAACCAACAGTGACATTGAAACAGAATTGGAGGTCAATTCATTTGGTCCCTGTAGCAATTAGTTTGCAATCTGGAAAATCATTTGGATGTTAAATTTTAGGTACATTCTATACATAAAATAAAACTTCTCATCATTTCTTTTTTCATGAATCTTCATTATGCTTGGGTAAATATGGTATATCTAGCCTAATTAAATTATTTTAATGCTGAGGCTATAATATGTGAAGTACTCAAATCACTTTAAAGTGATTTGTATAAAAAAAAAGTATAAAAGCAGAAAATATCTAAATCATACATTTATTATTAAATGACATTTAAATTCATAAATATTTTCTCATTCAACTTTGATTAATCAATGTGATAGGATGTTGTTACATAAAATGCTATTTAGTATCAAATGTTTCTCAAAATATTGACTCAGTTGTGCCATTTATAGTATTGCCAAAATAATAGATATGGTTTTCATGTTCTTTATGCTTATTTCAGTTCAATTTAAAAACATGTACCCCATTTCATTTTAAAAGCTATTCTATTCTCTTGGGAGTATAAGTTGGTATATTCAAACAAAATTTTTAACATTAGCATGCATGTTTCGTGCATCTTAAATTTTATTTGTTTAGTTTTTTGATAAATTTTTTAAAGTAGTTGGGTTTTGACTCAATTCTTCTAGATTGATGTTAACCTATGGAGGAAATTGTTCTGTTTTAGCAGTTTACATTGAAAGATTTCTTTAAAAAAAATTTTGCCACATGATAAAATAGAAAAATACTGTAAAAAATCATTGTAAATATCAGGGAATGAATCTTTAGCAATCAGTAGATACTGTATTCTAAATAGGGGTAGGGGAGGGAACAGTCAAACAAAGACTTTAGATGTGTATGGAGTAACAAAGAAAGAAATGGTAAAAAATAAATTATAAAGAATTCTGTTTCTTTAGAATATCTGAGTTAGGGCTAACATCCTTAGCCTAACTTGAGATTAACAGCTGTTGGTATTCAGCCAAGATATCTGTAAATTTTCTTTTATAAAATATTACATAAAAATGCTAAATTCATTTAAACAAAAATTATTTTATTGTGACTTCCTACAAACATAGTTTCAATCTTACTTGAAATAGAATACAGAAAATTTTAATAATTAATCCTAAATTTACCCCAACAGGTTCACTTTAATGACCCTTTTAAAAGTTTTTAGAAAAATTTCATACTTACAATGTTATCAGATTTCCATTTGACTTTTAGACTTATTGCAATTGTGTCACCTGTTTCCCCTAATTAGGAGACAAATTCTTTGTCTCATCTCACTGCCATGTAATGGATTATGATCATGTCATTTTTGATAATGAATTATGCATGTTCATATCTACTAAATGTTGAATTTCAGTTTTGATTTGATAATTTGAAATTATAATATTCCCTGAGTCAATGATATTTTTTATTCATTATTGCATTTATAATTCTTATATCATGTATGTCGTAAAAATCAATATGCTTCAAATTATTACAAAAAGCAAATAATGGTGTATTTTTGCTATACATGTATCACAAAATAGGACTTTTTGACAACAGGCCATTTGACCGGCTGTGATAAAACTGGTAGGTGTACTTTAAATATCACTAGGTTTTGTGTTAAAAATATGTTCATAGAATAAAGGAGAGTAACAAAGAAAGAAATGGTAAAAAATAAATTATAAAGAATTCTGTTTCTTTAGAATATCTGAGTTAGGGCTAACATCCTTAGCCTAACTTGAGATTAACAGCTGTTGGTATTCAGCCCAAATATCTGTAAATTTTCTTTTATAAAATATTACATAAAGCTGCTAAATTCATTTAAACAAAAATTATTTTATTGTGACTTCCTACATACATAGTTTCAATCTTACTTGAAATAGAATACAGAAAATTTTAATAATTAATCTTAAATTTACCCCAACAGGTTCACTTTAATGACCCTTTCAAAACTTTTTAGAAAAATTTCATATTTACAATGTTATCAGATTTCCATTTGACTTTTAGACTTATTGCAATTGTGTCACCTGTTTCCCCTAATTAGGAGACAAATTCTTTGTCTCATCTCACTGCCATGTAATGGATTATGATCATGTCATTTTTGATAATGAATTACGCATGTTCATATCTACTAAATGTTGAATTTCAGTTTTGATTTGATAATTTGAAATTATAATATTCCCTGAGTCAATGATATTTTTTATTCATTATTGCATTTATAATTCTTATATCATGTATGTCGTAAAAATCAATATGCTTCAAATTATTACAAAAAGCAAATAATGGTGTATTTTTGCTATACATGTATCACAAAATAGGACTTTTTGACAACAGGCCATTTGACCGGCTGTGATAAAAATGGTAGGTGTACTTTAAATATCACTAGGTTTTGTGTTAAAAATATGTTCATAGAATAAAGGAGGCATATTAAGTTTAAATAATAGCATAAAATATTGCTTTAGAGACATGGTTTCCGCGCACCTGGAAAGTCAGGGAAAATCATGGATTTAGACAATGGATTAATTTTGTCATGGAAAGTCTTGATTTTTCAAGTAAAATGAGTAAAAATCATGGAAAGTCATAGATCCGCTAAACTACCGATTAAATAAAAATGCTTTGAATTGTTTAATTCTATTTTTACTTGTCATTTGGCTGAAGTTACTGAGTTTGGTATTTATGTATTATCCTATTGACCCTTGCCAAGTAAAATTTGTTCACCAAGGAAACTCAAAGTAAGAAAGCTTAATGGGTGGGTAAATGTATATTATTCTGGTTTTTTTCTTAAATTGTAGATTAAAATTTTATTAATATAATAATAATTATTTTTTAATAAAAATTAGTTAAGATTTTTGCTCAAAATATAAGTTTATCTCTAGGGATATTGTATATAAACATTATAGGGTTATATTTGGCTATTATTCATGGTCACCTGGATAATACCAAAGTACCCTGAATTCAAATTGGAAACATTTTGATTGAAAAATTGCTATATGATTAAAATTAGGTATGTAGATACAACAATTTATTTTTATGTATGTGAGTTTATTAACACTTATAAAGTAAGTTTATAGTTTTTTTATGATAAAATTCCTGTAATTTCTCTAAAAGTATATATTACTTGTATGTACATCAGAAGTTTTATTCATATATAGTTTAACGAAAGCTTGTTAAAGTCATGGAAAATGATCTGCTAAATCAGGGAAAGTCATGAAAAGTCATGGATTTGAAAAATTTTATTTTGACAGATACCCTGTAGAGATCAAGAAAGTACCATATGTTCATAAAACATTTAGTATTTCAATATCTCCTTATTTCTCTCTTCACATGAGACACTTACTGTAGACTTGCATTTTAACCAGCTTCTATTTAACCAGATCCCTGTTTTAACTAACTATAATTGATTTAAATATGAAAATCAAAAAAGTGGGCAAAAAATTTACAACAAAGCAAAAGTTTTGTAATTGTATATTTTAAACAATGAAAATGGCTTTAATGGGAGTATTTAGTGGAATAACAGACATAGGCTTCCTCCTTTGATATGATACTTTAGAAAAAATTGCAAAATTATGCAGTGAGTCCCCAAACTTCCAGCCTTCTGAAAAAAAAGTAATTGAATTTTTTAAACATTCCTGCAAAGGTATGTAAAACTTCTGTAATAAATCAACACTTATTAAATGCTTAAACTTAAAAAAAGTGCATTTCCATCAATTAATTCTTTTAGTTTTTCATTCTCTGCTTTAACAAGACCGTTTAACTGGTTTAATCCTAGTCACATTTGGACTGGTTAAAAATTTTATTGTAATGTCATACTGTGTCAACAACAATCTGTCATCACTTCTGATTTTATCCTGATTTTATTTTTTTTTACAACAGAATATATTATACTGCAAAGCAGCATAATACTGTACTATATATATATATATTAAAATGTACCATCTAAATTACTTTTTATGTAAAAAAGTATTTTATTATGAAAATGCATGGAGAATTTCTAAAAGATAGCATTTATTGCTGATCACAGGGTTCTGATACGAATTCTAAAAGTATTTGAAATGGTCTTAAAAATAGAAATAAATATTCTTGAAATCATAACAATTTGTACTATATTTTAAAAATGTACTTATTTAAAAGCTGCAGTCTAGTCTTGCACATCTAAGCTTATATCTTTATATAATCAATATGTTAGTATCATTTTGTAGTTTTGCAATTGAATTTTTGTCATTTAGGTCTTCCCTTGAGCACAATCAAATATTTCATTCTTCATATTTAGCATTGTATGTGTTAAAAGTTAGCATTGTTAGTTAAAAACGACCAGTATTTTTTTAAATACTTTTTTTAAGTATCAGGTACTTAATATGAAAGTCATATACACATTCTTTAACTTTCAACGTTTAAAATAAGTTTTTCAATCATGTCTGTCTATTAAATTTCTTATAAATAGAAAGATCTTTGCTTAAAATTCACTGTATAGCAGTAGTATCCAACCTTTATGCTTCTTAGTAATTGTCCCCTCCACCCACCCACCCACCCCAAAAAAAAAATAAAAATTTCTGTGCCTGTTTACCTATTAATTTTTATAATAGTTATAATAATAGACATGTTTTAAGTTACAAAACTACTCCAAGGGTGAGTCAAAAATTATCTACACTTTTCATTGTACAATGTATTTACATAAAGCTATGGTTTCACAGTACATATCATTTTGCTACTTAAGTTCCTTCATATCAGCCAAATGGGTAGGGTGCTGCTTTTCAGTATCGGAGTTCGTGGGTTCAAACCCTATTACTGACCTGGGTGTTCATATCCATTCATAATCAGCTTTAAGCAGTAGATCCTGATCTCTTTAGACCTCATGTAGCTAAAAATTTACCGTAACACTCCAAACTAAACCAAATCATACCCTTTTTATCAGTGCACCTTGCTTAACCGACAACAAGCTTACTCATTCCTTTAAAATAAAGTTGTCTTTTGGTTATGAATCTAGTTATATGCAGCATTTTTCACATCTGAATCTGAAGTAAATTGGAAACTTTGTAAAATGTGTTCAGCTACTTTGTAATTTGTTGGCCCACAAAAAGTGCTTTTGGTGATAGTATACATACCCCATGTTTTGATTGTATCAAAGATGAAGGATGATATCCTCGAACAAGAGGCATTGGATCGCTGTTTCTTGTTCGTCTTTGGTAGAAGTTTCTAATGGAACATTTATGACGTACCACAGTGGTTCCTATGGATCCTTCGTGGCCTGTGTCACAGAGAGAGTATGTGGTAAATAAAAATTAATTTGTATGTGCGTGGGTAACATTTTGGGAGTTCATGATAGATTTAATAATATAATATAAGATAATAGTGACCCATTTTCGTGTTTACAAAAGTTAAAACTAATAGCAATAAATAAATGGGTTGACATTATTTTGGCAATTGAATTAATTATTGAAACTATTGAACAAAGATACTTTTATGTATACCAATTTTATATCCTGTATTATGGCAAATCTGCTGTATGTTTTCCTTTCTTCCTGTTTAGTAGAACGTGGACTTAGCTCAGTTATGAATCTTATATCAAATAAAAGAAATTATTGCTTATGGGAACTTGCAAATGTTATAGAATCAAATATAAACTTATTTCAACACACCAAGCTCACCCATCTCCTTAGTATTAAAAAATGTTTTCATGCTTTTAAAACACAAAGAAATAATTTTAATAGATATTACTATTCATACTGTTTATCAATAGATACCATAGTACTTTATTTATATTTTATATTTACCTTTTATATTTACCTTTATTTATATTTTATATTTATCATTATTGAAAAATTAAACTTAAAATTGTAATGTTATGTAATTGTGTAGAGATCACCAATTTCACTTGGCAGATCATGGCAAGATATTTACTGTGAGGAGGGATCCATTTGGTCACTCAGTGGTGACCAAATTTTTTTGCCAAACCAAACTCTACCTTCTACAGAGGAATGGAAAATTAAGAAACTAGGACCAAACTTGAATGTCATTTCCACAGCAGTACAACAATGAAATAAATGAGAATATTATCAGTATACACAGTGTCTAAAGAGTTAAAGATAATTTTTGACTCACTTATCCCTTTCCTTCCCCCCTATAAAATCCTCTAAAATCTGCAATTAACAGGATAATATCAAGGTTTAGCTGTTATAACATATGTACTTATTTATTTTTATATTACATTATTTCTATTTAAACCATCTCCGACACCAAAATTTGAGTTATAACTGATGTTTCCCAGGTTGGAAACTGCTGGTGTATATTAAGGAAACTGGTTATTGAAACTTTCTTATATGATGTTTGTCAACCCATTAACACTTGAATCATTCCTGCTGAATATATATTGAAGACTATCTTAAATTGAATTTATTATAGATTCTTGAGAATAAATAGAACAGGAAGGTCAAGCAACTCTTGTTAGCAAAAATACTACAGTCATTCTCATTTGTAGAGGGATTGTAATTTTGAAAAAACATATGATGTTTTTGTTTGTTTGTTTAAAGGGGGTTGAGATTCTTTTGTGAAAACAGTATTTTAAAAACTAAACGGAATTCTGATAGTAAATAATCATTCTGAATTAAGTGGATGTATCTATACAAAAAGTAAATTCAATTGTGCAATTTAAACCATAAAATGTTATTCCACATCTGGAAATTATAAATAACAACAGCTACTTCAAAATTTGTGGGATTGTTTATAAGATTACTACCTTAAATAAACAGGAAAAATCATTCCAATAAAACAAAATGTTCTACATACAGTTTCATTAACTGTCTTTAGATAATGGTACTCAGTGTCAATGGGTTGATTAAGCAAATGACAATTTAAAATGAAATTAATTTTATTGTCTTTTGTGATACTTATTGTTGGCATATAACTATTATATTTTATTTAATTTTTGCTTTTTCTATGATATGATGGAATTCTATAATCCTCTACACAATTTTATCAGCTTCCTGTTATTTCCTTAATTACCAACCTGTCATGAAAGTTTTGAAACAATGGATTATTACTGATTACGCTTTAAAATTGAAATTTTCTAAATAAGGCATTACAACATGTTAGGCTTTGCTTATTTGTTTCTTTACAATTTAAAGCTTATTTAAGAAAATTTTCTACTGGCAAAATATAATCCCCACCTGTGATGGGATTCAAATCAAGAGCCAGTATGCTTGAATGGGATTCTTTAGAAAAAGGATTTAATAATGAAATAAAGCATAATTTATTATTTAAGTATTTAATTAAATAATTTTGGGTAAATAAGAGATTCTGGCATATACACTGTACACAATCAGATTTAAGCAATAGGTCCTGATATCATTGGCTCTCATGTTGCAAAAATTTGACTGTTGCTATCACACACTTGCCTACTGGTTTTTGTGGGTTCGAATCCCACTGTGGCATGGATGTTTGTAGCCATTTGGAATCGGCTTTAAGTTGTAGGTCCCGGTCTCATTAGCTCTCGTGTTGCAAAAAGTAGACCATAGCACTCCAAACCAAACCTATCACACACTTGCCAACTTTTATAAATTATCTGTAAAATTTATGGGTGTTTTTTTTTTTTTTTTAAGGTACATACAGATGTACCGAGAATTTTTACAGTATTGAGAAAATTAAATAAAATATTTTTATTTTTAAGGCTATGAATTTTTTACTTAAGTAATATCTGAAAATTTAAAAATAAATTACATTTCAGCAAAAATTCATATATCTGATTTTTAAAAAATCTATAAACAAGCTTAATATGTTTTAAATATATTAAATTTCTGTATGAATTTGCTAAAAATACATAATAGCATGACTAAGCTTAGAGGGTATATCATTTCTATCAAAATTTTGTAGATATAACTTTTTAAAAATTTGGAATATTGAAAAAAATTAAATTTCTTTAAAAGAATTAAAGCTTAGAAAATCATAGTGCAGAATTCCAGCTGATTTTGTATTCATCTAAAATCAAATTTAATTAAAAAAATATTAGCTAATATGTTTTATTTTATATGATGGATGTATAAAGATGTTATTAATTACAATTAACATTTAACTAGGATTTTTCTCGGAAAAGAAAAAATTACAATTAAATTTTATTTATTTCAATTACTTTCTAAGTAGTAGATATGACAACCAGTTGATATTTTACAAAAAGTGTTTAACTGACACCAATATAAAATGTTGGTAAGTGTGTGTTTGAAATGTTTTGTAATTGTCTATCTGTTTTTGAGCAACAGACATTAATGGGCAATAAACATCAATGGACAATAGACAATAATGGACATTTTTATCAACAGAACATTAATGGTTTACAGAATATTTTTAGTTTTGTGAATTCCTTTAAGGATTTTATAATTTTCAGACCAAGCATCACTAATTTTTTAATTTGAGTAGTAATTATAAATGATGAATTACATTAATCAGAGATTAATGTAATTCATCATTAATAATAGATATATCATTAATAATAGATATATTTATTTGTAAAAGTTATATGAATAAAAAAAATGACTTGTTTGTTACTAAAATAAAACTGAGCAAAAAATGAAATATTTTTTTTATTTGAGAAAATTATAAATTTTATTATTATTTTTTTTATTTTTGCCCTGTTAAACTGTATGCCATTTCAATGTTTCAAATTATATGTATGGCATTAAATACTAGTATATGGAATTTGTTCATGCATACTGGCTGAATCTCATCACTGCCGTCTATCTATTTAACAGTGAATAAAATTTCTACTGCTGAGATTGTGAAGCAGATGTATATACATAATCTTATGTAAGAATATATATTAAAACAAAACTCAAGATACTAACGGCTAAATCAGTATTTTTCTTGAGCTACAGTTACCGATTACCCTTAATATATTTGCATCATTCAAAGAAGTAGAAAATTATCCTATATCACTCAAATTTTAATAGATAAATATTTCAAAATTATGAATTAATGAAATAAAATCTAGAATGGCATACACAAAGAATTTATAATTTAGTTCAATAAAGCTATACATCGAAAATAATTTAAGAAATTGAGTTTAATAGCTTTGCACTGTGTGATAGTGCTTAAAATGACCAACCCATAACACCACGACAGATATCAGACTGATAAAATGAATAATCTCTCTGTTTTGTGATGAACAAACTATGCAATGTTTACAAGCTTTTTGTGATGAAGTTGTTCCAGTAGGTATTAGAAAATGTTGACCAATTATGGTGGACATGGTATAATTTCTCATTGTTAGCACTTTTAGTTTTGGTTTATTTTGTTCAGTTATTTCTTCTAGTTTTTGCTTGAAAGGGTGACATGATTTACCTTTATAGTTTTGAAAATTACCTAATTATTCAAAAGAAGCTTTATGCCATTTAAAGTTGATTATTTTTTTTTTCTTTCAATCCAAAATTACTTGCATTTTAATCACTATTATCACTGTCAAAAGATAGTGCAATAATACATTTATGTTTTGTAGGTCTGTTTATTTGTTCATTAGTACTTGCATGAAAATTTTCTACTTTTATCAGTTTTTTTAATTGCTTTTACCAGGAAAAGTACTTTAACCCTTTTGCTTCTGTTCCAGTAATTTATTAATATTTCCTACTAGAAAAATGAAAAAAATAATAAGTCAAGTGAATCATGATATTGAATTACAGTTGCTTTGTTCTTCAAAATTTATAAGCAATTTTATTTTTTTTATTTTTTTTTCATACCTATATTTGCAAAGAGAAGTATCTGTTATTTTCAGTTACATTTCTATTTGCTAGTTACATTTCAGTTAAAAAAATAGTAATTGACAAAATTACTAAAAAGTTAAATTAAAAATTAAATTTTAATGTCCTTATCTGCTGTTGTATTTTATATAATACTGGATTTTCTCTCTGGTATTAAATGGATTTTTGAATTATTAATATTAAACCAGGGACCATTTATACACTTATCTTAACCTTGCTGTCTTTTTATGAAATAAAATTATAGCTATATATTGCATGAGTTTAAGATTAACAGCATTTTCCTCATTTAAGGATTTTTATGCATGTTTATCTTTTCGCATGTTGTAACAGAATAATAATCCTTACTTTTCCCCATGAAAAACAGTATTAGTTATATTGAAATAACCATCCTCTGAATTTCCTCGTTTCAAAACAAAGATTTTTTTTTAGTATGTTTTTTGGTGATATTTATGTAATGAAATGTTTTATATTTAATGCATCATCAACTGTGGCTATCTCAGGTAAAATTTTCCCTGTTATTGTACCATTATGCTGTTATATTCTGAATTAGTGTTTTTTAACCATGTTCTTCAAAGGGACAGAGTACTAAAAAAGTACAATACAGATTTTGTTTTGTAATGAAAGATTTGGTAATTCCATATAAAAATACATGGCTTTGTTACTATACTGAAATTACATATATTGCTTTATATTTATTTAACTTTATAAATAAATCTCATGTTTAAAAAAAAACTAACAGTGTAAAAAAAGAACTCATAGAAACAAAATTATATAATTTTTTTTCATGTTTATATTAAATTTTTTTGTTCTAGGATGATAAAACAGGGTTCCCACAGCCCTTAATAGTCCTTAAAATAACTCCTTAATTTTAGCTTTCATTTTTAAGGGTCCTTAAAACTACTTAATTTTTGTCAAAGGTCCTTAAAACATGGTTTCCACGCACTTGGAAAGTCATGGAAAATCATGGATTTAGACAAAGGATTAATTTTGTCATGGAAAGTCTTGATTTTTCAAGTAAAATGAGTAAAAGTCATGGATCCGCTAAACTACCGATTAAATAAAAATGCATTGAATTGTTTAATTCTATTTTTACTTGTCATTTGGCTGAAGTTACTGAGTTTGGTATTTATGTATTATCTTATTGACCATATTGCCAAGTAAAATTTGTTCACCAAGGAAACTCAAAGCAATAAAGCTTAATGGGTGGGTAAATGTATATTATTCTGGTTTTTTCTTAAATTGTAGATTAAAATTTTATTAATATAATAATAATTATTTTTAATAAACATTAGTTAAGATTTTTGCACAAAATATAAGTTTATCTCTAGGGATATTGTATATAAAACATTATAGGGTTATAATTGGCTATTATTCATGGTCACCTGGATAATACCAAAGTACCCTAAATTCAAATTGGAAACATTTTGATTGAAAAATTGCTATATAATTAAACTTAGGTATGTAGATACAACAATTTACTTTTATGTATGTGAGTTTATTAACACTTATAAAGTAAGTTTATAGTTTTTTTATGATAAAATTCCTGTAATTTCTCTAAAAGCATATATTTTAATTGTATGTACATCAGAAGTTTTATTCATATATACTTTAACGAAAGCTTTTTAAAGTCATGGAAAATGATCTGCTAAATCAGGGAAAGTCATAAAAAGTCATGGATTTGAAAAATTTTATTTTGGCAGATAACCTGTTAAAAACTCCTTAATTTTTTAATCAAAATGTGATCAGTTTCTCCGTCGTCACGTGATTTTCTATCCATTTTCACTGTACTGTCTGAACTTTCTGGATTTGTAAGTTTGGAGTTAAACTTGCCTAAGAATGCAAGTGCAGGTGATAAGTACTGATCAAAGAATATATAACATATTTGTTAATGTTCGTAACATTCTTTTACATTTTCTAGCCAAAAGTGCAGTATAAAGAAAATCCTCAAATACATATATATTTTCAGTGTATTACTGTAGTAATTCAAAGTTATTTTCCTTGATATCCTTAAAAAATTATGAAAATACTTGTTTATTAGTACTTTTATGGTCACAAGCTAGAAAACTTTTTTGACAAATAAATAATCTCTCACATACTGAAAAGGTTTATAAAGTCAGCTGCCCTTTCCTAATAGCTAACAGTCGTGTAGATTTTAATTAAACGAAGAATGGAGGAGGGGGGGTTAGATATTTCAGTTACTTATGGAAGTTTAATTTTCCTTGCATTGAATGTAATAGAAAAGTCTAAAACTTTCTTCTTTCCCAGGCAGTGCCAGGTATAATCAGCTAGTATATATATATATATATATATATATATATATAATTTTAAATCCTCAAGAAGTACTGTTTATAACATTGTTTTTATTCACAATTTATTTTTAGTTTGACCACTCAAAAAACTTTAGATGTACATTTTTCAAAATTAGGTTTTGTCAAATAGATTTATCTTATATTAAATTTTTAGGCATTTTTAAAAACTTAATTCTGAAATATTGTAGGGCATTTATTGAACATGTCTGACATTTTATTCATAATTTATTTTTAATTTGATCACTCAAAAAACTTTAGATGTACATTTTTCAAAATACATTTATCTTATATTAATTTTTAGGCATTTCTGAAATATTGCAGGACATTTATTGAACATGCCTTGTCTGGTTCATAATTTTTAAAATATATTCCTGAGGAAATAGGGTTTATGTCGTTATGCCATGTATTTCAAGTAGGTCCTTATAAGAAGTTAGTTTGGTCCTTAAAAAGTCCTTAATTTTTGTTCTGGAAAAAGAGTGGGAACTCTGTAAAATAAACAAAGTATTTTCTAATTAACAAATTTTCCGCCTGGGTAAAATTCCACAGCTTTACAACATTACTAAGTCCTTTTGAATAAAATTGTAAATTCTGACATCACACTGAGTGGTACTCTTTCCCTTTTAAAATATTTCATATGAGCTATAAATAATGTCTGCAGACATATTGAAAATATAAACAGTTTATACCTTCAACATTTTTGTATCTTTGTTTGCTAGTTGTAAAATTTTCATTTCAATCAAAAGAAAAAGAATTTTTGCAAATCTTTTTACCTGTGCTATTAATTTAAAATAGATGTATATATGTATTTCGTACACATTTTTATGTTGTAAATATTCCTGTTTTATACAGAAAAAAATGATGTGTTTGGTAACTCCAACTCTAGTCATTTTGTTACAATAAAAAGTTGAACTTGCAATTGGTTTTTATTTTATTTTATTCATTTCTTGACTCAATGAACAAGGTATACAGAAAGTGTTCAGTTATTTTTTCAATGATTTATTTTCTGCATGAGTTAAAATTAAATTATCCTTCCAGTGGTGTAATGGGGTAAGTATAGGGCAATTTCAAGCTGTATAAGACATCTAAACTCAGGAAAAACTTTTGACTTTTGTTTGAAACGGAAGGGCAAATTATTGGTTGCCTATTAGGCTATTATAGACATACAAATGAACGAGGAAGGGCATTAACGTAATTAGTGACACTGCGTGAAATTGCCTTATTACAACAGGCGCCTGGAATCTGGTATTCTACTCGGCTTGTGATTGGCTGGTAAGTACATTGTCAGCGATTTCTAAAATTGGCGAAATACCTTGGCGATGACTTCCACGATTGGCTTCTTATCCATTGATTTAGATTGGCTTCTTATCTATTTATTTCTCTTTATTTATCCATTATTTATTCCTTTATTTAGAAGAATTTGAAACGTACAAAGAATGAAAATTGAAAGTTCTAATTGTTAATATTGCAGCTGTGTGTTTTTATCAGAAAAAGTATTTAACAAAGCATGTAAAAGTTTCTCATTTCAGTAAACTATAATTAATTTAATGTGTAACTTAACTTTAATTAAATACCAGTAAACCTTTAATTAAATATATAATCGCCACCCTCCCTTTGAAGAAATTTCTATTTACGATCCTATCTCTTTCTGATTGTTGAAATAATAAACAAATTCACGCGAAGCGTCGCCAAGATATTTCGCCAATTTTAGAAATCGCTGCAAATGTACTTACCAGCCAATCACAGGCCGAGTAGAATACCAGGTTCTAGGCGCCTGTATATTACACCGCTACGGTCTGACGGCTTTACGGAATTATTTTTAACTTGAGTATTTAGACTTGTGTTTATATGCTTTAGTGTAAACAGGTGGTTATAAAAAAAGTAAAACTTGAATAAAAGTGACATTTAAGTATATGCTTCTTATAATAAAAATATAATCTTAGCTACTAGTTATTTTTTTAATATAAAAAGTATATATGATGGTAGTATGAGGTAGCTTTTGTGAACTATCCCACTTTTTTCGCATGCTTCCCCCCTTTCCCTCAACCTCTTAGTTACTGGTATAACGTATGAAACATCACTTCTCGCTGCCACAGCTTGGTGGGTCAATTCCAAAGATTGCCATTGGTTGATTTTCTCAACTTTGATTGGATGAGATTTTCCCATTTCAATCTCATTTTCGCTTTCCTTATTTTTCGTACTTTTAGCACTACATTCTTGCACACTTATATGTTTTTTTTTTGTTTTATTTTTTTTAAACCTGCTTATTAATTATCACTGTGTTCCGTATTTTTTAACAATTTCTAAATATTTAACTTTAATTGTATTCTGCATCATGTCAAACTTATTCTAATTTTTATTCTGTACTTGTATTTATACATCGTGTTCAACATAAATTTATTATCTACTTTAATTGCATTTATATACTCTCTACCAAACGAAAGCATCCTAATAACTATTTATTATTATTCTCCTAACTTCATAGCCAAAATCAATTTCAATAGTTTGTTTTTGCCAAAAAACCTATGTGTTGTTACAGAACTAGAGGGCTTGGCCCAGGGAGTTCTGTTCACCAGGGCCTTAACTAGGTCCGTTTGCGCCCGTGTGGAAAAAAATGGCTTGGGCTTCCTACCATTAAATGTGTTCGGAGAAGGACAGGACAGGGTGTGGAGCATTTTCTACCAATTTTACATCAAATCATTCTACAATATTAACATTACTGTAAACTTAAACGTTTCAGGGCTCCCAAATGGTCCCCTTACTCATCTAAATCCGTTTTGATTCCAGTGGTCAGTTTTTTTTAACAACTTTAAAAAGTGGAATAGTGACTGTGCAAAATTGCAAATTCCTTGTTAAATGGATTTTAACATTGATCGATAGGAGAGACAATTTGTAGCTGAATAAAGAATGGTTAAATGGAGGAGGCGTAAATAGTGTTTTCTACCAGCAATACAGATTTAAATTGGAAAAACGAAGTTGGCAGGGAAGATATGATAAATAGGCACATGCGCATAGGATATATCATTAGGAACAAAACTGATTAAAAATCCATTTACGCAAAATAGCCAACCTGCTCTTGAATCGATCTTTTTCTCTTGCACATCTCGTCGGAGTAAGTATCGTAACCTAAAGCTCTATTATTCTTGGAATCGTTTGCAGGACTGGACTAGGTATTTTAAGTCATTAAGTAAGCGTCATATAATCTTAAACAGGGACGGCATGATTCAAAAGTTTTAAGCATAGAGAATTCGTACAAATCGCCAAGCGTATCTTACAACTGAAATTCGATATCAGCCTAATGAACGAATTATATAATAATATTTTAAGTGGGAGATTTACGAGGGTGGAATGAAAAGTTTCCGGCCTCACCTAGAGATGTTGTTCTGAAAATTATTTTGACTAAGGCACTTCAAAGAGCTGTCTGTTTTTAATACTTCCGGCATATTTAAAAGCATTTAAGTTTGGTTGCTTTTATACTGTGCTGTTTTAAAACTTTATCTTTTTTTGTGTTTAATCTAGTATAGAGAAAACTGAAGTGTGAGCTGTGATAATTTTCTTTTTAAAGTCTTATGTCCAACTGATATTAAAACTGAGCTAGATGCTACACTTTGAGAATCTGTTTAGTTTACACTGTGAAAACATAAGTTGCACAATTTAAACGCGGTCGTATATTCACTCTGGATGCGGAGCGTTCGTGTAGACCAAAATCAACCACTACAAAAGAAATTGTTAGAAAAGTTAACGAAAATATGGAGGATAGCCCATTGAAATTGACAGAGGCTGATTTTGTTGGTATATCCAAGAAACAAGCACATTATATTTTAACCAATATTTTTGGTATGAGAAAGTTGCAAGATGGTTGCCGCATTTGCTGATTTTGGATCAAACACTGCAGCGCAGGGTGATATCGAATCAATGTTTTGAACTATACAACTCAAACCCAACTGGTTTTTTGTGGCGTTTTGTAACTGAGTGAGATATGGATTCATCACTATACTCCAGAGACCGAAAACCAATCAAAACAGTGGACAGCAAAGAACACACCGTCACCAAAAAAAGCAAACAGTGCTCCATCTGCTGGAAGCATATGACAACATTTTTTAGGGGTTTGGTTTGGAGTGCTACGGTCTACTTCTTTGCAACACGAGGGCTAATGAGACCGGGACCTACTGCTTAAAGCCGATTTCGAAAGGCTACGAACATCCATGCCACAGTGGGATTTGAACCCACAAACACCAGTACCGAAGGCCAGCACCCTAACCATTCGGCCAGCGCTCGGCCTAGTTTTGGGAGGGAAGCTAAGGAAATTTTATAATTTGATTATTTGGAAAAAGGTAAAGACCATCAATTCAGAACATTATGTAAGTATTCTGGATAGGTTGCATCTCAAAATAAAAAAAAGACCAGGTCTGGCCAAGAAAAAGGCCCTGTTTCACTAGGACAATGCTTCCATCCCCATGGCTGTCATTGTGAGGGCAAAATTCCTTGAACTGAAATTCGAAATTCCTCATATATCGCATTATCCTGATATGGCCTTTTCAGACTATAGCATCTTCTCCAACGTGAAAAGAAATTCTGGCTGGAAGGAAATTCTCATCTGATACCGAAGTCATCTCAGTGATGAATGCCTACTTTGAGGCCTTAGACAAAAGTTCTAACAGAGAGGGAATCCAAACATGGCAATACCTCTGGAGCAAGTGTATATCGTTGTAAGTGAACTTACTTTGAAAAATAAAGTTAGCTTTAAACAGATTTTTTTTTCCTTGTTAACTTTTCAACCCACCCTCGTGAGAGAATTCCCGGGGAATCAAACAGAGAGAAACGACGTCAGTACCAGTCCATCTAAACCATCATTAATGAAAGAGACATTAAAAACATACTAGCAGCCTTGGACTATTTCAGATTTACAAATTAGATACGTATTTAAAATTGTTACACTGAAAGTTGTAGAGTGTCATTGAACTAGTAAATTTTATGCAAAAAGGTCGCCAAATATTTTTTCCTTTATTTTTAATATATTTGGTTTTAATTTTTGTGTATCTATATATACGTACAAAATTTACACTTCTGGGGAAAAAACAAGATTTGAACAGTTATCAAAGTTATTAAAAACTATTTGAATTAGTGATATCCTTAAAATGAGTCTTTAATTTTAAATTAGTGTAATGAAGATTTTTCATGTCCCTTCATTACATATTTCCCTTGTGGGGTATATATATTTTAACCTACATTTTGCTCCTTATTTTTCGCATATTGCCCCTTGCAGGTACAGCTCTAGCTCTTTTCTCACGATATCAGCCTATCTTCTCAAACAGAGCGTCCAATTCTGGCCGCCTGCATCCGCAGCCCTGAAACCTTTCGACCATAATTTGAGCACATCGGCTTATATTCTGACTGATTCTGAAGTCATAAGTTTCGCTTTGAGCTGACAGCCGCTCTTTTGCAAAGTGCCGCTTTGCGAGGTGTTGCTAAGCTCCGCTCCGCATCGTCTTTGGCGAATTTTCACCACCGGAGTTGCGCTTCACTACGATTGGGTTTTTGTTTTCCGAGCTCCTTGTCTCGACGTTTCATTGGTCAGAGCCGCGAGAACCCTACTCTCCTAGAGGCCGCGGGGTTTTCTTGGCGCCTGGCAACTCTCTTGCGGGCTGTGTTTCAGCGCTTTTGGCGTGAGCATAGCCTAGAAGTTCTTGTAATTTCTGAAAGACAGAGAGACACAGAGATAAAGTTTTAACACCCTTGCCGACGCTTTTTTTTTTTTTTGGGGGGGGGGGGGTCGGAAAAATATTTCTATTGGAGCCACCTCGATCTTTGGCCAGCCTAAGCACTCTCTCCTTGTTTTGTTTTATCCCGACGTTCCTGGCGTTATTTTTACTTAAAGCAACGAATTAATCTTCATCATATTTTATATAATGCAACAAATTAGTCTGCATCATATTTTTTTATATAAAGCAACAATGTAATCTCCATAATACTTTTAAACAACGCAATTGAATGAATCTCAGTTACCCACTATTAGATCAAGACAGAAGTGGACTATGTTATGTATAAAGTGAAGAAAATTATTTGATCTCATGCTAAATAAAAAGAGGTCTCTCCATCAAGTCAGTGTCTGATTTTTATCTACCTGAGGTGGTTCTTAAAAAAAAGCCCCCGACTCACTTAACCTGCATACAGCTCCTGGGGAGCTTTAATTCCTCTTACGAATAAAGAAAGATGTAAAGAATTAATTGTTTACAAAACGTAATACAAGATTATAAATGAATAGAAACGATTGGGTAACTTACCCATCTCCCAGGGCTGGACACAAGAATTTTGTGGACATATGTACACCAAGGAACAGGCCAATTTTCTAAAACTTTAACTTTTAATGCGAATAAGATTGAATAAGAATTAACGAATTATAATACCGACTTTATCGTCGGGCGATTTACACAGAAGTGACTAATACATATGTTTTTCGTGCTTGAATAAAAAAAAAACCAAAAATCGCAAGTCTGTTCTGTCTTAACCAGCGATGACTGGCGCCTCACACATCGTAATTAGAGTTCCGTTTTCGCCCATCTTCCGGCTGGGCCAATGGTCCAGGAATGACAGCAAGGCTGTTGACCGGCCTTCGCAATTTCCCTTTAGATGTCTGGAGGGTAGCAACTCTTACCACACCAGCTCCCTTCCTCTACATGGAGCCCCGACTCTTCAGTATAATTAGGTCCCAGAAAAAAAAATCCTTTAAAAAACAGGTGAATTTCTTAATTCTTCTGCTGGAGTTAGAATTTTCCCGCTTTCGTATTTCTGATTTATTTCTGGTTCTCATGAAAAACTTCTGGTTTTGAAAGACACAAATACCTAAACAGCGAGTAAAGTTGGATGTGAAAGACACCTCTTTTTTAAATTATAGAATTTTGTAAATAAATAATCTAAAATTTTAGTAAGTTCTCTGTAGTCACTCCATAGGATCTAGGTGGACTTGAGAACAAAATAAATTTCCTGACCCCTCGAAAAAGTTTAAAAAGCCATCACAAAGAACATCGCAACTGAAAAATTCGTTGCCGTAAACTGAATATCAACTAAATTTCTCACAATTGCTTTCTTTTACCATCTACTCTTCTGGTGAAATTTCAATCCACAACACTAAAAATGTCATCCAGAATAATAAAGGCGACTTTCAAATATTTTTCTTTTTTGTTTTTGAAAAATTGAGTCTAAAATAAAATGTTTCTTTCTGTAATCTAAATATTTTGGAAGGGATCGCTGCAAAATATTTAGTACTAGATACACGTATTGCTATATATTATATACATTTTGCTATATGTTATATATATCTTACAAAAAATATATAACATCACCTTTAAATTGTATCTCTATAAAAATATATTATTGTTCAATCTCTGTTGAGTACGCATGTACAAATTTTGTTTTAGATACATAAAAACAATACTTTCAGTGTATGAAAAAGTTTGATTCTTGTTTCATTTGGAGCACTACATTTTGCAACCGGACTAGCACCTCCTGCTTCACTATAATCAATACATATATTTCATTAAAATATTAGCTTATAAAAAGTATCGATCACAAACAATTTTAATAAATTTTCGTCATATAACAGGATTAGTTTCCTAAATACCTGAAACTTCACTCGTCAAAGTTAATTAACAAGTCATTTTTAGGAGCATAATATTTGGGCTCTTTAGTATATTAAAAAAAAATTATCACATAGAAACATAAAACCCTCTTGTACCTCATTAAATATGTGTTTACATTAAATATGCGTTAAAGTGCTTGAGTGCCAGCTATGTTGGATTCTCCAGCTTAGTGTTAATCTACGCTAGAAGATGACCGAATGGTAGGGTGCTGTATTCGATACCGGAGATCTTGGGTTCGAATCCCTCTGCTGCTATCAATGTCAGGAATCGGTTTTAAGCAGTATGTCCCGATCTCGAGTAGCAAAACACTAGACCGTAGCGCCCCGAACCAAACTATCGTGTTAGTCTATGGAGGAAATCGTTCTACATATGGGAGGTTTGTATGGAAAGATTTATTTATATACTTTCTATACAGCGGAAAATTCTGCAAGTTATGCGTGACATAATTTTTAATAAGAGCTAAGGCCGGTCTTAACAAAGTCGTTTAAGGCTAACCGCGATTAATCTCTGTTTAAACGGAGAATTGGGTCTCATCATTGGCTGGCGCCATGGGTTAATCGCAGTTAACGTTAAACGACTTTGGTGAGACTGGTCCTTAATCTTTAATTTTCGATGAAAGTCGTTCATGTAATTGTCACATTTTTTGCTTGTCATTAGTAAATGTTAGAACTGCAAAAACAGAAAAGAAACGTGCAACTTTTTAGAGTACTATAAACGCGAGAATTGTTCTACTCAAAAAATTATAAATATATTTTTATCCTAATGATGCTATCTCTTCTTAAAATAAAAAATGCATGTGACAAATCAACGATGAATTGCAAAACAGTTGATTAAAAATAACCGTAGATTTAACGCCATACAATTGAACTCTGAGATCTTAACATTGATTTTACGATTACCTCTAATTCATTATAATTAAACGAATAATTAATCTCGGTATAAGTAGGCTTTTCTTCTATATTTTTATAACATAAAAATGGTTTTTTATAAAGTACTTTGCTTCTTTTTATATTGGTTACCTCTAAATTTTGTTAAAAATGAGACTAACTTGTGTTCAAAAATCGTTTAACGACTAACAGCAATTAACCCATGGCGCCAACCAATATTGGGACGCAATTCTCAGTTTAAACAGATATTAATCTCGGTTAGTCGTTAAATGATTTTGGTAAGACTGGCCTCAAACAACTCATTTGTTGCCACATCCCTCGATTTGTTCTCGACTCAGCAGTGAACTGAAAAAGGTACAGAAAAATATAAATTTGGTGGCATTGACGGTTCAAAAATGATTTAATTTGACGTATAATTCTGTAATGATAGAATGAGTGAGTGTTTCTTTATATTCAACGACGTCATGATTTTTTTTGCCGCAATCACTTATTACGTAGCCTCCACACTATGGCCAATTGTTCACCACTTCCTGATGGTGACTTTGAACGGAATTCGCGGGTTGAATCCACACGTTGGGCCACTAAATGAGCCGAGTGCGTGGATTTGTCCATAGGGCCTACTGCACACCTTAGTTCTGGCTGCCTTTGATCTGTGGAGAAAAACTGTCTTCAAAGCCAGCATCCGCCAAGGCTATTTTATCGTCTGCCACCAACGACCACGATAAGCCATACCCCCTCTAGACGCTGGTAATGGCTTGCAGTGATCATAGTGTGGAGGGGCCTTTAGACTGTCGAGCGTCGGTAGCTTCGCCAGAGTCGTAGCTACAGGGTTCTCATACTTAGAAACACGACGTTTTTAATGGTTAACTATCAGACGGACACTTACGGTAAATAATTCTTTTTATAAAGTTTGTGAATTCTTATGCTATTTTACTATTTAACACAATGAAGTCAACTGAAGGAGGGCTTCAACCTTAAGAATGTTGAATTATTTCAATTGTGTCATAGCTTTCTCACATTTACAAACATGTATGAAAAAAAAATTTATCTGTTTTTTCTCTATTTTGAAAGTTACTTCTACCTATAATTTATAGCATTTCTTAGCAAATGAAAACTGTAAATGTCTTTTTTCAGCATTTTGTTACCTTTCAATTTTATGCATTACAAACTGTATCAAAGTCTTATTTTGTGTAGAACATTGAAGCGTTTAATTGTGTATACCAATTTTCCATGTATAGGATAAAACTGAGAATGTAGTAAGTAAAATGTTGACTCATTATTTTGTTATACTCAAATACATTGAAAAAATTGTCTAAATACATGGTAGGTGAAATATAATTCTAGAGGTATCTAAAAATTCCTGCATTGATTTAGAAAGAATTTATGGAACACATTTGAAGTAGACTAGAGATCTAAGGATTATAAAAGCATTTACAGATTTAAAAAAAATTAAATGCTATGATTAGATTCTATTCTAAACTGTTTTAAATTGGGTTCTAAATTACAGAACAGTTCCAATATTTACTGCAATAATAGTTTTCTTTTCTAACGAGTGTCTGCCCCCTTAAAACTGAATGGTGTTTAGGTACATTTTGCTGTTGTTAAAACGAATTTACGTGAAGAATTATATGTTAATTTGCTTTACATGTGCATTCTAGTTTAATTACAAGGTTTAATACTTGTATTCCATTGATAAGTATATATTAATACTTTAATGTCTGAATTTTTTTGAGTATTTTTATGAGTATAAATGCTTTTAACAGCAGATATTTTAAAATTTTATGTCTATTATCAAATTCGACATATTGTTTTTATATTTGTGTTAACAAACGTGATCTAAATGATTCATTATATTTTAGCCATTAATTTATAAACCAATAGCCATTTAAAAATAGGATAACGTGGCGGATTTTGTCAGCAGGTTATCATTTCATAATTTTTAAGAAATGTTTTAAGTTTAGAGAGCACGTTAAAACTACGATCTAACAAATTTAGTTGTTAACGCTTTAATCCATTTGTTACTAATAAGAGGACAGTGGAAGTGAAGCCTCCTATTTATTCTCATAGAATTCGGTTATAAATAACGAATTCCACATTTTTTAAATTTTCTTCATATGCATTACGTTTTATTTGGCAATTTATCTTTTTACTTGGCTAATGTCTTTCGCGTTTGTAAAAAGTTATCTGTAGAAATATTAATAATTCAGTTTCCTTAAACCTTTAACGAACGGTGGTTTTGTAGCGAATCCACGTGTTAAGTTTCATTTTTTACTTTTTGAAGACATACGTGATTTTTTTTTAAATTTCTATTTTTATGACATTTTAAACTTGCAACAGATAGAAACACTACACTTAATTCATTTTTCCATTTGAAATACGCATTTTTATACTTGCTATGCCCAGAAATTCTATTTAACTTCCTTGTAACACAAATACCTATATTTATCTAAATAACGCTTAAAAACTGTTTAGCTATTTTTTATTATACACTTTTAATGATAATTATCCATTGTACTCGCACCTTAATAAAAATTTTCTACCTTAATAAAAGTATTATTTTCACACATTACAAAGGGATGGATTTGCATTTAACCCATATTGGACCTCTGTCCTATAAATAGGACAACAAATAAATTTCATTTAATAATAAAATTATAAATATTTTCTGAGTGGATTTATTTTTTAACACCTTTAAAAATCCACTTTAATAGTAACAAAAAAAATGGCAGAAATCAAATTTATATTGCATTGTAAAATTTATTTTAAACCTCTTAAAAATTGTCTTTTTTTAATCTTTAATTTTATATTTATTTATTTATTATTTAAGCTTGTGGAGGTTACTTTTAGTTTAAAAACTAATTGTAGCTGAAAGTTTTTGTTGAAAAATATATTTTGCATGTGTATTTTGTAAGTATAAAAAAGATGCCGTAAAATTAAGACGTTGGTCAATCCTGATTATTTTTCTATGAATTCGAAATTTTGATAGACACGCTTTTTTATCTTTCAGTGAAAACTATTTTTAAACATTTTAAACATGGACAAAACACTAAACTTAATTCATTTTTCCATTTGAAATAGATTTTTATACTTGCTTACTGTCAGTTCCTGCAAGAGAAAACCTACAGAATATGATTAAAATTAATGTTTCCTTGTTTTGACTGTTTCCCCAAATTTAATCTATATTTATCTAATAATGCATAATTGATTTTTAGTAGTGTAATTTTTATTATACACTTAAAAAAAAATTTTGGTTTTGTATACTTAGTTACACCATATTAATGATATGAAAGTTTTAATACATTTACAAAATATAGTTTTGCAATATTTAAAACCAACCTTCTAACCTTTCTTCTTCCCAATGAATACACATTTTTTTCATGTATTTTACGTTTATAAGGTTCATAGGTAACATTTATAAACTAATTTAATTAAATCCTAAGAAATTTATATTAATGTCCTTTAAAGGGTTAATCAACTGATTGAGTCCATGGTATCGTTATTTTGAAATATATTTTTATTTATTAGTAATGAAAGCTGTTGGTGTTACCCTATTTGCTTTCCATATGACTTTTAGAACTTATTGGCCATCGGAAAGCTGTTCTATCCTTAACAAATGGTCGTCAAATTTTTAATACAAATTTCAATAACTTTCAAGTGTATTTCACTCTCTGGGACAACCCTAAAAGTTTTTTCATACATTTAGAAATTTGAAATTATTTGCCTTTTAATTTCGTGAACTAGCACTAAAAACTTTAGAATTTTTTCCCTTTTTATATAAATCTGGTATGAAGACATTTTTTTAATCATACATTTTTTTAGAAACCATTTATTACTATTTAAAATGCGTGAACTTTTTCTATCTAGTGTATTTTATTAATGGGTGAAATAATCGCTAGAAATTTTATTCTCATAGTTTGGTTATAAATAACGAATTCCACATTTCTTTTTAAGTTTTCTTCATGTACATTAAGTTTTATTTAGCAATTTATGCTTTTACTTGGCTATTTTCTTGCGCGTTTTTTGAAAATTATCAGTAGAAATAGTTTCTTTTATCAACTGATTGAATTTATTGCATCGTTATTCTGAAATATATTTTTATATGTTTCAAAAGTGTATAGATGTATAGTTGTGTAGTTGTATAGATGTGTAGTTGTATAGATGTGTAGTTGTATAGATGTGTAGTTGTATAGATGTGTAGTTGTATAGATGTGTAGTTGTATAGTTGTGTAGTTGTATAGATGTGTAGTTGTATAGATGTGTAGATGTATAGATGTATAGATGTATAGATGTATAGATGTATAGATGTATAGATATATAGATGTATAGATGTATAGATGTATAGATGTATAGATGTATAGATATATAGATGTATAGATATAGATATAGATATAGATGTATAGTTGTATAGATGTGTAGATGTATAGATGTGTAGATGTATAGATGTATAGATGTATAGATGTGTAGCTGTATAGATGTATAGATGTATAGATGTGTAGCTGTATAGATGTGTAGCTGTATAGATGTATAGTTGTATAGATGTATAGTTGTATAGATCTATAGTTGTATAGATCTATAGTTGTATAGATCTATAGTTGTATAGATCTATAGTTGTATAGATCTATAGTTGTATAGATCTATAGTTGTATAGATCTATAGTTGTATAGATCTATAGTTGTATAGATCTATAGTTGTATAGATCTATAGTTGTATAGATCTATAGTTGTATAGATCTATAGTTGTACAGATCTATAGTTGTACAGATCTATAGTTGTACAGATCTATAGATCATTCAGTTTCTTTTATCAACTGATTGAATTTATTGCATCGTTATTTTGAAATATATTTTTATATATTAGTAATGATAACCTTCGTTAGTGACCTATTTGCTTTCCGTATGATTTTTAGAACTGATTGGCCATCTAAAAGCTTCCATTTCCTTAACAAATGGTCACCATTCTTTTAAATACAAACTTCAAAACTTTCGGGTGTTTCACACGTTGGGAACTAAAAGTCTTTATAAATTTAGATACTTCGTTATTTGTCAATTTCATGAACTAAGACTAAAAAATTTTAGAATTATTTTTTTCCTTTTTACATAAATCTGGTATGAAGATACCTTTTTTAACCATGCATAATTTTTTTAGAAACCATTTATTATTTAAAATGGGGTGAACATTTTCTATCGATTGTATTTTATTAATGGGTGAAATGATCGTTAGATATTTCCTGTAGTCATAATTGTCATTGAATTTGTTATAATTGAGCTAGTGTTTAATTTATTGTGCGTCCAAATGTACCCAATGGAGACTTATTAGTATATGTGTCTGTTTCAAATGCACATATCTAACAAATCTCTTTTCGGTTGGATCACTTTTCTGTACTTCGAAAGGTAAGTATGAAACATTTATAACCTGATCTCTTGACTGAATTCTTGATTATTTTTAATTTTTATAAACTTTTAAGATATACTTCAGATTATTTGAAAACATTTTGTCAGCTTCGGTATATCCAAAGCTGATTTGTTCAGAAGTTTCTAGAAGAAATGCTTCATTTTTACTTCCTAAAATCTAATCAAAAAATGTTTACGATTAAGAAATTAGCTACAATAATGAAAATGCCTCCGAATTTTAAGTTTTTAAACAAAGTAGGTGATATCACACTTCTTGTTACCGATTTTCCATGGATAATAGGTATCGTGTAACAAAACGGTAGACTGTAGCACTCCAAAGTATCCTAAATTTCTTCTAAAGAACTACAGCCTGTTACAGGCCAAGGCTGTTCCCAAGCAGCCATTCCTATCTGCTGCAAGACTCCTCCAGTTTCCCTTTTTGACAGTAGTTAAGTCCGTCTCTACTGAGTCAAGCCACCTAATTGGTGGTCTTCCTCGTTTCCTCTGCCCCATGGGATTAGTGAAAGTGAGTTGTTTTACTGGGTTTATGTCATCGATTCGGAATAGGTGTCCAAGCCATCGCAGTCTATTGATTTTTATGACTTTAACAACATGAGGTTGCTAAATTTAATCCTAAATTTGGTTTTTTTTTTTTTTTTTCAATTAGTAAGGCTACACAGCGAATGATTCAGCCGGTAAGACTGAAAGGTTTCGACGCCAGCAACGGTATTAGACTTCCAAATGTCTTCATAGTGCTTAAAATGAACTGTGTGTGCCATGTTATTAACATTTGTTTTTTAAATCTTAGAATTTTAATTGAAAACCTAGAACACAATCCTTGTTTTCTGTCTCCGGAACTCTGGTAAAACTAGCTATTATACCGGAAAATAACTACTTCTGAAATGTTCAATGCTAAAAAACGTTTAGAATTTATTACATATTTCATTGTACGTGTATTCTTTTCCGATTTCTGAAATGGCGGCAATTATGGCAAACATTCTATCGTCTACGTATTTTGTCATCTTAAGACACAATAAAAAGATAATTACAATTATTGGTAACCGTTAAATCGTTCACCATATTGAGAAGGAAGTGGTCCCTCCCTGGGTTAGTTCCTTTTTTTTCTGCATCTAGGGGTAAGTGTACAAATTATCAATACAATTCAACACCCTCTAAAAGAATTGGCTTTAAATTGAAGGTATGGATGAAATAAGTAGGATCTGAAAAGAGCTAGAATGTAAGAACTAGTTGAGATGTATCAAAGGAGTTCCCAACCCGCCCTCCCTTCTAGGTGCAGTTTTTTTTTATACTTTTTTGGTCCTCTAGCGGACATCAAGAAATTCTATAACACACCTCTGGTGTTAATTCGTTTGGTTGAACTCTCTTGTAGCGTCGAGGAGACCGATAACAAGAGTTCCCACCCATCCCAACTTCTAGGTGCAGTCTCTTTTATAGTTTTTTTGGTATTAAAAGCCCTCTAGCGGTCAAAAAAGTATCTATAATAGCGCCATCTGGTGGTATTAATATTCATTTCGGATGAAATGTCGCGTAACAAGGAGGGAAGGAAGTGGTCCCTCCCTGGGTTAGTTCCTTTTTTTTCTGCATCTAGGGGTAAGTGTACAAATTATCAATACAATTCAACACCCTCTAAAAGAATTGGCTTTAAATTGAAGGTATGGATGAAATAAGTAGGATCTGAAAAGAGCTAGAATGTAAGAACTAGTTGAGATGTATCAAAGGAGTTCCCAACCCGCCCTCCCTTCTAGGCGCAGTTTCTTTTATAGTTTTTTGGTCCTCTAGCGGACATCAAGAAATTCTATAACACCACCTGCTGGTGTTAATTCGTTTGGTTGAACTCTCTTGTAGCGTCGAGGAGACCGATAACAAGAGTTCCCACCCAACCCAACCTCCTAGGTGCAGTTTCTTTTATAGTTTTTTGTATTAAAAGCCCTCTAGCGGTCAAAAAAATATCTAATAGCGCCTTCTGGTGGCATTCATTTCGAATGAAGTGTCATGTAACAGGGAAGGAAGAGAGTTCCCACCCAACCCGCCCTTCTAGGTGCAGTCTCTTTTATAGTTTTTTTGGTATTAAAAGCCCTCTAGCGGTCAAAAAAATATCTATAATAGCGCCATCTGGTGGTATCTAAGATAATTCATTTCCGACGAACTGTCGTGTAACAAGTGAAGGAAGAGAGTTCCCACCCATCCCGCCCTTCTGGGTGCAGTTTCTTTTATATTTTTTGGTATTAAAAGCCCTCTAGCGATGAAAAATATCTATAACAGCGCCATCTGGTGGTGTTAAGAAAATCCATTTAGTTAAACTGTCTTATAACTAAGGAAGAAAGATAGATTTTTTGTCCCGAGCCCCCTAGCGGTCACAAAAACCTCGAAATCAGCGCCACCTGTCGGTTGTAATGGCAAACTACAAACTTTTCGAACAGTTAAATCATAGAAACTGGACATGTAAGAAAGCTCCCACCCAGCCCTCCCTTCTAGGTGCAATTTCTTTTATAGTTTTTCGGTATCAAAGGCCCTCTAGCGGCCACCAAGAAATTCCATAACAGCGCCTCCTAATGGGGTTACGAAAATTCATTTGGTTGAAGTGTCTTTTAAAAGGTACTTCTAGATGGTCCTTCCCTTCTGGGAGCAGTTTCCTTTATAGTTTTTCGGTGTTAAGCGCCATCTAGTGGCCGAAAACAAATCGGACGAGAACGCCATCTATCGGCCTTATATTAAACAATTTGTCGGAACGATTACATTTAGAGAGTGAGGTAACTAAGCAGTGCAGTTTTCTCCCATTATAGCATAGCATACTTTATATATACTTAAATAAGATCTTGTAGAGAATCTAACAATGTGGACGCTCCCAACCTTCCATCGGAGTTCATTTTTATAGTTCCTTTTCCCTAGCGGTCGACAGTGAAACTCACTACAGTAATGCGCTCTGTTAATTTTCCTATTAGTTAAACTGATAGCGGAGCTCAGTTGGTAAAGACGCCGATCTCAGAACCAGAGGGTTGAAAGTTCGAGCCATAGATCAATTGTGTTCATTAATGGCACCTAAAATAGGTTCGAGGTCCCGATGCCCTCTGGAGTTGGGGGTTATTCCTTAAGCTGCATGTGTTCGCTGAGTGGTGCTAAATGAGTAACAGCTTTTCAGTCGTGTTCCGCATTAAGATGTGTGTAATGATAAAAAATAGTGAGCACTAGAAAAGTATAAAACTTTATTTGCAATTTAGAGCCTTTTAGCATTATCCTCTACAAAGCTGCAGATTTTGTTGACCATTGTATTATGTGAGTGGACATTACTATTTTCTATGAGGGGACAGCAAAAATACATCAAATCCTTACTATGAATCGAACCCGGGCACAATATGCTAACCACTGCACAATCTGTCCGGTTGAAAGTATAACATACATTCTAGAAAGGGAAACATTCTTATACAGATTTTTCTGGATCTTCTAGAATAGGTTTGATTCATACTGTTATATTGGTACAACTGTGGGAATTTTCAAACGATATCGTTAAATAGATATTTCTTGCAGTCGACAGGACGTTTAAGTCGACCTCGTAAGTTATAAAGTCGATAGACCGGGGAGTTCGGTACTCTATTCCAAAAATGGTCGACCCTTGCTTGATCGGTCGAGATATTTGTAATAAAGCGCATATAAAAACAAATGTTAGTGAAGAAATTAGTATTAAAATATCTAATACTTACCTTTCGAAATATCGAACAGTTCCGAAAATGATCCAACCGAAAAGAGATTTGTTAGATATGTGCATTTGGATTAGGCACATATACTAATAAAACTCCATTGGGTACAACTGGATGCGAAATGTGTTCAGAAGCATCAAAATAAATCATACAATAGCAGAATTATAAAAGAAAAAAAATTTCTAGTGTTAGTTCTATAATATGAAATTGATGTCGTGCAGTCCTCGTTTTTATTTGAGTATTAACCTGTGATCAAATGTATAGTGGGATTTTATTTTGATTGCGTTGTGTTAAAGTATTTTAGTACTAAATTTAACCACAGGTTCTGAGAAACTACAGACATAAGATATGAAACTAAAAGCTAAATTAACAGCATCCGAAACTAGCTTAATATAAAAAAATAAATTTATTATAATATATATACATCTATGTACATACAAAACTGATGCTAATTTTCATAAAATATGCTTTATCAACATCTTCTAAATTAGTTCTGACAATTTTTTAATACTTAAGTAATTATGTAAATATAAGAGGACCTAATCTCAATTTCAAAATGTATGTAAAAGAGGTACCTTTGGGGAGTAAAGATTGTGTGCCCGAAACACTGCTGATTGATGGGTATCTATGGATCTTTCGTCGATCTGGTCAGGGGCTTCCTCCTGAGTTTTTGGGGTGCGGCCGTGCTATTTGATGCAGGAACACTTCTTGTCGGACTTGGCTGGACTCTCGAACTCGTTCCGTTGGACTTCTCTCTTCGTCTGGACTATCGAACACCTTCTGTCGGACTCTCTCTTCGTCTCGACTATCGAACACCTTCACCTTTTCTTTTTTTCGATTTTTCTTATTTTATTAATTTCATCCTTGTCCCCTCTTCCTTCTTATCATCCAATCGGGATAGTTGTAAGAATCTAATTGGTCTGCTTAAACCCCGCCTTGAGACCGCCAACGTGGAAAACCTTATCCCTTCTAATTGGGCACTGTCCCTTAGGGACTCATAAATAATTCCACAAAGGTACATTCTTATTTAGTGTCAAGTACGGAGACGGGATTCTAATCTGGGACTGGGATCAGAACCCCGCCCGAGACCACCGTACAAGACAACAATATCCGTAGAATATAATTTTATGGTCCTCTATCTTTTTACAAAGATGTGATGAGGTCAGATTTAGATACCGAGCATTTTACTTCTTGTATGAATGAATCTATTATATAACTGACCTAAATCGCCTCATCACAATTGACAGACAAATAACATCAAATTTCTAAATGTATAAAAACTTTTTGGGTTATTCCAACGAGTGAGATGCACTCGCAAGTTAATAAAATTTGAATTTTCTATCAAAATCAATTTTGGCCCGCACATGTTAAGAATATGGAAGCTTTCAGATAGCCAATCAGTTTTAAAAATCATACAATCATCAAAAAGGTCACTACCAACGGATATCATTACTAATAAATAAAAATTTATTTTTCCAAAATAACGATACAATGGATTCAGTCAGTTGATTAAAAAAATTCAATGATCCCCTATATAATAATAGCCTAAGTTATCTGTACGTCTGTCCTCGATTTTATGAAGCGGTTGAACCTGGAATGGATAGAGGCATCCACAGTTAGCAAAATTCAGAGAGTAATGTTTATCTTCTCCCAAACCATAGATCCGATTCTAAAATAAATTTGTATAAATATGCTTCATATCACAGCGAAAAATACTGCCTTCTTTAAAACGTTCGAAATTCACCCATTTCCCTCTTTTCGAGCTTTTAAGGCCATTATTTCAACTACTATTTTCCCCGGTTAAGAGCAGGCGATTAAATTTATCAATTTATCCCATAATAAATAGGTAAAAATAACATTTTTTTCTAGCATTCTGACGTCATTCCTTTAACCATCTCATTGAATTATTTCTTATTTTAAATTATTTAAATATTATATGCATAATTTTCATACGTTTTATCACTGAACTTAGATATGACGTAAATAATTTTATATATATATAATATATATTTATATATATATTATATATATATTTATATATATATAATATATATTTATTATATGTATAATATATATTATATATTTGGCTTAAATAATAGATTAGGTACATATGTGATAATTTTAAATTGAATCATGAATTTTTTGTTGCAAGATAATTCTCAGCCAAACAACAAACCTTTTTTTTTACCTGCCACATAAGGTACTTTAGAATTTTTGAAAATTAAAAACTTTACCGATCCCGTCATATGACGGGCTATATGCTAGTCATTAATATTTGTACAGATACCTTTTTACAAACGCACAAGAAATCTAATTGAAGTAAAAAAATAAATTACCTAACAAAATGTAATGAAGAAAATTTTTAGAAAATGTGCAGTTCGTTATTGCCAAATTCTATAAGGATAAATATGGGGCTGAACACTGTTGAGATGTCATCAGTGCCCTTAACAGGTGTCTAGTGAAAAATAGGTTAAAGCGTTATCAAGTTTCTTGCTAAATCTGATCTTATTTTTAAAATAATCTCTTACCTTAAAAATTTTGAAATGTTCATTTCTATCTACATGTTGAAACTAAAATCTGGAGAGCTCTTTAAATTTTTAATGGCAACTCTCTTACAGAATAATGGTCACAGAAAACAATATGATTAAAATATACAATGATTCATTCAGATTACGCTGGTTAACACAAAGTCTTGCTAAAAGCACTTGGAGTGCTAGATTTGGCGCGTAATTTTTTGGGAGGTATATCAAAGTTTAACTGCTTTGATATACGCCCCACAAATCGGAAATTTGGCGACTTTTTTTACTCGCCAAGATGGATTCTCGCTAAATACAAATAATTAATACATAAAATATATGGAATCATTGAATACAAAAAAAGAATACAAAAAAAAATACACTAAATACACAAAAAATACAAATAAATGACATTGAATAACATATATGCAATTTACACAAAAATTTTAAATACAATTGAAAATACGTGTTGGCAATCTAATAAAAAGAATTATTTATACAGAAATTTTGAATTCCCCCCAATTTACCCCAGTAGCAGTTACAATCAACATTAGCCGCTAAATATGATTTACGAAACATGTATATCGCAAGATAAAATTTAAAATCTGCCTTGCGATTGTACGTAGGCAAAGAAGCTTTAACATGCCTCCACGTACTTTCAATTGTATTTGTATGACACCCGGAATCGGGGTCTACAAATGTTAAAGAATGTACAAGAAAATACTAAATTTGACAACAGCAAGAACCTAAAAGCTGAAAAAACCTAAATTGGCAACACCAAAATAAGAAACAACCCTAAAAAGTCCGTAGGGAGTGCCAAATTTGGCGCGTAATTTTTTGGGGGTATATCAAAGTTGTACCAAGCAGTTATACCAATATAAATACTTAACTCAAACTGAAATCTTAATATATAGGTATCTGCAGAATACAAAAATTTATACTTGTAATAAAGCTAAAATGCATGTCGTATGAATACGAAATGCCTATTGATATGCAATTAGAGTCAGTTATGTACCGCTGGAGATGCTTATAAAAGCTTCCAACACATACAGAACATTTTAAAACTAAACTTTTGTTAAGGGAAAAGTGAATTACACGAATAAAATATACAGTGCTTCTAATCTCTTGCTGAAATTTAAGAAAATCACTTCCACATAAAATAAAAACGATTAAAAAACCCACACTTTAATTTTTTTAAGAAAAGAAATTACTGAAATAAATAGGAAGATAAAATGCGATAAATGAGTGCTGAGATGCCACATTGACAACATTGCATAATGGCTTTTGTGTTTTCGGTAAATTGAGCACATCAAAATAAAACTTTTTGAAATGAACGGGACAGATTGTAAAGGAAAAAAATAAGAATATTTCATTTATACACACTGGTGTACGAATTGTTCAATAAAACTGGTTTAAAAAAACAATGGACATGCTGCCGTGCATAAAATTTTATGCACCCAACACCCATTCAATTTTAAGAGGACAGGGTAATCTTTTAACCCCTTCCGGTAAAATGACGATTCTAGCTCGTCATTGGTTTTTCATTCCATACCGCACAATGACAAGCTACACTCGTCATGCGACTAAAGTTACTGATAAATATGATAATTTAGTTTAAAATTTCTAGTGTACTGAATTTAGCAACACTTTTGTTACTTGTGGAAATCCCAGGTCACTATTACATATTGTTTATTTAAAGTTTCTTGGTACAAGTCACTGCCAAAATGATGAGTCAGAATAAAAGAAAATCTACTAAGAAATGCCGTGTGTGTTACAAGAATCAAATTAGAAGTGAGACTCCCTGGCAATGTAAACAATTCAGAATTCCTTTGCACTTTGTTTTGAAAAGTACCACTAGCTTGAAGACTATTATCTTAATTTTACCGTTTCTGATACTTAACACTATGTAAAAAGTTTATTTTAATTAAGAATATGTAAGAATTGTAAAATAAAACAAGTTTTTTAAATAAAAAATAAATGGTTACTTCACGCACAGTTTTTCATTATTAAATCGTACCGGAAGGGGTTAAAAGAGAAGTTTATTCGATGTATTAAAGTAAATATTGGAATTTCAAATATTAACACTTTTGCACCAAAATCCTCCTTAGAGATCTATTAAAGCTCCTTACACAAGTCTGTAAATAAATTTCTAAATATATCTAGATTTATATTTTATAAAAACATTACTGATACAGTAAAACTAAGCATTTTGACAGTTTTTTTAACTTTATATCAATGTATAACATAATGAAGCCAATTTTTGGTTTATTCCCAGTGTTATCCTATATATTATAAAATGGATTTATACAAAACTTAACGCTTGTATCTTCAACACAAAATAAATAGAATAACGTTAAAATTTTGAATGCGCGTAATCTATATATATAAAAATGAATTTGTCTGTCTGTCTGTATTCCATAGACTCAAAAACTATGCATCCAATCGCCGTGAAAATTTGGGAAATATTTAGGTATATCCCTGGGAAGGTTTTTGTAAATTTTCAACGTTCGAAATTCATTCCTTCCCCCTTTTTCGAGCATTTCATGTCATTATTCCAAGCATTATTTTCCCCGGTTAAACGCAAACGATTAAGTTTAATTTATCGCATCATAACTAAGTGAAAGAAGCAATATTTCTAGCAATGTGACGTCATCCCAAGTAATTGTTTTAAACGCAGTTTTCCCCGGTTAAAAGCAGGAGATTAAAATATTTAATTTATCACGAAAACGATATTCTTTTATCATTATGACATTCCTTTAAATATCTCATTTATTCATTTCTTATTTTAAACATGGTCTGAATTGTATCCATTCGATTTGACCTGGAAATTTAGATATATAGCGATTAACTTTCATTTCTATGTGATCCAAATTATAGCATTTTTATATAAGAACTCATTTTAAATTTTATTCTTGGTTAATTTTTACGTTACAATGAAATGTTTATCAGCACTATTCCAACAACAAAAAGTACAAATTTCAGTGGCTCTCATGGGCAAATAGAAACATATCATTTTATATAGTTATTTTTATATTCATAGGGTTGTCAATATGAATGTGTGTTTCTGTTTCACACAAAACCATGTGGTTTGTCATAAATTTCCTTAGTTTTGGACAACATTTATTTATACCACCCAAATTAGTACTGTTGTTGTCAAAACCTCTTCCTATTCTAATATGGCAAGATCTCTTAATTTTGCTAATCAACGTACAGTAGTAATACAGTAATGTAATTTAGGGTTAAACTTATGTTACCATAAAAAAAGTTTGAGTAAATTTAATATAAGACACAAATTTGATTTAAAAAACTGAATAATCTCATAATACGCTTATGATAGAAATATATAAATATGCCAATGACTCGAACTGTATTGTGACGAATTTAGAGAGTTATGCACGAAAAAAAATATCTTTGTTTAAAAGTAATACATTAAGTTCACCGTAGCGAAGCTGGGACACACTTACTAATTAAGAATAAAACAAACATGGAAAAGAGGCCACTTATATTGCTCGTTAATTTAAAAAAGGAACCCTATAAATGAAATTGTACACATAAATTTAAAAACATTGAATATACAGATTTAAAAATTTTCATCCGTGTTTATAATATGAGCCAATTTAAATAATTCGGTATTTTTAAGGTTAAAAGTCTCATAAATTGACTTAGTCATGCGGAAACTAAGGGAAACACCGCAAGAATTAATTAATTTTAAAAAGAATTAGTGTGTATTTACCTCAGATGACCATCAGAAACCTCGTGTAACAAACGAGTATCAAAGAGAACCCCGTAGATCTGAATGACATTCAACAAACTGATGAGTAAAGAAAAAAAAACCTGATGCCATAAACTATCAACAAACCACATTACCATTACAGAATAAAACACAAATTAAATATCCTTACAACTGTTAAAATCCATTTGAAACTATTAATGTCATTTTATAAAAACTATTTTAACTATATAAATATACAGAATAAAGGCCTTGTGTTATCGTTATAACTAATCAGAGATTAACTACATATTTAATTATAACGAATTAGAGGTAATCGTCAAGTGAAAGTTGTCTCATTAATCTTCGCTTATCTCTAATCAATAATTAAGCAATCTTAAATTGCAGCACGCACTTTGAGGTGGAATCCTTAGGCTTAAACTAAAATTAAATTTAGAATTTTTTAATAAATGGAACCATAAATTTTTTCTTTTGAATCTCGCGTTTAAAGTCCTCTAAAAACGTTCATGTTTACTTTTTGCTTTACAGTTTTTACTTAGTTTAATTTTGGTTGTTGGAAAGCTTTTGTGTTAAAATTGTGCTATTGCAGCATCTGGTACCAAAAAAAATGGTATTAAAGTGGAAATTTTGATTTTACTGCAGTTGACTAAGGGTGCTACCATATAACAGTCGAGATATGTCACTGGTGACTTCTGCGTCATAATGATGTCAGAGAGGGAAATTTATGGTACCAAATTCCCATCTCTGACGATTTCTGACGTCATTACGACGTAGAAGTCACCAGGGACATATGTCGACTGTAATATGGTAGCAGCCAAGAGATACTTTGTTAATTGTAGAAGTAACTGGTTTTGATAAAGAGTTTGTTTTTATAAATAACAATATTAAGTTAAAGATACATTTAAAAAAAAGATATGTTTAAAATATATATAGATATTAATGTGACATATTTGAATCAAGTCGTATTTGAGTAATGAATAATAATATTTGATTCCAGAGAGATTCTGAAAGCAATAAATAAAAAGTGTATGCTTAAAATAGTGTGACGTATGTTTCAGGTGACACAATGAAGAAGCAGGTGTTTCTTGATTAAATGATTTATTTACGCCTTGCAGCTAGATACACATTTCTGTTTACAATTAATACAATTACAGTTCACAATTACTTATGCGATACAATAGACGTAGGACTGAGTAGAGACGTGCAATTTATTACTGCCGAAAGGTTTGAGAACTGACGGAAGAAAACAATTCGTGGTAGTTTTGCGTTAGCAGTTCTCGTTAGTAACTTATGAAGGCCCGATCCCACCAAAGTCGTTTAACGGCTAACTACGATTAGCCATGATTAACCCTGGCGCCAACCAATGGGAGAACGCAATTTTCCGTTTTGCCGAACGATAGCCGAATGGTTAGGGCACTGACCTTCGGATCCGGAGTTCGTGGGTTCGAGTCCCACTAAGGCATGGATGTTCGTAGCCGTTCGGAATCGGCTTTAAGCAGTAGGTCCCGGTCTCATTAGCCCTCGTGTTGCAAAAAAGTAGACCGTAGTGCTCCCAACCAACCAACCAACCAACCAATTTTCCGTTTAAACCGACATTAATCGCGGATAGCGTTCAACGACTTTGGTGGGATCGGCCCGAAGACAGCACAACACTGAGAAGTAATCTCAATTAGACGAGGGTGTTTTGCAGTTGCAAATTGACATCTTCGAAGATGATAAAAATAAAGTAAAGGATTCCTAGGAGGAATATAACTGTAATCGATCCTGAAGAGGAATCGGATTAGAAAAAAACCCAAGACACAGGGTATAGCTAACAATCTCTGTTCGAGATTATCACTAAGAAAACTCTCCGATGGAAAGACTGGTCAAAGCGACCTCCAAATTAGCTGGCTACTCGCTAACTAACTAGCTAACTTGTTAAAAAATCTCATCTCGTCTTTTTTAGGGGAGGGGCCTCACCCACAATTTCTTTATTGGATCATCTGGCGATGATCTCACCTTCAACCAACTTGATTGGTAAAAGCTAGAAGATCACTAGCTGCAAACGTGGTAGTTTCCGGAATTTCGTGTAGGCGAAAGATCTAAAGCCGCGGTGACCGCTTTGAAGACTCGTACCAACGACGATCATCCATCTTGGTTGTCTGCCTGAGCGCCCGGCTGTATGCCCTGTTGTTCCGCTACCTGTAGGACACAAAAGTCTAGTCACCGTGGTTTGGTTTGGTTTGGAGTGCTACGGTCTACCTTTTGCAACACGAGGGCTAATGAGACCGGACCTCCAGCTTAAAGCCGATTCCGAACGGCTACGAATATCCATACCACAGTGGGATTCGAACCCACGAACTCCGGCACTGAAGGCCAACACCCTAACCAATCGGCCATCGCTCGGCCACCGTGGTGCTGGGGAAAACAACTCCTTCGTCTCCCCATAAACGAAGTCTATTTCTCAAACTCTTTCGAGAAACAAAGTCTTTGTGAAGGAGGCACGCCGTTACAATAGACTAAATGAAAATCAAGGTGAAACGTTACGATCAAATAAAATTTTTTAAAAAATGTAGACTTCCGATGCCTACAATCTATGTGTGACCTTCATATTCCTCGGATCTCATCACAAACTAAGGAAATAAAGAACAATCATAAAACAAAAACTTTCCAATTCCCCTATCATACAGGACATCCCATTCCGAATTTCGCTAATTTAAGTACACGTGAAGTCATTGTCCTTTACCAATTGTGAAGTTTCAAATTTCAATGCTGAAAGACTTCAAGAAAATAAGTTCGTTCGAAATTTGAGAAGGATTTCATCAGCTAGTATTAAAGAATTAAAGAACATATACATACACAAATTTAGTAATTGCATTAAGGAACTTTCTATATCTGTTTGTAGCGACTGCTTAATGTGCGACTGTTTTATGTTTAATTATAATACAATTCTTCTTTTACAGCCTGTTACAGGCCAAGGCTGTCCCAAGCAGTTTTTTTCCAGCCGTTCTTATCTGCTGCAAGACTCCTCCAGTTTCCCTTTTTGACAGTAGTTAAGTCCCTCTCTACCGAGTCAAGCCACCTAATTGGTGGTCTTTCTCGTTTCCTCTGCCCAATGGGATTAGTGAAGTCAGCAATTTATTTTCATGCAATTTGATTATTGCCCAGCATTCATTTCCATAGAGCAGAATAGGTCGAAGTAGAGTTTTATAGATGGTAATTTTCGGTTTTAAACTTAAAAATTGAGATTTTAATTGGTATTTAAGGCTATGATAGCAATTATTTGACATGGAGATCCTGTTGTTTATCTCTACGTTCAAGACATTATTAGTGGTGATGGTTGTTCCAAGATATTTGAACTGTGAAACTATTTCAAAGGAATTATAATACAATTAGTATTTATATATTCTAGTCAAATCAAAGTAGGTTGCTTTTAAACTGTGATGGTTCACCCCATTTTCGGATTAACTACAAATCCCCCCCCCCCTATTAGGCGAGGGCCCAGAGAAAACACTACCTTTGCAGTATACAGTCAATTCCAAAATTGAGTATGCACTTGCTCATTG
>CM063506.1:122781873-122796873 GCA_032207245.1 Pardosa pseudoannulata | reverse complement strand
GAAATTATTCACTTCTTGGTTTCTAGGAGATTTTAACCTCCCATTGGGAGTGACGATGGATTAGAGCCAATTCCTAATGATATAGCAACCGTAAAGATTAACCTTCAGGCCATCGATGAGCCGGTATGAGGTAAAAGCGAGCCGCATTGCGGTTTTACATAGCCACACCACATTTACATATTATTAAATACATAAGACCATTTTTAATTTGATTAAAATGAGTTACAAAAAAAATTACAAAATTTCATTGAAGTAATACAGTTGAAATGAGTAATTTTCCTCTTGCAGTTGTTTTTTTAAGGATAGGATGCTACCATATTGCGGTCGAGATATATCACAGACAATGAGTAATTTTCCTCTACCAGTTTTTTTTTTTTTTTAAGGATATGATGCTACCATATTGAGGTCCAGATATATCACAGACAATGAGTAATTTTCCTCTACCAGTTTTTTTTTTAAGGATAGGATGCTACCATATTGCGGTCGAGATATATCACAGACAATGTGTAATTTTCCTCTTCCAGTTGTTTTTTTATGGATAGGATGCTACCATATTGCGGTCGAGATATATCACAGACAATGAGTAATTTTCCTCTTCCAGTTGTTTTTTTATGGATATGATGCTACCATATTGAGGTCCAGATATATCACAGACAATGAGTAATTTTCCTCTACCAGTTTTTTTTTTAAGGATAGGATGCTACCATATTGCGGTCGAGATATATCACAGACAATGTGTAATTTTCCTCTTCCAGTTGTTTTTTTATGGATAGGATGCTACCATATTGCGGTCGAGATATATCACAGACAATGAGTAATTTTCCTCTTCCAGTTGTTTTTTTTTTATGGATAGGATGCTACCATATTGCGGTCGAGATATATCACAGACAATGAGTAATTTTCCTCTTCCAGTTGTTTTTTTATGGATAGGATGCTACCATATTGCGGTCGAGATATATCATAGACAATGAGTAATTTTCCTCTTCCAGTTGTTTTTTTATGGATAGGATGCTACCATATTGCGGTCGAGATATATCACAGACAATGAGTAATTTTCCTCTTCCAGCTGTTTTTTCTAAGGATAGGATGCTACCATATTGCGGTTGAGATATATATCAGAGGCGACTTCCGCGTCATATTGACTTCAGAAGTCACCAGCAATGGTAATTTAGTACCCTAAATTTCCCATTTCATCGCGTTATTATGACGCAAATGTCGCCTGTGACATATCTCGACCACAATATGGTAACACCCATATGATGCTACCATATTACGTTCGAGGTATGTCATTGGCGACTTTCGCTTCATAACGACGTCAGAAGGGGAATATATGGTAACAAATTCCCATCCCTGGTGACTTGTGACGTCATTTTGACACGAAAGCCGCTGTGACATATACTAGTACGTGTCCCGTGCTCAAGTATCAATCGTCAGAAAACGTACTAGTACGTATCCCGCATACAATGTGTTAATATTCCAGTCTCCTTTTTTTATGGTACAGGAGGTAAACAATAACCCTATGAGCTTTTTAAAACTTTTTGATGCCCATTTACTTCCAATAAACCTACAAAATTTAATTTCTTTTCAAATTGAACTAATTTTCCACAAACCACGTCTGGAGCTGGTGGGATCCTTTTGAAAATTGAGAAAACAAATTTCGTTTTCAAAGGATTGATTTAATTCACTCTCCTATAAACAAGCATTCTAGAATGTCTATGTGTTTATTAAGTACTTATGCATGCATCAAATGTTACTTTTAGCTATGATTGAAGTAATCTACAAACGAAGCAAGTGTGATATTGTACTGTGAATTGTCCTTGATATAAATTCTTTATAAAAAGAGTTTTAGAAATTTGGGGGACTCCACATTTTATTAGCTTCCGTATAGAATAGCAGTGTGGATGCTGTATTTTTTAGAATAAATCGAGATGGTAAATTCAGTATCACACAAGAAGCAGATACGCGCTGTCAACTGATTCACGCGATTGTTTCATGTTGCAGTCGGGTGAAAATATTCGATCACACCCCGATTTCTACCCAACTGCAGCACGAAACAATTGTACGAAATAGCTGTTAATCGTATAAAATGAAATCCATTCCGAAAACGACATCCGAACATAAAGTAGCGAAATACTTGTAACACACCAATTTATTACTTCGTACCAGTTACAGTTCATATTGTAACCTATAACAACGAATTAAAAATTTGAACAAAATTATGAAGATTATACAATATATTGTGGAGAAATAAAGGCACACACTTTACTAATCTATGAATTATGTGATATCTGGGATGACTTAAGTTAACCCTTTCGTGGGCCCTGTGAAGATTACGTCCCACTTACGTGATCTTACAAAATACACCTGTGGAAAAAGTAAAACCCCTTATATTAGCCTTATTATGACGATGGGAAGACTAATTCTCACTTCAGTTTTCTGCTGTCATCTAATGTCCGATATATCCCTATATAATAATAGCCTAAGTTATCTGTCCGTCTGTCCTCAAATTTATGAAGCGGTTGGACCTGGAATGGATACAGGTATCCATATTGATTTCTTGATGAGTTAGAGTTAGCAAAATTCAAAGTTTATATTCTCCTAAACTATCGATCCGATTCTAAAATAAATTGGTATAAATATGCTTCACATCACAGCGGAAAATACTGTCGTCTTTAAAACGTTCGAAATCCACCCCTTCCCCCCTTTTCGAGCGTTTAATGCCATTATTTTGCGCCCTATTTTCCCCGGCTAAGAGCAGGGGATTAAATTCATCAATTTATCACATAATAAATAGGTAAAAATAGCATTTTTTCCAGCATTATGACGTCATTCCTTTAACCATCTCATTTAATCATTTCTTATTTTAGATTTAAATATCGTCAGCAGTATTTTCATATTTTTATAACTGAACTTAGATATTACGTAAATAATTTTCCTTTATATTTGTATTAAATAATATATTAGGTACATATGTGTTAATTTTAAATTTAAACATCGATTATTTTTGCTGCAATGAAAATTGTATGACCGGTATTAACAACAAATACGTTTAATAAAAGTCTAGGAGCCTATTTCACGGACTAATAAATATCTATTGTTTAGGCTATATACCTTTGAAAATTAAGAAATTTGTCCGTTTGTGTATTTGTTTTTCATGCATCTCCACACGGTTTGACTAAATGAATTCAACGTGATTTTAAAATACATTCATAGTATCAGGAGACTTTAGAGGAATATGAAGGTAAACAAATTATTGAGTGTGTACCAGATAATGCTCAGCCAAAAATCAAATCATTTTTTTATCTGCCTCACAGGGTATTTTACAATTCTGGAAAATTAAAAATTTTACTGATCCCGTCATATGACGGGCTATATGCTAGTTGAATATAATTAGCACATCTGTTTTGAAAGTTTTTAAACGTTGTGTGAGAAAGAAATGGCCCACGAAAGGGTTAACTATGAAATTTAAATCATGTAAGACTCATTTAAAATAAAGACAAAAAATGTATTTATATAATCTCTTTATTTGCGAGCTCTTTTTCTGCCTTTTTTCTTCTTTTTTTTTTACAATTATGCATTTCACAGCAAGCTTGTGTAACATGATCACAATAATGTATATATTTACAAAATCACTCAACTTGTGCATTCATGCTTAAATTAACCATATGTGCTTTTGTTCTTTTCAGCCAAGCAATCAGCCATATACAGAACAACTTTGCTGCTTTATATAACACTATAAACTCTTGTTTTAAATAAAAACAAATATAGAACATATCTTTATATCATGTAACAGTTCAAATTAAAAAAAAAGAAAAGATTAATACTTTGACAATTTCAAAACTTTTCACGAAACTGAGAAGCTTGGAATAGTCAGATTCCAAAATATTGGCAGTGAAGGCTATGGAAATATAGAGGACGGGAATCATAATTGGTGATTTCTAAAGAAATTTTTATCTATTAATGTACAAAGTAAGAGCAATTTATCTTTCAGCTCCACTTTCTATCTTGATTTTTTTTTTCTCCAAGCATCGTTTTTAGGAATTGTTCTGCATCAAGTTTTACTTTGAGTGAGAATAGCTGGAATGTAGTGGGTTTTTTTAATACATACTTTTTAAATCACAGGGAATTAAGAATTTCGATGAAATATGCTCTTCATTTTGAATTACATTCTGTCCACTTTCTTGTAATAAGTATTATTAAGCCTATTACTGCAAATATAAATGAATCCGTAACTATTAAAATACTTAACTTACAAGAAATGTGTTTAGAATAGTTGATAAGTGACTAGAATTATATCTAATTCAGATGTTAAACATATCTATACAAAGACGACAAGTATCAGAATATATAATTAGCTTTCTTCTCCTGCAGGAACAACATTTTATAGACATCAGAAATTCTTATACAACTTGTTTACGCATAATATATGTTTGTATATATATAGTAAAAAATCATTACCAATGAAAACTATCTATTTATCTAACATCAAAAAATGTATATTTTTTTTCACCGGCTATTACACAGACAGATTAAATGGAAAATGTCATCTCAAAATTTTGGAAATCTTTGTTCATATATTTTTTTATATTTCTGTATCAATCAGATCTAAAGTAAGTTACTCCTTTAATTTTTTTAATAGATCTCTTTTACAAGGGAAAAAATGTTTAAAATGGATCTAAATAACTTCATTATCTTACAAAAAATGCGCTGTTTTTCATTGAAACTATTTAAGGAAGACTGAAGTTCTAAATAATGAAACATTAAGACCATATTTAAAACTTTTTCCAACTCATATCAAATGCTAAAACAATATTCAATCTAAAAAGGGAAAAAGGGAGTCCAGGACTTAAAAGCACCACAATAAAAATTTTAAATGACGACACAGTAATGTGTCAACGAAAACGTTTTGTACAATACAAACGTGACCAAAAAATTCTCTGGCTCATCCATAACATTTTAAAATCTTTTGAAACAAATAACTCATGTATAAATTATTCAAAACACCTCTACTTTCTCGGTTTTGTTTTGTTTTTCATTTAAAAAAATGATCGCGTAAATCACTTACTTTAGATCTTCGACTCTATCAATTAAACAGTTTATCCATAAATCTAACAACACTGACTTTAGATCTTCTTTAAATAGTTCTCCAACGATTATCCGTTTTATCATTATTGGCTGCCTCCCTTTGTACATTTTCGGAAGAAATCGTCGCCTCCGAACAACTATTTCTTTTGTTTTCGACCCTGACGACGGTCGTGCTGACCGCCGCATGGGACGATGCACTCATGACTTGTAAAGTGTCACTTGCTTCTACAGCGCTTTTTATATTGTTCTCAGACATGGAATGCATTGTGACGGAGGCAATTTCTTTCACGGGAGAGCCGTTGCTGCTCAGGTTTTTGTCATCCATATCACAATCAGGTATGCCCGACTCTTTAAGTACTGGAAAGGTCATGTGGTAGTAAGTCTTTGGGTCCGAGAATTCCGCGGATCGGGACATGTCCTCGGTCTCCAGGTGGGACAGTTCTCCCGGGATTTTGATGTCGTCGCTGCACCACTTCTTCTCCATCACGCCCGGTTCGTCCGCGCTGTTCTCTATGCTCCTCTGCTCCCTCAGGATCTCCAAAGAGTGGATTATGTGTTCTTTATGTTCCTCCAGAAGCCTCTCTCGGTGTTCGAACACAGAACTCTCGCTGCTAACGGAAGAAGCCATGCTTTCCGTCACAGATGAGAAACCAACTTCCGCATGCTCAGTTGGCCTGCCGGAATCGCTGCCCGATCGCTGACGCTTCTGGGAACTCTTCGTTTTGCTCAGGGCTTGTTTGGCAACTTTTCTGGGGGTGCTGGTCATCGGCAGGGGCTGGGGTGGTTCCGAATGACTCTTGGCCCTTCTGGGGCTAGGGGCGGGAGGTGATTTCGATGATTTAGCAGGGGAAGTTTTGTAGTTAGCCGAGAATCCGGGAGTGATTTTTTTATACTGGGAACGAGGCGAGTGGGAAGAATTCTCGTCTTTGTCTACGAAAGTGAAGAAAACGGATCGAGACATCGTCTGTGGACCAGGGGATTTCGTTGGTGATGTGGCAACATTCTCTTCTTCCACCTCTGGAAACTCTGGAACTGGAAAAAAATAGAATGTTAATCACAAATTAAAACAAAATCTGCAACAAATATTCGTTTCGAATTTAATAATAAAAAAGAATTAATGTGTGCCTTATATTCTAAAACTCTTGATTAATACAAATGTAACAGATGCAACTTTAGAGTGAACATACTTTGATGCAATATTGAACATTATCAAACTGATTAACAAGAATCTTCTTTTTTACTATTATTTAATTATTTATTTTTTATAATTATTTATTTATTATTATTATTACTAGCATATTGCCCGTCATATGACGGGATCAGTAAAATTTTTAATTTTCCAGAATTGTAAAGAACCCTATGAGGCAGGTAAAAAAAAATGGTTTGTTTTTTCGGCTGAGAATTACCTTTCAACAAAAATAATCGATTAAAATTATCACATATGTACTTAATCTATTATTTGAGTCAAATAAAAAAGAAAATTATTTATGTAATATCCAAGTTTATTGATAAAACGTATGGAAATAATGCAGAACACATTTAAATAATTTAAAATAAGAAATGATTAAATGAGATAGTTAAAGGAATGAAGTCAAAATGCTAGAAAAAAAATTGTTATTTTTACTTATTTATGTGATAAATTGATAAATTTAATCGCTTGCTCTTAAGATGGGGCTTGATATAATGGCATTAAATGCTCGAAAAGGGGGATTTCGAACGTTTTAAAGAGAACAGTATTTTTCGCTGTGATACGAAGCTTATTCATACCAATTTACTTCAGAATCGGATCTATAGTTTAAGAAAAGATAAACTTTACTCGCTTTGAATTTTACAAACCGTAACTCATCAAAAATCCAATATGGATGCTCTGTCCATTCCAGGTCCAAACGCTTCATGACTTCGAGGACAGACGGGCAGATAACGTAGGCTAGTATTACATTACGAGAAGAAAGTTTAAGGATACACAACATGAAATGTATATGTGGCCAGGGACATCCGTAAAGCAATACGTGAATTTAATAAAATAAAAATTATAAAAAGTTGAAAAAATAGTAAAAATTTATTTTAAAAATAATAAAACAACTTTCGGAATAAGAATTTAAAAGAAAAAGTAGAAAATATTAAATTTATTAGACATTAAATAAATTGGATGCGTCGGGGATAGAACCGTCAATCCGAGAAGTACGACGATCAAGTGGGCGGACCAGGGTTTCGAACCGTAATTTATTTTGTTCCGGTTTTCGTTCCGGTTCAACTAAAAAAATAATATCGGTTCAGTTAAGGTTTTTGCTCCGCCAAAAATAACGGTTTTCGGTTCAGTTCCGGTTTTCGCTCCACCAAAAATAACTGTTTTCATTTCAGTTCCAAATGAATAATTTCATTTTATGTATATTCTTATTTGTACTAAAAATATAATTCTATCATAAACAAAAAATGTAATTCTATCAAAATTTAGAAGATTTTATTCTTTTTTTAATTGGTACACTATGTGAATTGATACAAACAGCAGGTACGATAAGAGCGGCGAGCATTGGCATTGTTATCCATTATCAAAATCGCATTTGACAACTAGGTTCATGATTACCCACATTCGTCGTTTGACTCTCACATCGTGCACTTGGCCTTGCAATAATTATGTAAAAAATATATTATTTACTTAACATATGAAAATTGCCTCTAATTATTAATATATCTTCTAACGTGGTTGCACTGAGATTACTTCTGTTGACTCGGAGAATAAATTTCAAACCTGAAAACGCTCTTTCAACAAATATCAAAATAGGAAATCGAGAAGCAGTATACATGTAATGATAATTATAAAGTTGACGTTAAATTAGAAAATATTGATAAGTTGGTAACAGTAACAAAATGACTGAAAGATATATCGAACCAAAATAAACCGATATTTTTTTCGGTTCAGTTCCGGTTTTCGTTCCGACCAAAATAACGGTTTTTTCCGGTTTTCGGTTCAGTTCCGGTTCGAAGCCCTGGGGCGGACATTCTACCAAACGTACAACGCCTGCATACCGTGAGTCAACTAATTAGAATAGATGAAGATTCAAGTACAAACAGTCCAGAAATTTAATTATTACTTTCCGTCTTTGCCATCCTATCAAGAATGAATTTTGTATAGAATAAGAGGAAGGATAAGGCTTGAAATAATAGCATTAAACACTCGAAAAGGGGTAATGGGTGGATTTCGAACTCGCTTTCAATTTTGCTAACCCTAACTGGTGAAAAATACAATATGGATGCCTGTACCCATTCCAGGTACAACCGCTTCAAAAATTCGCGGACAGACAACTTAGGCTATTATTATATAGGGGATTTATTTTTTTATAATCATTTCTTTTATTATTATTTAAAATTCTTCTAGCTTTTTCATATGACTGACTCTAAAAATATACTATAAATATAATATAATAATATACTCTATAAATATAATAATATAAATATAATAATGACTCTATAAATGTAATAATATTACTTCCTGAATTAAAAATAAGAATTAGCACTGTAGGGAAAAGTAAATGTGATAGGGCCTTCTTTAGTTTAGTCTAGATTTTTTTACTTTTCTTTACATAAAATTTGAAAATAAAACCCATTTATAGCTACATACAGGGCCAGATTTACAGCGGGGCATTCGGGGCACTGGCCGGGGCTAAAAGGCCCCAAATTAAAAAAAAAATATACTTTAATTTTTGGTACATCTCAGAATTCGCTCGTTTTCCTGCAGTTTGCCGGAAAACATGAATTTTCTTTTGTTAACCCCTTCCGGTATGATTTAATAATGAAAAACTGTGCATGGAATAACCATTTAATTTTTATTTAAAAAACTTGTTTCATTTTACAATTCTTACATATTCTTAATTAAAATCCACTTTTTACATAGTGTTAACTAATATCAGAAAAAGTAAAATTAAGAAAATATCAAAGCAAAACATTAATAAGGTATACAGATAATAGTCTTCAAGCTAGTGGTATTTTTCAAAACAAAGTGCAAAGGAAATCTTAATTGTTTACACCGCCAAGTAGTCTCACTTTTAATTTGATTCTTGTAACACACACGGCATTTCTTAGTAGGTTTTCTTTTATTCTGACTCATTAATTTGGCAATGACAATACCAAGTAAACAATATGCAATAGTGACTTGTGATTTTCACAAGTGATAAAAGTGTTGCCAAATTCAGTACACTAGAAATTTTAAACTAAATTAATTATCATATTTAACAGTAACTTTAATCGCATGACGAGTGTAGCTCGTCATTGTGCGGTATGGAATGAAAAACTAATGACGAGCTAGACTCGTCATTTTACCGGAAGGGGTTAATGACAAACTGAAGTGTGTATGTTGTTGTTAGGCTTCAAAAGTCAGTAAATTAAATTTATTCCATAATTTTAAGCCAAAAGTAAGCTTTCATTTGCTTAAAAATACTTTGAAGCAATCTTAACATTTTAATTGTGTATATTATTTAAAAGATTGAAATACCAACCATATCAATGATATAAATTTACAAATTCAACTCTTCTGAGAGGGAAAAATCGTAACTACTTTTTTCCCTCTTGAAGTGGTTAACAAATCAGAGAAAATATATTTATCCAAAAGCATCTGATATCCATTTTTTTTCTTTTTAAGACTTCAGAATGAACAGAAAGTTTTAAAATTGGTAATTTAAGAATAATAGTACTTAATTTTTGGAATTTTATAAAACAAAGGCTCACATCATAGTTTATTTAAAATGGTAATTTTTATTAATTTAAACCAGTACTTTTTCCTTTAAAAATATTACATGTAGTCTGAGTTTGACTCAAGAATATCACAGTTTTATCGTTAAAGTCAGATACTGTACTTAGATTGGGCAGACATCTGTAATATGTTTGAAATTAATTTAGTGGAATTCTAAATTAAAAAAAAATATTTCATTTCATTAGATACACAAAATGTTTAGATTATGTATACTTATCAGGAGTATTTAAACTGATATAGCAGCTTATATAAGATTTGAAAAAAAATTTTCAATTTTACAACTCCTCTTCAACCTCCATTCAAAATACAGTTTCTTTTAAGTCAAAGAGTTTTGAATATGAGTTGTAAAATTGAAAATTTTTTTTCAAATCTCTTATTTTAAATTAATTTTACAATTTACACTAAATCACAAATTTGTGATGAAAATCACACTCAGTTTATTTAATTTGTGATTAAGTGAATGTTTCAGTCTATTTAGTATGAATGTTATGTGTTTCCTTTGTGTTTTCTTTGTTAATTCAATTAGATTTTAAATATTCAATTTTTGTAAAATTTTTCCTCAAAATGTTGTTTTTGTTTATGTATCAATTTGTTGAGTTACGATCCAATCGCCAGATTTCAAACGCCACGCTGAAAGCACGCCAATTTCGCCAAATGTGGTTGAAGCACCAACAAGATTCATGACTAGAAACAGGAGAGTGGGCTAAGAAGAGGAGTTGAAAAATAAAATCACTCTCGAGTTCGAGAAAGGTAAAATGTATGGGGGCCACCATATGAGGCTTTAGCCCGGAGCTCGCAGGGGTATAAATCGGGCCCTGGCTATATATGGTTTCTTTTAAGTTCAAAATGTTAACTACTTCGTACATCACCCAAAACGTAAAATGATGCATATTTTAAGTTTTGTATATATTTAAAAAATGAGTTTTCATATTATGATACAAGGTAAATACATCGTATCCAGTCACTTGTGCCGATTTTATCCCCGTAAATCAGCCCCTGCAGGCAAGAACTTTGCAACCTATACTGAACTAGAAATCTGACGCTGAATAATCATTTCTTTTACAAATCCATGCTTAAGAAGAAGACGAATAAAGCTTTTGGCAGAACTCCAATAAGATTATAACAGAATTCGACGTTCTGAAAGAGATAGTTTCCAGGATCAAACAGACTGTACATCAGTAGTCTACAATCGCATCTTCCACGGCATACCGCAAGTAAAAGCGGGCAAATACAGAAATTATTTTAATAATGTTCTTTAAATAAATATACGGAATAAAATAGTTCTATGGACGTGTATATATATATTTCATGGTTCAATCTGTTTTGAATCAATTATAATTCTGTCTGTAATTTTTCAATTTAATATCTTCTGTTTAACGTAAAAACTACTCTAAACATAACAATACAATAATGCAAGAAAAACATAAAAATGTTGTCTTTAAAACGATAAAAAATGCACTAAAAAGTAAAAATTTTGTTTGAGTTTTTAGTTATGCCGCTAGATGGCGATACTAGTTTAAAATCTTTGCATTTGTGATTCCTTCCAAGTACGCTGAACAGTTTTTTTTTTTGCATTTATCAAACAGATTTTTTTCTCCCTAAAATCTAAGTTTTTTTGTGAGTGAGTATTGCATTGTCACCGGAATCGAAGTTATGTGCACACTTTTACATCTCTAGCTAGCCAGAAAGGTTGTAACGATTCGTTACATGACGCGAACGAAAGAACGGCAGGTGACCTTTTTCAGCGGACAATTATTGTTAGTGGTAGGTAGAAACGCGTGGTACGAACAAAGCCGTTTGTGTACCAGCTTTTCGACACAAAACAGAGGTAGTCGCTTAAGTGTAAGTAAATTAAAAAACTTTCAGTACGCCCGAGCCAGTGTGTCTACGTCTTTGTGGTGTCTATTGCCGTCAAAAGACTCTGATAATTATAAATCGAGTGACAGTGGGTCTTTTTATGAACCAAGTATCCATGCCGCTAATGTATTTAGGATGGTTGGTCGGTTAACTTAAAGAACTTCGGCCACATCCGTAAACGCGTCAGCTCACCTAGGCAGGTCGGTTGACCGCAAAATTGCGTCACCCTGGTTCTGGAAAGTTCCGGAAGAATTACGCGAGGGGCAACAGGATGCTGAGCCAAGAGGGAGCATTTTGTTTGGTGGAGCTCGAGAAGAGTCTACTTGTCTCTCCGAATTGTCGGAGCTTGCTCTCCTTCAGAGACAGCCAGTCTCTGCTTTCTGCTAAAAAGTCGGCCTTCGATTTCGGTATTTCATTCTCGCTACCTGTAATAATTTTTTACTTCGTGCATTGAAGTAGGTCGCTGAGAGTGACACTTGGATCATCCTGCATCTTCTGATTCTCAACGAACTCCAGCGAGATACGTACTCTGAGCGTTTCGAGCCTCAGTGTAGAAATCAACTGTTCGGATCATCAGATCAGTAGATTATAGTGTCAGATTCCCGTACGGGCACTCATTAGCTAACTCTTCCTGTGTTACTAGCTTCACTGTACCCACGTATTGTATATGCTTAACGTTTATCTCAGCAAGAGATTCAGAAGTAACTGAATTTACTGAATCCTGTACATAAATGTATATAATTATTCCCATGAATAAAGCATTTACTCAAGAGTAAATAGACGCTCAGCCTGTATCTTTGACGGCCTCGCCTACCCTTACTCCAATAAGTCCCAAGGTAGTTAGAAGTGGATTTTAAATTACCAACTTATGCACAAGTGAAGTTAAGTAAAATCGATTAACAATAAAATAATTACACATGTTGGAATTGTTCAATACAAATACTGCTTTATCAAAACTTAATATAAATTTATTCAAACGTAGCATAAATCGAGAACATCTGTGTCATACCTTTGGAAAACGATTCCGAAATTAAAGAATTTTCAGCTTGTCTCAATCGCCACAGCAGTTCTTCATTTTCCATCGATAGCCGTCGATTCACTTTCGTTTCCTTCTCGTAGGTATCTCTCATTTGTTGATTTTCGGTCGATAGTTTTCTAAACGAGCAGGAAAAAATTGAAAAAGTCCAATTACAATGAAATAGCAAATAAAGAGTTAAAAATGATTAATGAAATTATTATAATTATATAAATGTACTGTGCAGTGGCGTATTTAAGGGAGGTTATGGGGTTTATACCCCTTTCATGGAAAGAGCGTTCATAAAGGTAACGTACTAGTTTACATACTATTTAATTTTTTTTTCAAATTACAAAATAATAATCACTTGTATTATATTATGACTTGCCAAAACGGAGGAAGCGTTAATAATGTTATTTCTCCCGGATTCTTCGTTTTCTCATATCTATCGCTGAAACATTTTAGTCGTGTTATTTTAATTTTCCCAAAGAATCGTTTATGCGGATTACGTTATTAGGAGACTAATAACGTATATAGGTAAAGTATATAGGGAATATAGGTGTCCTTTTGTGTATGTGTGTGTTGAAAAAATGCTTCAATTTTATTTAGTTTAGAGCAGTACGAGCTACATTTTTTTTGCTACGTAAGGGAAGACAGATTCCAAACAGCAAAGAATTTCCATGCCAACAATGGGATTCAAACTCACGAATTCCAGTATCGAACAACAGGGTCCAACCCTTGGCAAGAATGTTTCAAGGTCGAGCAGACGACGAAAGAAATTAGGAAATCTGAGGCTTTTTTTTAGACATCCAGTGGGTGAGTTACCGAATTTCTACATTCATTACCCACATTCTTCGTTATCCCTTTTTGCCCCTGGCAAAACGATGGATCGAGGTTCCACTGTACTATTAGTAAATTATTTGTATTTCGGCTTCGCATATAGTTGATCATTGCTGCAATGTTATATATCTCAATTTCTTAATTTTCAGCATACCGATGTACGCGTAACAAATCATCATGGTAGTTTAGAAATAGCGTAGATAAAACTGACAGAGAAAAGTAATAATTATTTGAGAGAGGAATTCGAATTCTAAATTGAATTCTAAATACCTCTCGAGTTTCGTTTTTTCTAACATCAGAGCTTCTAAATCCTCCGCTCTTGCCTGGAGCATCTTGATCTTCTCTCTAGCGAGTGGTAGCTCTTCAAGCTGAAATTAAAAATAAAATAATGTATCAGTATCATTCAACATATATCTCGATATAATTGTTTAATATTATTGTTATATTTTCTTTATTTTACAGCAAATTACCTAATCTTTGATTCAGCAGTCAACGATTACATAAAAGAAAAAATATAAAAGCAAAGCAAGTGTGAATAATGCCTCAAAATAAAGGAAAAATTAAATTATAGTTTTGTAGTAACAATAGAGTTACCTGTTAGTCAGTGAGAAGTCAGGAAAGCTTAGTGACGGAAGAAAAGCTAAACTAAAGGGAGACTGTATAGAGAATGTGCGCATGACGTTAGGTGCAGCAAAAATTGCAACTCAACTTCCTCGTTGGCAAAACATTTGAATTTCCTACGGATTGTGCTTGTTATTGGGTTTTATTTTTGTCAATTATCTGAAAATGGTAGCAAACTGTTGTGCGTATGGCTGTACTAATCGTTTCAAAAAAGGCGAAAATATTGGATTTTATTGCTTTCCTAAAGATTCTACATTGCGATTGCTTTGGATAAAAGCTTTGAAAAAGCAAGACTCCAAGTTCTTCAAGAATTTGGCAAACATTTTCAGAATGGTAATAAAACATTAACCTTACTGTAATGTAATAGATTATATAAAATTATTATGTTCTAAGAATTTTTTTACTAATACTGTTTTTTTTTCATATTTCTAATGTATTTTCTATGTTTTTGTGAGAAGTACTGTACCTTGAAATGTAATTATTTTTTTGTCCTTAAAATGATCAGGTTTGGCACATTTTTTATTAGATTCTTATTTATGTAATAGTTTGTGTCTGTTAACCTAATCAAAGTAGTTATACTTTGATTATGACACTTAATAGTGTTGTGTAAAGTGTTTAATTAAAATATATATATACATATATATATAATTTAGTGAGTGCTAAAAAAATCTATATTGAATTACTTGGCCAGTTTCTGATGTTTCCTTCCCTTTCCTTTAAATGAAATTTAGTTTTATTGTATACGTGATCCATATCAAAGCTCATAAGATACAATGAAAACAAGAAATGCTTTGCCAACGAAAATTTGAGTTGTAGTTAGCATTCGTGTTTGTTT
>CM063506.1:122751873-122776873 GCA_032207245.1 Pardosa pseudoannulata | reverse complement strand
CCCAAGTAATTGTTTTAAACGCAGTTTTCCACGGTTAAAAGCAGGAGATTAAAATGTTCAATTCATCACATAATAAATAGGCGAAAATGATATTTTTCTATCATTATGACGTCATTCATTTAAATATTTCATTTATTCATTTCTTATTTTATAATTTAAAATCGTCTGCTTAGTATCTATTCGATTTGAACTGAAATTTGAGATATAAAGTGATTAACTTTCATTTCTATGTGACGCAAATTATAGCATTTTTATATGAGAACTAATTTTAAATTTAATTCTTGGTTCATTTTTATGTTACAATGAAATGCATATCAACAATATTCTAAGTACAAAAAGTACAAATTTCAGTGACTCTCATGGCCAAATAAAACCTATCATTTTTATAGTTATCTTCATATTCATATGGTTGTCGATATGAATGTGTGTTTCTGTTTCATACAAAACTATGTGGTTTGTCATAAATTTCCTTAATTTTGGAAAACATTTATTACTACCAACAAAATTAGCACTGTTGCTGTCAAAACCTGTGCTTCCTATTCTATCACGTAATATGCAAGATCTGTTAACTTTGCTAATCAACGTACAGTAGTAATACAGTAATGCAATTTAGGGTTAAGCTTATATTTTACAATAAAAAAAGTTTGAGCAAATTTAATATGACAAATTCGATTATAAAAACTGAATAATGTTATAATACGCCTATGATAGAAATATATAAATATGCCAATGACTCAAACTGAACTGTGACGAATTTAGAGAGTTATTCATGAAAAATAAAAAGTAATATATTAAGTTCACCGTAGCGAAGCACGGACACACTTGCTAGTATCTTATATTTTTTACTGCAACTGGATTACATTTTTCAATTGCACATGCATGGTTTATTTTTAAAATTCAAACATTCTTATTATACTGTATAAGCATGTTAAACCTCATGAGCTAAGTTAATATTTTGTTTAACTGCACTACTGTTTTTATTGCTTATTAAAAGTCACTTCTAATTACAAAAGATATATTAAAATTAAGACCATTTAAAACTATTTTTAACAATTTTGACCACTTCTAACCATTTTTGACCACTTTTATCCAGTGTCCTGGTCAAAATCAGTTTTGACCGTTCAAAATTACAACCCTGGTTGTATTTGCAATTAATTTCAATATCACCAAATAAAAATGGAGTCGATAATCAAACTGGATAAAAAAGTTAGGATTAAACGTTGGGAAATTAAGCCCTAGCCGGTTTGAAAAAAAATTCGCCACTATCGAAAATGACGAAAGAATGCTATTGATTCTTATACCAAATTAAAATACAAATCTAGTGTAAATACATTGTTACCCTGTTATGTCTTGAAGACATAAATATGGCTAGAAGACATAAATATGAAAGAGATACCGATACTGTCTTTCAATGACGAGAAATGTTTTTTACCTGAAAAAAGGAGATAGGTTTACAAGAAACAAATGTGAATAATACGTATCTGTTTACAGAAGATGGCTGATGAAAATACATATGACACGAACTGCAGCTCTTTTAATTTCCACAGTAAAGATAAAACTATCAGACAAAGAAATCCTGATGACAATGTTGAGGATTTATTCGAATCCTCACAGACTCATCAAACTGTTCAACATCATTCTCGTATTATTTAACACATTGTATGCGGGATATGTACTGGTACGTTTCTGATGATTAATACTTGAGCGCGGGTCACGTACTAGTACGTTTTCTGGCGACTGATACTTGAGCGCGGGTCACGTACTAGTACGGGTTAGTGTAACAACATGGTTTGTTTGTGGGTACAAAAATAACGGTATATAAAGGAAAACGAAGCCGAATATTCTTGTCTACTGCATAGATTCTGGAAAAATTTAGACAAAACTAGTTTTTGCATTAGTCGATGCGGAACCACAGAACGGGAAGGTTGATTAAAAAAATCAATTTAGATTTAAAATTAACTTTTTATTTATTCTTGCGAAAATGATACATATATATATATATATATATATATATATATATATATATATATATGTGTGTGTGTGTGTGTGTGTGTGTGTGTGTAATATTTAAATCCCTTATTTACGTATTTTAATATTAATTTAATAACTTTTGTTCAAAAGTGAATTCGGGGTTTGCATGGTAATTCTGATTTTTCCCTTCAGACATGATATAGACTTAATTCAACCTCTGTCTGTATTAATTTAACCAATAGTTAGCGCGTTCTCTTTAAACATGGGTATTTTGTATCACGTGATCAATTGTGCTTAGGGATTATTCGTAGTCTTTTACCTTAGGAATCCCTACTTGAAAAGAGTATGTGCGGGATCACATTGTCTGTTTGCACGAAGTTGTAAAGCTGTCTGCCTGTTGTACGGATTTCATGTTTATTACCAGAAATAAACTGTGTTGTGATTTTGAATGAGTCTCGCCAATATGTCATATATTTACACACACACACACACACACACACACACATATCTATATATATATATATATATATATATATATATATATATTTATATATGTGTGATATATATATATATATATATTTGTTTATTTGTCTATATATTTGTTTATATATTTCAATATAAAATATGAAAAGATGGTTAAAAAATTAAATAATTTTCGATCTATTGAGATTTCACTGAATAACTAAATTTACGCGCAAAATGCCCGCTTCCGGTACAATTCCGCTGCAAAATGTACCATCACACAATGTGTTAAAAAGCAAACGTATTTGTAAATTATGTGTGACTAAAGCAGACTTTGAAGGATAGGGGGCCCTGGCAATATATGGGTGTGTAAGTAAATTTTCAAGTATAATGCAGCCTCATTAATCATGTGAGGAAAGTTCTGCTTTTTATAAATTCGTGATAAATGCCAGGTGAATGATAAGTATAGAGTAAGAGGTTGTTGTTCTACTTAAAATAAAATCAAAACATTTAAAGTAAAGCTTATTTATTAGTACTGAATGAATAGTGGTAGAAAAAAAAAACTAACCTTCTCTTTGATTGATTATCTCTTGCTCCAGACTTTTAATCATCTTGTCGTGATGAGCTTTCGATTCTGCAGATGTGGCATCAAACGTGGACGTCAGATGTTCGATCTGGGAATAAAAATTCTCTTTAGTTCTCAAAATAAAATCAGTTTTAACTCTACAATTACGGAAAGAGACATTTTGACCCCTTGCGACCGGTTTGCATGTAAAGAATTCTTGAAACAAATCCTATCACGTGATAGAGCAAAACATTTTACAGGGCTGTGCGTGACTCAGGCTTGCAACTGCTGAGGTACTTTCAAAAAGGTGAGAAAAGTGACAAATAATACAGAATAAGTGACTAAAAAGTGACTAAACATTGAAAAAAAAGTGATTTTTTTTTCTCCTCTTCATTACAGAGGCTAATATTTAGATTTTCTATTTATTTTAACTCTAAATCAAATGATTCATGCAAGACATGATTTTAGCTTCAAATACAAAAAAAAGGTTAAAAATTTTGTTTAATACAACTCAACATTGCTTTTTATTCAAGAAAATCTATAAATTAGATTTGAATACATACAATACATTAATTTTATAATCACAATTTTCTGCATATATTAATGATGTTTTGAAATATGTACATAGCTAGATTAGAGTATCTAAACAAAAATTGTGACGAAAAAGAAAAAGAGAAATCTGTGCTTTGACGTAAGTTACTTTAATGTATTAAATGTACATTTCAGTACAAATGTAGATTTCAGGAACTTCTTTACCACTTTTTAAAATCACTAAATTCTGGAAACCATATGACTAATTACATTTTAATAAGAAAAATAAGATTAGAACATCACATTTTTGGTTTTTTTATTAAAATATTTTGTTATTAATTCAGATTTACTTTTTTTCAACAACAGACTTTTGCAGTGATACACCATGAAAAAGTGACTAAAAGTGACAGTTTACTTAAAAAAGTGACTAAAAGTGATCAATTGTAAATAAGTGACTAAAGGTGAAAAAAGTGACGGAACTGCAAGCCTGGTGACCAAATATTTAATAAAGAGAAAATGACTTTAACTATCTGCTGAAGAACTTTATATATAGTCTTTTGAAAATAAATTATGAACATTTTACCGATATGAATTTTAAGTAGCTAAAGTTATTCAAGACTTCAGATTAACAAATAAAAGAATTCAGTAATTTTTTTATTAACAAAAACTATTAATATAATGAAATATACCGTTTTATTACACAGGTTTGGGTACTGATGTAGAAGGCGTTTTGTCCTCAGTTAATTATTTCTTAGATGGCGTCACTAAAACGCTGTATTGAAATGTGAAAATAAATACGAATAAGTAAATGGAATAATTTATGAGTAAATGAAATGCCCGAAGTTTGTTTATAGCTTTTTTCCAAATTCCTGTAGTTATAAGAGAGATTAAATAAAGGTGCACAGATGAAATTAAAATTTCAGCTTGCAGCATAAAAAAAACTTTATTAACGAATTATTTACTGTAGTGGTTTAAGACTTAAGTCTAAAATTTGGAATTAAAAAAATCATTATTTACGTATATAATGCCTTTGTTCAGTTTGCACTTTGTATCATGTAAGATTGAATAGTAGACATCTTTGTATTATATACAAAATATTTCAAAAGTGGTTTGGTTTGGTTTGGTTTGGAGCGCTACAGTCTACTGTTTTGCACACGAGGGCTAATGAGACCGGGACCTACTGCTTAAAGCCGATTCCGAACGGCTATGAACATCCATGCCATAGTGGGATTCGAAGCCACGAACTCCGGTACCGACGATCAGCGCCCTAACCAATCGGCCAGCGTTCGGTCTTGTTATTAAAACGATGGGAAGTCTGATTCTCGCTTTGGTTTTGCGCTGTCATCAATTGTTCGATCGATTGAATAAAATTAGCAGCTCTTTTTTGAAAGTTTGCAAACGTGGAGTGAGAAATAAATGGGGGCCACGAAAGGGTTAAAGAAGCATTTATTTGTGCTTAAAATTCCATTCGATTTCTCCCAGTGTATAAGAAAGGTAAAAGCATATAGTGTGATTCCCTGACAGTGCGACAAACTTGCATGAAGTGTCGGGGGACACAAACTCGATTTAGAATCACATAGCAATGTAGATCGGAAATGCTTTTGTCATTTTATAGATGGCATTCAACGAGCAGTCACGTGAACACACGGCAAACTTTGCAGATTGGTGAGACACCGAAAGGAGTAATACTGTAGTAAGAGCGATAGCGACGGAGACACCACGTTGCGAGTACACAGGCTGACATCGTATACCTAAACACACAGACTCCTCATTGCCTTTATGTTTCCTCACGTATAACTCTACACATCCCACAGTATTGGTCTTTGTTGAATAATTTGTTTACTTTTCATTTTATTGCACAACAAACAGGTTAGCAAATGATGACTTCAAGCAGGATTGCTATTCAACAGCTTCTACCACATAACGAAAGTATTCTAACCATGCATTGCTATGCGATCCAAATCATCTTTGTTTCTTTTAGACCTCCTTCAAGTTTGTAGCACTAGAATGAATCTCTCTGTATGTAAGAACTAAACAAAGACAATCAGAAGACGATTATTCGAAATGCTGTAGAGCGACGATTCAAATTGCCTTCCATTTTTGCCTAGATTTGTCTATAAGAGTAGGAATCGAGTGTCCTCAGAACTCTGCTAATAGGTCTAACATCCATGGTCGGATTGTAGATCACCAACTACATTAACACGTAGGATTCAAAATAGTCTCTCACCATAATTTTAATATCAGAAAGCATATCATTTTTAGTGATAGAAAATGTACGAGATATACGAATGAAACAAAAAAAAAAAATTGAACACTTGGGGGTTGAGGTTTTTTTAATTTTTTAATCAGGAAAGAAATATCTTACTTGTTTTTGATGATCACTCTTCAGGTGGTTTATTTCTTCTTGGTGTTTAGCATTTACTGCAAAGAATAAAAAGAAACAGTTAGGAGAGAACCGTAAACAATTTAACGTTTTCGAAATGCATTTATACGATTTCAAATTTAAAAAAAAAGTATGCAGGAGCGTTAAATTTCATTTAAAAGTTCTTTCATCCCTTAAAAAACTTCCCAGGAACAATTGCTACTTCACAAAATAAAAAGCTGTTTCCCTCCATACGATCCCATTGCTGGTATTGCCTTTTCTGTCGGAGGATAATAATTTTGGTGAATATGGCACTTTCTCCCATTCTAAAGAAGTCAGACTAAGAAAGAGTCGCTCAGAAACCTTAATCTAATTTCCCAAGAAAGTGACGCGATTCTTCATTTGGCTGACTCAGTTTAATGCTTTTTTTTTGTAGTTTTTATGGTATATGGACTTACGGAATTAATGATTTTGAAGCTGATGAAATAAAATTAAGTTTGAAGGGATTTAAGGCTACGACTATCCGAGTTACGTGTGTGATTTTAATGACTACTTGCAGATGAATACATTGCTAAATCTAGCTCTTAAGAATCAAATAAGGACCACCTTAAGTTTAGGTAGGTTATATATAAATATATGTGAGCAAAAATATCCCTCCACCTTATTTAAACTTAAATATGTAGCAGTCGTGTGTCAAACACAGTCCCTTCTCGTGAAGTTTATTTCATCGCCAACAAATATTAATTGAACAGTTAATGTTAACAAACTGCTGACTGCCAGCACTCTTGATGAGTCCTAGTGAATTCACAATTTGTCAAGCAGGTTTCAGCTCACTATTAAGGCAGGTTTTGAATACAGTCACCAGTGGGATTTTATTTTATGTTTTCTTATTGGATAACTTGTTACAAGCGCATCCGTTTACGAGTACGAGAGGTTTAAAACTAATTCTTCGGAACATTTATTCCAGGACATAACGTGTCACGGGGGAACCTAGTTTACAAAATTTTTTAAGCCATCCTCATTCCGCCTGAAGGATATTTAAACCTCATAGTGTCTAAAATTCTACGTTATAGTCCCTACACGTGCTAGCTGTTCCTTAGTCAGAATCGTAGAACTTGCTTGTTGCAAGTCTATTAATTACAAATTTAGAATAAGGCATTTAGCATTGAGTTTATTAATTATTCTTAGGTGTCTGAATATCAGTTAAAGCTAGGGTTTATTAACTTACTATATTCTATATTATTATTGTACTATATTATACATATGTGTGTGTCTGTTTACATGCTGTTATTAATATTTTAAAGGTCACCAAAATAAATTCATGGGAATTTAATGTAATTTGTTTATAAAAGTTATCTATAAGCCTTGTATATGTAAAATATATAAATTTTCTTTATATTCCTTAGAAGGGTATGCCTTAGAAGATACCGAATTAGGTTTTGAGAAGTGGTTTAACTGACTAACCCTACCCTTGTACAGATTGAACATTATGCCTTTTTAAAAGTTTAACTATGCTGGAAGAACAATAAATGATAATCCTTAATCTGGGATAATAAAAAAAATATCTTAACAACTTAAAAGTGTTGCTTGTATAGATATATTTATTTGGGGTCAAAAGTAAGATAAACTGAATCTAACTTCTTAAGTACAGAGATTTTAAATACATATATTTCAATAGAAAAAGAAATAAGTTAAATGTAGAACTATCATCTGTTATATATTTAAAATATCAAAAATATAATATGCATCTATAAAATGCATAAAATGTATAATTTTTAATATATAAAATGTATTATATATATATATATATATATATATATATAATATATATACATATACATATATAAGTAAATATATATATATATATATATATATATATATATATATATATATATATATATATATATATATATATATATATATATAAATCGAAAACTCATCCATGTCTCCAAAAAGTTTTTTTTTTTTTAATTGCAAAAGCTTTTGATTCTACATCATTGGCTTCCATATATCACAGATGTATGAGAATGGAGTCGTAAATAATCATAAAAAGATAAAGTAAAGTAATCCAAAAAGTAAAGTTAAAAAAAATGATGTTTAATAGGTGGTTTTGCTACGAAACCACTATCCGTTAAAGGGTTAAGGAATCCAGTGAATATATATTTACAACAGAAAAAAATAATGCCTAATTCGTTCCACGAATCAACAGTAAACATCAATTAAATATACGCATAACATCTGTATATGATGATCACTAGACTCGTACAAGATCCAAGATGAAGAAACGAGATGCAAATGTCCGACAGAGAATGAGCATTGCGAGCTCTTCCCACGTCCTGTTTCCGAAGTCAAGACTGGGACACAGTTGTTCAAGAGGTGCACACGATTAATGATGTCGTGTACGACACAGAATGGCAAAATCTTAAAGAGTTTTTTTTTCTACCTGCCTCTGTTTTGTTATTCTATGTTCTCGATGTCTAATAAATATGCGTAAATATGGTAGAGACAAGACACGTAAGAACAATAACAAAATTATCAATCATTCGGCAAATTTACAGAGAGCGGAAACTGAAGCGTCATAAGATCTCAGCATGGAGTCAATGTCCAACTCGCAACAGACAGGATTGTATATACAAAACCAAGGAACCAAAGAAAAGTTAAATAGTTGTTTTTACTGAGTATTCGAAGAAGAAGGAGTTAGTAATCATGGAGATAATCTCTCTCTCTCTTTCTTTATATATATATATATATATATATATATATATATATATATATATATATATATATATATATAGTTCTTTAACTAAAACAGTGCCTTCTTCTGGCCATGACTGCAACACACACACACATGGACTCCGTCTTATATATATATATATATATATATATATATATATATATATATATATATATATATATATATATATATATCTGACATAGATGAGTGGTTAAGGCATGGAAGACACATTTGATTTCATATATAAAAACTTCTCTCTTGCAATCCTTCTATCTACGGCTATGCCATTTAGATATCCTTTGTTCTCATATTTTGCTACGACCAGCGTGGAGGATGTTATCAGCCCGAGTTCCCGCTCCGCACTGTGTCTTTTGGCGTTGCTACCTAAGCAAATTCTTATGTCTACTTCCTCGTCAGCTTTTTTACTCTGTATAGTTCCCTCGAGGGTGCGTTTTTCTCCTATTACGTTATCGCTAATGATTTTAGCTATTTTTAATTATAACTCGCTTAATTCTTAACTCCCATTTTTAAACCTGACACACACACATTATATATATATATATATATATATATATATATATATATATATATATATATATATATATATATATATATATATATATATATATATATATATATATATATATAGATAGATAGATAGATAGATAGATAGAGGACCGGTTTTAGGTTGTTAGCCGCCTGCGTTCAAGATAATATTTGGCTACCCCCTAACAATGTACATACCTAATAGATATTCTATCGGCCACCTGCGTGCATGTACGCACTACACACATTTAGATCCGGCCTTCTGTATGTAAGTGTGTGTGTGTATTTATACAATATACACTCATAGTTAAATATAGGCACATGTACACACATTAAATTACACATTTTATATACCAACACTGTCAAAATGAGCAGACAGTTCTTACAGAAGTTGTTTGTTCTTAAGGTGTGCGCCTACTGAGAATAAGACTCCATCTCATTACAAGGGCACCGCGAAGAATTACCTAATTTTTATAATTTTGTTTACGTTTATAAGGCAATATCATGGGAACGAGACATTAAGTTTAGCTATAATGAACTAAAAATGTATAAGTGGTTCATAAGTAGTGGACAAACTCGTCTAAATGTCGCACACTTTATGGTCGCAAATGTGCATTAATTATTTTGCAAAAATTACTTATTGAACAGTTAAAGTGCCTAGAAAAAATCGGAATTCAGAGAAGTCATGAAAATCAAAATAATTTGAGAATCATAGAATTGGAAGCAAAATTTAAGAGATGCAGTTTCTACAGTAAAATCTGAAATTTGAGACTTACACAAAATAATATTAAAGATAAGACTTTGAAAATTATATTAAAAGGTGTGCTACAGCTCTCGATTCAAGAAATCAAAAACAGTTGAAGTTAAAATTTCCGACGTATGACTACTTAGATTGTCAATGCATATACTCACATTCAGCCACCTCGCTTTGGTAAACTTCAAAAAGCTTGTTCGATAAATCATTCAGCTCCTGACAGTGATGAGATTTCATTTCTTCCACTTCTCTCTCATAATAAGCTGTAAGGAAAATATTCAGATTATGAAAATAAAGTCTCGAGTTATTTTTAGAGAACCTCTGCAAAAAGCAAACGACGACTGTATATTACCGAGATCTTGCTTAGTTAGTTCCAGCTGTTTCAAAGTCTTCTCCAGATCTTCAGACAGGGCCGGCACAGATAAGGCATTCAGCTGTAAGAGAAAAGATAGCAAAATCATCATGGAGAAGTTTTGAATAACCTACATTTATTAAACAAATGACCCCTTCTTAAGAAAAGCAGAGAAATGATACTACTTATGTTTTTGAATACATAAATACAATAAAAATCGATCCAGCGCTACCATCCGTTCGGATAACAACTTGAAGCTCTATCGGATTATGACGCTACGTTTATCGATAAAATAAAACTCAAACATTTATTTAAACTATAGGTTTCACACATTCTTCAAATTAAAAAAGATATATTTATCCATAAATATACCACTTGTAGTTAAAACAATTTTCACTACATTTAACTATGTTTTGGAAAAAATAATATTAAAGTAATAGTTTTTCTCGAAAAATTTTTTTCACAATATCAGTTTTCACAACTAAGAATTCGATAATTTTTTTAATCAATAGTATCTAAAATATTTTTAAAGATTATTTATAGAAGCTTTTGTCTACTGTGATTCATGTATAAAGAAATCAAACCCGACTCTACAATTTACAATCTACGCTATCAAACAGGAGGTGCTCAATTTTCCTTTTTTTTTTTTCGCTTTGGGGAAAGAAAAACTTTTTTTTTCTTAATTCATGGCTATTTTCTTTTTTTTTACCATCCTATTCTTTTATTCATTTTTTCTTTACGATTTCTGACTTCGATTGAAAATGCTTTTTATTTGTATTTTTTTTCTTTCTCTCATTTGCATTTTCTTATCTTAATCCGCTTAGTCGTAAGAGTAAGTAAGTAGGCGAAGAGTAAATTTCTTGTGAAACCTTTACACAGAGAATACATATATTCCTCTAACGATTGAGTTCCATATGAAACAGATGCCCAACGATTCATTAATTTCAAAATCTAAAGTATGCGCGGTATAGATTACCTACAGTTGAATTGCTGACAACTGCAAATGTGATTTAGTCTGTAAGGCAGGGGCTTCAAACCGCTATCTTCTCTGTGGACGCATGTATGTCTACGAAGCTATTTACATAGCTTGATAAATTTTTAAAACAGTAAAAAAAAATTTATAAATTGTTTTCATGTTTTAAATTTTTTTTACTGAGAAATTCCCAAAATTGACTATACTGACTGCTTTCTCACACGTATCATGTGATTTTGGTGTTCCTATTACAAAATGGTATTAGTTGTCATCAATTCGAACTGATATCAATTCATACTGTTGTCATCATATGATTGCAGTGTGGTGTGTTTTACTCTAATTTTCATTATAAATATATATACTGTAATGAATATATGTAAAATTTTGGGCAATGAAAAGACTGACACACTGGCTAAAAAGAGAGCCTTGATCAACTCATGAACCACCCTCTCTCATTTCATACACTTAAATTGTTTTTTAATCTGACTCTTAAACCTTTAAGCGGTCAATTTTTTTTGGCAGAAATGCTTCCAAAAAAGGCATACTTTTTCATTGCATATATTTAAGTACCATATTTAATAGAAATAAGAATAATAAGATTTGTTTTCACTTTTAATGCTCTTACAACATTTTTATTTTATAATTTTGGAACACAACCCCCCCCCCCTACATGTTCAATTTTCTCACGTACATTCTGCATGCAGTGAAGAATGGTTTGCAAATTCTACAAAAATTTCTCTCATATTTACTGTGAATTTTGAAGTTTACTATTTTCAAACCGTTTAGAAGTTTTTTTGTGTATGGTACAATTTGAAGCATGGTGTCCTACGTCGCAATCTGGGCAGAAATACCGTGTTTCTTTTTAAATTCTCTTTCCATTCTCATATCTTTTCGAGCAGCACACTGCACACTGTCTTGCAGGTCTCAGTTTCTTATCTGTGGGAGCAATTATTCTCCAAAAATGTCTCTTTGTCAGTCTCAGAGGATTAATCTCCGAACCTGGTAGTCCACGTCAGAAATTTATTCCCGAATGATATTTTTCGATTATACGGTCAACGAGAACAAGTCTAAATTCTAGTTGCGTGTTTTTCCTCCTTAGACGACATATGAGTTCCATACATCAATATCGAAAAATATAAATACTAAATAATCTTTTTACAATAATGAAAAGGAAAGGAGAAAATATCGATGCCCGTAAGCAGTACGGGCAAACCAGTTGAGGCCAATTTTGGGTAGCACGTACACTGTACGGGCAAACCGCGAACGGGGTTAAGAAAACTCTTAAACAGGATATGGTTCAAAGTGCGATGAATAAAAGATGAAGGATTTGGGGGAAAGAGAGAGCTGTTCCCAGTTTTCCGGGAAAGACTGCAGTGGCCCTTGCAAAGGGCCTGACTGGACATAATTGTTTACAAGATCATCTCTACAGAATTGAAGAGGTGGGTTCACCTGACTATATTTTATGCGACTCTATCCAATTACTTCTGAACATTTAAATAATTGTACTGTACTTTCTCAGTATAAAGGGCATAGTTTCTCAGTATGAGGACATTATTGCACTTTCTCAGTATGAGGGCATAAGTATTAGAAAGCCCGTGAACTAATGGCTTAGGCGCTAATAGTTCGGCATTCGTAAAATAAAATGAACATATGCTACAGAATGCATATTCTATAAAGAACGTAATACTTTAGTTTTCTTTAAAATAAATTGAATACAAGAAGATACGAGAAAACTTGTTAGCGAAAACGACTGCGAAGGATAGCAGACGTCTTCAAAACAATCTCCCATCAAGCTGCCTGAGGGCAAATGTTAAATGGTATAAAACAAGAAAATAAAGAAATAGTGTTGGCTGTAAATAGATGAAGTTGGCAATTAATACCAAATGCATTGTTGGCAGCGTTGCACCTATTCTGCCTTATACGTGCCAATTCCGGATAATTTCAGGGACGAAACGTAACGAATCAGGGTAAGATCTCGAACATCGAATGAAGGAAGGGGCGAATGATCAGGGAATTTTTATGCGCAGGGAGACGACTAAATGACAACTTGAAACTGCAGATAAGAATACAAATATTAAATATTTCGATTCATGGGCATATCGTCCTTTCGTGCCTATCAGTGCGACTAAGAACTTCAAACATGATGTAAAGGAAGATAGCAAGGTTAGTTTTTTGTAAGAAGAAACTATTGATGACTACATGAACAATACTAAATTTGTTACGAAACTGAGTGAGATAAATCAGGCAATGCAAAATTATGGAATAAAATAAAAGAAGCAGGGACGAATTTAAAGACCAATGTAAATTCTAAAGTTCAGACGAAGCACTACAGTTCTTCTAAGTCGTCCACGCGGATTCGATTCTTTCACTTTCTTGATTTACGCTTTACTTTTGAAATTTACTGGTATTTATTAGCTTTAACTTTATGAATGGTTGGCTTGTATTGAACGGTATAGTCTGCTGATTTGCTACACGAGGGTTAATATGACCAAGACCTACGCCTACTGATTAAAGCCGATTTCCAACATCCAAGCCAAAAGTGGGATTCGAATCAATGAACGCCCGTTCCAAAGAACAGCGCCTTACCTATTCAGCTATCGGTTCTACCTATTCAGCTATCGGCCCATACGAAAGAATACCACAACATGCAACATGTTAAATGTTGCAGAAGCCTCCTCGAAAAATAAAATATCAAAATAAAAAAAAAATTGAATTTATATAGAGAAAAATCCTTATATGTATGTATGTATTATGTTCATATACCTGTCACTATACATTCCAAAATAACTCGACCGATTTTATGAAATTTTGCATGTGATTGAAATTAACTCTTGGAAGGTTTTAGCCATGTCAAATTGTTCAGAGATTATGGTCATGATAGAGATCTAACGCTTTTATGACCACTATCGAGCTTGGAGACATTATAGGCGCCGTTGTGTATATTGTATATTGTATATTATATTATATATATATATATATATATATATATATATATATATATATTAATTACATACTAAAATAATAAAAATATTTTAAATTATTTAATTCATGTGATACTAATTATAATGGATATATTTTTATCGGCGCTTTTTGACTACATTTAATCTATTTATATTTGGCATATTCCTTTCTTTTAAACTCCGATTTCGACATTTATTTCAATTGTCAAATTTGTTTTGTTTCTCGGCGTAATAAAGAATTTTTTTTTCAAAAGTAAAGGTGTAATACTTAAGTTGACGCTACACTTCCTTTAGGTGTGTACGGGTTTTACACATTCGAGTAATCTTTACTATGGTCTACGTGGTATCGGACGATCTTATGTTTTGTGTTTACTTCTTAACAAGGTGATTGGTTGGGAACGCTACCATCTACTTTTTGTGTCACAGAAGGGCTAATGAGACAGAGATCTTCTGTTTAAAGTCCATTCCGAACGACTACGAACATCCATACCATCAGTGGGATTCGAACTCACGAACTCAAGCACCGAACAGCGGTATTATCGGTTATCGCTCGGCCCTTATTTTGTTGGAATAACTCAAATCGGACCATGACGGACCCCTCGTAGGTCAACAGCTTGGTAGCCGTTACGGGTTGCTGTTTAACTCCAGGTATTAAGTTCAACTAAGCTACAAGCCTTGGAGGAGAACTGGGAATTCAATACGATTATGTCACGTGCTTAAACATATCTTACCACAGTCGACTAGAGCTAATCAGCTATTATTTATTGTAAAAATATACAGTAGGATATCTGATTATTTCTAATCAACTTTGATGAGATAGACTTAATTGTTTTATAGATATCTTAATTCTCTAAAGAATATTAAAAATTCTCCATGTAAAGATAAAAAGCCAATAACAACGCTTTTCCCCCTTAGATTTACTGTTAAACAACGGTCGAATAGGTAGGACCGAACTGGAATTGGTGGGTTTGAATCCCATTGTTGGCCTGTATGTTTGTATCCATCTGGAATCGTCTTTAAGCAGCAAGTTCCTTCTCATTATCCTGTGTGTACAAAATATTAGGCTATAGTGCTCCAAAAAAATCTCCTCGTTTAATATAAAATCTAACATCAATTTTGAAATAAACATAAACTTTCCTAAACATACTACAAGCCTTGGAGGAGAACTGGAATTCAATACGATTATGTCACATGCTTAAACATATCTTACCACGGTCGATTAGAGCTAATCAGACATTATTTACTGTAGAAATATACAGTAGCATATCTGATTATTTCTAATCAACTTTGATGAGATAGACTTAATAATTTTATAGATATCTTGATTCTCTACAGAATATTAAAAATTCTCCATTCAAAGATAAAACGTCAATAACAACGCTTTTCCCCCTTAGATTTACTGTTAAACAACGGTTGAATAGGTAGGACCGAACTGGAATTCGTGGTTTTGAATCGCATTGTTGGCATGTATGTTTGTAGCCATCTGGAATCGTCTTTAAGCAGTAAGTCCCTTCTCATTAGCCTGTGTGTACGAAATAGTAGGCTGTAGTGCTCCAAAAAAATCTCCTCGTTTAATATAAAATCTAACATCAATTTTGAAATAAACATAAACTTCATTTTGGATCCTAAATAACCAAAACCGATAGCTAGATGAAAAGAGGCTAGTTAACATTCCGCGAGTTACTGAAGTTTTTCAAAGAGAGATTATAATGAAAAGCTGTTATCTGTTTCAACATACTGGTTCTATTTAACAGGTAAAAACATATGTTAAAGAAATGTACAGGAAATACTCTCTTTCTCCTTCTGCACGTTTAAGGTGCCAGAAAAAAAATTGCTGATGTAAAACTTCAGACAATACTTCGAAAATCCCGAATCCTTTGAAATGCTAGTCGAAAATACGAAAAGAATTCTCCCTCCGCGGTCATTGTATTGTCTTCCAATTTTTACTAAGTGAGAAAGTATAAAAATAAAAAATAAATTTCAAAATACAGACATCCGCCAGTAACCAGTTGAATGAAACTAAAGAACATTATCTGATTTTGTAACTAAATCCTCCATTTCAATGGAAAATAAACTCGTCGTAACAATAGGCATGCCATAAGAAAAAGAAAAAAGCCTCGCGTACAGTTGATGTCTTCTGCAAGGAAACCGGTCTGAAACCCTTATTAAGCATTATAAGCGAAAAGTTAATGAGTTCGTGGTAAATCACCTAAACTGCATAATGAGTAACCCAAAGGTAAGCTTACTACATTAAATGTGTCTCATTTACTTAACCAGTTCTCAAAATCAGATCAACTTATTGCTTTTCCAATAAGCTGTTGAGTTTATTACATGTATGAAATTGATGTTGTTTGTTGCCCAGGACGCGATAGAAAAAACTGTAAGTTCATTTTGTTGGGTCAGACAAAAATCATTCAATATAAATACATTTAAGTGTATGCAAGATTGAAGTTATTACAAAGCACAGCTTTCTCTCAATTTCTAACACGTGTATTATTTAAGGCGAATTATTAACCGGCGACGTCTAAATCATGATTTTATCAGAGTCAGCAAGAACACTTAAAAGGTCTTATCGCACGGCAACATGTACTTGTAGAAAAAGCAGATTCAGTTTAAGATTCATTTCCTCGTTGAAAAATACGTGGATTGTGATAGTGAAAAATTTTCAAGTGATTAAAGGCTTTATTTAAAAAAATAGAGAGAAAAAGGGGTTGGAAGAAGAGAGATGTCATGACTTCAAAGGTCACGGGCTACCAGAGAGACTGAAAGATCTCTGATGCAAGTAACAAGACGGACAACTCGGAGTAACGATTGAAATAGCTGAGGACTGTCCAGAGCAAAATGGGTGACAAATCTCTTCACAAACATTTTTTTTTCTAATTTTTCATTCCCAAACTAATAAGGGTATTGTGTCTGATCTGTTAAATGTTCTTTTAAGGTTATCAGTCAGCACTAGAAGCTTTAATGAACAGTTTCTAGTTTGATTTTTTTAAAATAAATAATTTGGTTGACTTTATTTGTGAAAAATCAAGGAATAATTTATAATATTTTGGTTTGATAAAAAAGGCTGTTGAGTTTTAATGGTGTTTCTTTAAATGTCGTGATTATTTGTTTAGTGTATAAGAAGAGTAGAATATTTCCAGTAACCTAGATGATTATTATTATTTTAGTTTATTTTAAGCTTAGATCATTCACAATATTTATTTTTTTTTTTGACACAAAGCAATATTCCTATTAACAACATAGCAATTTATGTCACCCCCTCATGGGAAAGTATACCTATAATAAGAATAGCTACAAATCTAAGGAGCTGTGACTGTTCAACAAGTGTCCAGCCGCAGAATGATAAAAGTTTTGAATGGTGTTACATATGCTGCGAACCTTCTCAATGCTTTTTGACTTAATCTTATAGTAACTTTAAAAAATTGCCATAAAACTTTATTCAGATTTTAATTTCGGAGATGATCGGTTACTTTATTAGTTCCCAGAAAAAAATATAAATTTGTTTTTTATTACTTTCAATGCACTGTGGATATATGATTAAGAATGTGAAAAGACATGAATGTATGTACTTACATCTTCGACCATGTACTTGAAGAGGGCAGCAAAGGCATCGAAACCCACTGACACGTGTTTTGTCTCCATCTTCAGCCTGTTTAGTTCTTTCGTCCTGGCCTCGCAAAGCGTTCCCAAGCGTTGGATCTCCTGAGTCAACTCAGCTTTGCTCAACCACATGGGGGGCCTCACGGGCCCCTTCGTAGAAGGTTGTACACCTCGAGGACCAGATTGCTCTGAAAGAAAGAGAGAATAGTGGTGTCAAATCCTCTGAATAAAACTCATGATGCCGTACAGTTATAAATAGATAAATTTATTTAAAAATAAATATATGTATAGGAAACAATGTACTACTTATATGCCCAATTGGCAGAAAAAAAAGTATTACGAAAGCTAAAAATTAAGGCCTATTCATTTTTGATGCAAAATTTTAATATTAACACATGCAAAACGGAATCTCTTGGGTAGCTTGTAATGCCTCCGTACTGGCTAAAACAATGTTTTTTGAACGCAAAATAGCACTATATGAAAAAAGACTAATAATTCTGAATACGTGCGCATATTCAGTTCTACATAACACACATATACACGCATAAATGTACATATAATTTAATAAATTTGTTTTAAATTATATGTGAAAATGAGCAAAATATTTTTCAAGGTAGCAGGTGCTAGTCTTTTTTTTTTTTTTTTTTTTTGACATTCTTTGGTTCTCTACCTTTGATATCTTCGCTATTTAATGTGGATCATTAAGTCTTGTAAGAGAATGGCAAAACAGATCCAAGATTTAGTCGAGATAAAGAGTTCAAGTCAAATGTATAAAAGTCTGTAATACCTCACGTACTGGACTTATTTTGGGAAGAGTGTAAAGTTGTATGTCTACGTTTTCGAATATATATATATGAAAAGTCTAGGCAACAGAAGAACTAAAAAGTAACTTTCTATTTTACCATACATTACATTAATGTTCAGAGTACTTCGGCAGATTTGTAAAATATGTAAATATAATAGTATTATGTAAAATATAACACGTAAACATATTTGATCTTTTGCCCACCTCCTTCAGAGATATGCATGAATATACACATATGAAACGCTTCTCAATATTTTTAGACTACTACTGTAAGACTTCTGCAATAGGATAGATTCCTTATATAAAATCACATAGAGAGAAAAGAAGCTTATCTCCGAAACCTCTAAAAGATACATAAAGCTTACGATAATTAAAGCCATATCTGCATACTTCGACAGATATGTAAACTAAGTAAATATAATAGTATATGTAAAATATAACGTGTAAAATTATTTGATATTTTTGCCCACCTCCCTGATAGATATGCATGTATATACACATATGAAACGCTTCACAATATTTTTAGACTCCTACTGTAAGACTTCTGTAAAGAATCTCCGAAACCTCTAAAAGATAAATAAAGCTTACTATAATTAAAGCCATATCTGCATACTACACAGCAATGTAAGTTTTTATCAAAAAATAGAGTGCTCACCTTTCATAAAGAATACTGAATAACTATAGAGGCAAAATAATTAAATAAGCTTTTTATAACGAAAAAGATGTTTGTACGAGCAGTATGGTTACAATCTTCAAACTGTGTTGCAGTAGTTAATACGTATACCAAATCCTACAAAAGTCTCTCACAGTGAGAATGTTTTATGGAATTAATACTTAATATTCCAATCACAATAATACCGTTGATAAAATTCAGTAAGGCAAGGGGTGCACAATCCATGGACCGTGAAACACAATCCATGAACCTTTATCTTTCACATGTGTGCACACAAAAAAAAAATCAATAGAAAAATTAGCAAATTGTTTAATGCATAGAACACAGACATTATCAAACATAGCTTGTTTTATAATATTAGACTGTTGGAAGAATTATAGATAATCGACCAAAATTGAAATAGAAATTAATCCTTATTAACTAGGAAAAGTTAACTGGTATAAAGATTAATGTGTACGTTTTAGACACTTCTGTTTGCGGTATGTTAAAAAGAAAATCATTTTTAACTAGCCTATAGCCCATCATATGACGGGATATGTAAATTTTTTTAATTTAACAATATTGTAAAGTACCGTATGAGGTAGGTAAAAACAAATGGTTTGTTTTTTGGCTCAGAATTATCTGGTAAACGCTTAATAATTTGTTTATCTTCATACTCCTCTCAAGAATACATTTAGAGAGATAATTCGAAATTTTCTTAGCTACGTCGAAATTATTGTCAAATTCTTTTTTTTTCCCACAGTAATTAATGGAAGTAAAGAAATGAAACTATCATTTCCACTACATCCTGGAGATAGATAGAATTTGTTCTTAATACCGGTGATAACATTTTCATTGCAACAAAAAATAATCGATGATTAAATTTAAAATTATCATATATGTACCTAATCTATCATTTAAGCCAAATATAAAAGAAAATTATTTACATAATATCTAAGCTCAGTGATAAAATGTATGAAAATAATGCAGACGATATTTAAATAATTTAAAATAAATGATTAAATGATATGGTAAAAGGAATGACGTCATAATGCTAGAGAGGAAAAAAAATGTTATTTTTACCTATTTATTATGTGACAAATTGATAAATATAATCGCCTGCTCTTAACCATGGAAAATAGGGCTTGAAATAATGACATTAAATGCTAGAAAAGTGGTGGATTTCAAACGTTGCTAACTCTAACTCTTCGAGAATCCAATATGAGTGCCTCTATCTATTCCAGGTACAACCGCTTCATAAATTCGAGGATAGACGGACAGATAACTTAGCTATTAATATATAGGGGAATTTAAATACCTTAATCAATCGTTACATGTTGTAAATATAATTTAATATGAAACAAAAATATAATTCTTCTTCTTTTCCTTCGATAACATTTCGGTGAAATACGTGTGCTCGTGATCTACATGCTATCGCCCTAAGTGGTCTTTTGTGGTTGAAAAATTCCCACTCTTGTTATAAGATTATATATGAGGAATGATACATGTTTTTGTTAATAAGTATATTAAGTTGGCTTCTTCCTACAACAGCATACCTTTAGATACAGATTTATCTAAATATAGCCCGCTCATTGAGATATATAGCCGTTTGGATTAGCAAATTATTTAATGCACAGAACACAGACATTATCAAATATAGATTGTTTCATGATATTAGACTGTTGGAAAAAAACATAGATAATCGACGAAAATTGAAATAAACATTAATCCTTATTAACTCGGAAAAGTTAACTGGTATAAAAATTAATGTGTAGGTTTAAGACATTTCTGTTTGCGGAATGTTAAAAAAAATCATTTTTAACAGCCTATAGCCCATCATATGACGGGATCAGTAAATTTTTTAATCTTCAGTGCTGTAAAGTACCGTATGAAGCAAGTAAAAAAAATGGTTGTTTCTTGGCTCAGAATTATCTGGTACACGCTCAATAATTTGTTTATCTTCATACTCTTCTAAAGTCTCCCGATACTGTGAATGCAGTTTAGAATCCTGTTGAATACATTTAGAAAGATAATTCGAAATTTTCTTAGCTACGTCGAAATTATCGTCAAATTCTTTTTTTTTCCACAGTAATTAATGGAAGTAAAAGAATGAAACTATCCTTTTCACTATACCCTGGAGGTAGATAGAATTTGTTGTTAATACCGGTGATAACATTTTCATTGCAACAAAAAATAATCGTTGATTAAATTTAAAATTATCATATATGTACCTAATCTATTATTTAAGCCAAATATAAAAGAAAATTATTTATCTAAGCTCATTAATATCTAAGCTAATTAATATCTAAGCTCAGTGATAAACGTATGAAAATAATGCAGACGATATTTAAATAATTTAAAATAAGAAATGATTCAATGAGGTGGTTAAAGGAATGACGTCATAATGCTAGAAAAATGTTATTTTTACCTATTTATTATGTGACAAATTGATAAATTTAATCGCCTGATCTTAACCGAGGAAAATAGGGTTTGAAATAATGGCATTAAATACTAGAAAAGGGGGGGGGGAAGTAGTGGATTTCAAATGTTGCTAACAATAACTCATTGAGAATCAATATGGATGCCTCTATCCCTTCCAGATACAACCGCTTCATAATTTCGAGGACAGACAGACAGATAACTTAGTTATTATTATATAGGGGATTTTAAATACCTTAATCGTTAGATGTTGTAAATATAGTTTAATATGAAGCAAACATATAATTTTTTTTCTTTTCTTTCGATAACATTTCTATGATATACGTATACTCGTGATCTATATTCTATCACCAGAAGTGGTCCTTTGTGGTCGAAAAATTTCCAACCCTTGTTACAAGAGTATGTATGAGGAACGATACATGTTTTTGTTAATAAGAATATTAAGTTGGCTTCTTCCTACAACAGCATACCGTTAGATACAGATTTATCTAAATATAGCCCGCTCATTGAGATATATCGCCGTTTGTCACTGTTTTTAGCGCGATGACACGACCACACCATTAAAATAGAAACCGAAACCCGCGTGCGGGGAAAAAAGACTTGGATTTTGCTCAATTGTTTCGCGTGGTAATGGGGAGAAAAAAACCTCCTTTTGGCGCTTGTTAATTATACATTCACCTTTTTCCTGCCGTATATACCGCTCGTTAGCGAGAACCCGATATGCGTTCCTGTTTCCGTCCAATTAATTGAAGTTCGCGAACACGAGCAGCAATAAGCCTAACAAAGGACCAATGTCAACAAATACCAGAAGTCCTCGACAAAGGGAGAGGAAGTACGTAAACAAAGGAGAGCTCATGAGTTAGGTGCTGAGAAGTGGCAACGAACTCTGGATTAAGAATAGTGTCTTCAAAAATGAAAGCGGCCCGACCCTTTTGTACTGATTCCAAGTCGAAGGGATTCGATTTTTCATTTTCGCACTTTTTTTTTTTTTTTTAAAGGTAAAGGTCCTCTTCCCAGAACTTTGCTAGGATGATGCCTATTTTATTTTTAACGTCTTTCTCTTTTTCCCCGCTAACACTGCTACTGAACTTCAAGGAACAAATCTCAAAGTTTATAGACCTCCACGGCATTTTTTGTTACTACTGCGACAGTAAACAAATCTCAGGGCTAACCGATTTTTATTGTTATGAATCAACTACAAAAGTAGCATTTACCTTCTAACCCTTTATACTTATACTTTTAACTGTAGAAGGTTTGAGACAGAAAGGATGTACTGGTAATGGCTTTTTAATTATACGGAATATACTAATTTCTTTCCTTGATAAATTCAGGTTGGAATAATGAAGCCCTTACATAAAGACAACAATTGCAATTTATAAACCTCACATTCTACTTCGATCAACAGACATTGAGTTAGACAATACATAAACGGATTTGACTGTCGAACAATCCATTATGCATGATTAGACTGTTGGAACAATCTATTCGTGCATACTGCATTACAAATGTTGGTTACGCAAGTTTTAATGAAAAATCTATTTCTAACCATTTTAATATTTGAATTAATAATCAGCAATTAATTACTAATGAATAGGGATCCTCAAAATTCAACAATAGCGCAATTTTTCCAAATTAGCCCACATCATCGAATTTCTATTTAAAATTGAGAAATACGAATATATCCGTCGGAAAAATTTAAATAGTGAATTTTATCTGTTTATTTTATATTTTTACTCGTTTTCCATTTTTATCCGTTTTTATGAGAACAATAAATTAAAGTGTCAGGAAATGGCACAATAAATGTGAAATAGGAAATACTAAACTGCAAGAGGATGCTAGCCTATTTCTGAAACCCATTACTGATTTTTTCTATAGGTAGAAATATTTTCCCTGCAATGTGGAAGTACTTGCCTTGATTCTACGAATCTGTCTATACAATACCACAGAGAATGTTAACAAGAATGTTTATTATGGGAGCACCATATATGCTTTCCACTATATCTATATAAGCGGGACATGTTAACCCTTATATAACGGGTTGCCTATAAGGCAGATCGTAACATCACAGGCAACAATATGAGAAAAGTTAAAAAATTAGTCACCGAGGTTTAGACATTGAAAGAACGAAGAGAGGGAACACGCCTCAAAAACTCTACACCTAGCGGCCAATTTAGAAAATTCCCGAACAAAACGGAGATGCACATTATCGGAGACAGATTTTCACAAAGATTTTGACTAATATTTTTACATAGATTTTAACCCAGATAGTGCTTAGCATTTTACATAGAACTTCTTGTTAGCTGATCTCTCAGCTCGTACCGAACCTATAATGAAGTGGGAACTCGTCCACCCAACGTTCTGCTAATGAAGTTCTTTAACTAAAACAGTGTCTTATTCTTATCAGGAATGTAACCATCCGTCTTGGACTCCGTCTTATTACATTATATATATATATATATATATATATATATATATATATATATATATATATATCATGGACGAATGGTTAAGGCAGAGAAGACACATTTCATTTCATACATAAGAACTTCTTTATTGTAATCCTTTTGTCCATAGCTTTGCCATTTAGAAATATTTTATTCTCATAATTAGCCACGACAAGCGTGGAGGATGTTATCAGCCCGAGTTCCCGCTCAGAAGTGTCTCTTTTGGCGTAGTTATCTAAGCAAAATTCCTATGTTTACTTCCACGTCGGCATTTTTAATCTGTATAGTTCTGCTCGAGGATGTGTCTTTCTCCTATTACGTTACCTATACGTTCTCCTATATCGTTAATGAGTTCTAATTATTTTTAATTATAATTTGCTTTATTATTAACCCCCATTTTTAAACCTGACTACATATATATATATATATATATATATATATATATATATATATATATATATATATATATATATATATATATATAATGCTAATTTTGTTCATTTTTAGACTCATCGATAGTTGCTAAGTCCATGGTGATTTTACCCTTACGTTTAAAATATTAGTTTCTGTGGTAACAACGGTTTGTGTTCTTACGAAAAAAATTCTGATTTAGACGCAGCATTTACAGTTCATTATAATAATAATACAATAATTATTGTTTCCTGTTTGTTAAAAATTAACGGGATAATAGTCCTGAAACAACGCAATTTTAGCCTTAATGGAGTATGCTTTGCTTCCATTCTTTTTAAGAATCTTTTTAAAATTTCAGTTTTTTGGGGTCACTCCGCTAAACAAAATACATTATTATACAACGAATTGAAAAGATAGGAAAACAAAAATATTTTTT
>CM063506.1:122744373-122749373 GCA_032207245.1 Pardosa pseudoannulata | reverse complement strand
TCGTCAGAAAACGTACTAGTACGTGTCCTGCATACAGTGTGTTAACATAAGGGCGAAAACTGGGTGTGTCCACGTTCAATATCTTTAAAAATCGAAACACATTGTTTTAAAACACACATTAAAGAGAAACCGGCTTGATTTGAATGAAATCGAACAGGATTTATAGATTTTAGCATAATTATGTTGGCCTGCAATCGAAATAAAAACAAATTAAATTTCAGCCAGGAAGTTACTTCGCAGTTGACTCAAACCATTTTGAAAATGTTTAAAATATGAAGAAAATAAAATTATCCTCTATGTAAGATCATAAGACACAGTAAGAGTTGATGAACAGAAAGTTTCTACGATGTTTAGGTATTAGTATGATCTATTATAAACTCTGAGATCAACACAATTATACAGTATTATGCAATCCACTTTTATTTTAAAGTAACAGCCATTCAGATTTAATGCTTATTAAGGTGAAAAATAGTTTTACGCTGTAAGTACTATAAGTCTTTCTGTGGTTCTTAATTTATTGAGCAATTATTTTATTCCAAAAGTTTAAAACAAGGATATCTGTCTCATTCAAACGAGAGTTTCTAACATCACTTGAGGCACTGACTTTGTAAGGAGTGCAAGTCCTCCAAACCAAACATTGAAGTAGAAGAAAAAAATATTGTAGGGAGATACTTAAGCATTAATAATTAACAAAATGCTCATATAAAAGTTACTTTATATTTTGGGAAAATTGTAAATGTACAACAGTTTTACATAATACAGCATCTCAGATAGCATGCATACTTGCAGCAAGTTGGATTGTTTCTGGATAATATCTTGTCATAACAAATTTGATGAGACAAACTTGCTACAAAACTCAAAACTCCTACAAGTTTGACGGAACATAAAGCTACCACTCCTTTGCAATGCTATTTTGCTGCCAAACTCTGGCAACCCTGTCATGACAAATTTCAAGCAAGCGAAAATTCTTAGACTTACTGCAGTCTTGTTTCAAACTTGCAGACTTGTCATGCTGAACTTACTGCAAGTTTGCAGCTTGTCTGTTGCAAGTTTGTTGCAAACTAAATTTGCTGTCTGGGATAGTAAATGAGATGCGGCTTCTTCAACTGCAGTTATTGCACCATCTGCTCTTATGCAAATTTAAACAAAATTAAACATTATGCAAATTTAAACTAAATGCCCTATCAAATCACTCTTTTCAGTGCTAATATTCCAGGAACTTTGGATTATTTTGAGCATAGTAGTTTCTCGATTTTGGGGACTATCACTCTTTTCAATGCCAGCGACCTGTATACTAAAAAAAACCTTGAACTAATTTTTTTCCACATACATATCTGTTCTCCAAAATAAAATTTACGGGAATATTTAGTTTTAAATATTTTATATTTAACATCTGATGTCGCACAAGTCTTAAAATCAAGATTTCGTTTGGGGCGCTTCTGTCTATTTTCTGCTTATTGTTTAACCCTTTCGGGGGCCATTTATTTCTCACTCCACATTTCCAAACTTTCAAAACACAACTGCTAATTTTATTCAATCGATTGAACAATAGATGACAGCGAAAAACCGAAGCGGGAATTAGTCTTCCCGTCATTGTAATAGCAAGACCAATATATTAGAATGGGTTTTGCGCTTCCCACAAATGTATTTTGAAAGATTGTGTAGGTGGGAAGTAATCTTCCCAAGGCCCGCGAAAGGGTTAGAGTCAATTAATTAAAAATGGCTACGAAGATCTATGAAAACAATAGGATTTGAACACACAAAAACAGCGGTACCAAAGAGCAGCATCCTACCTATTTATCCATTGTTCAGCCTAAAATATTGGGCCAAGAATAAAAAAAGTTGAAGGTATACGGAATTAAGTGATACAGTTTAGAAAATAAATAGGAGGAAATTAAAAAGGCGTTATTTCGATCTCTAAACCAACTACAATTTTTTGAATTAATAAGAATAATCTTTATTAAACAGATAGACACAGTAAAGATAAAATATGCCTGCCTCAAGAATGTTTAACATGGTACACTACAGAAAGTAGTAAAAGAAACAAATCTGTTTTTTTATGTAGAATAAATTTAGGTATTCTGAACATGGAAAGGCTTGTTCTTGGAAGCGGCACTTTTAAAATAGCACGGAGAAATACATATGCCCGTTTCCTCGATTAATAAGTCATGTGTCATTTTTAAGTTCTCCACGTGTTCAACCAATCACTCACGTCCAATTGGAGGCTTTATTCAAACGAGATAAGGTGAAGAAGTTTCTTTTTTCTTTTCAACTCAAATCACTAGTGCCGTCTAATTTCGGGCCTTGGACACGACCCAACGTGCGGCGATACATAAATATACCCGCCCGTTTGAGAGCGGAAACTAAATTAAGTTACTTTCATTTCTTTTTAATCACATGCATAATTCATCTTTAATATCCCTTCACTTTGTATCTTGCTTTTCAACTTACGTGTACAGGCGAATTTTGCTAACTTAACTATTTCGAAAGCAAAGTACTGTTCAGTGGAAATAACTAACTATGTTATTTTTTCTTACATTAAACCCCCTCTCATATGATCCAGTGTTTCTCAAATTTGTTTGTGCGATAGCAGAACAGTCAAACTTCTTTTCAAAAGTTTCCGCGACCTCTGTAGCTCAAACATAAAGAGGAAAGGGCGTGGAATATCAAGATCCCTCTAGATGGTTTGGTTTGTTTTGGAGAGCTACGGCCTACTTTTTTGCAACGTGAGGGCTAATGAGACCGGGATCTACTGCTTAAAGCAGATTCCGAACAGCTACGAATATCCATGCCATAGTGAGATTCGAACCCACGAACTCGTGTACCGCAGGCCAGCACCCTAACCATTCGGCCATCATTCGGCTTAGTTGGGTATGGAGCGCTACAGTCTATTTTTTGCAGCATGAGGGGTTATGAGACAGGGACCTACTGCTTAAAGCCGATTCCAAACGGCTACAAACACCCATGCCACAGAGGGATTCGAGCCCACGAACTCCAGTACCAAAGATTGCCGCCCTTTCTATTCGGCCATAGTTCGGCAGCTTCCACTGGAAGTAAAGGTGGTTTGCTATATGAGATTACTCTTTCTCAATGTTAACCTATGAAAAAAATAATTTGTGGCTTGCTAGGATTTTAAGAATTTTTTTTAAAAATATGTAGCAAGTGATAGAACATAAAATTATCTAGGATGCTAACTTTTTCCTTTTTTCAGTTCATGTATGTTAAACTTTCTTATTTGTGTTTGTAAAAGAGCATACCAAAATGCCTCACAAATAATTTATAATTAACTATAGTTGTCTCGATTTTTTTTTAAACAAGAGGGAAGATAATATCCTAGAGAATTCGCTATTATATCACGTAGTATAACTTCTTTAAAGTATTCTTAATTTGCGAACCGGCTAGAGGAAATTTTAATTTTTCGTTGGTTAACACTGAGCGAGGCAGGTATTGTTTCCACCTTAAGAGCAGCTGTAGCTTTGTTGGCAAAGGTGTCAACTCACAGCCGTTGGATTGCGGGTTCGAGACTTGAGCCGGTCAAAGGCAGTCATGTTCACGAACAATTTTTAACTATAGAACATGGTCATAATATCCTCCAAGTTCAAACGACACCTCTAGAAGTGGCAGGCTTAGCATGGGACTCTTCTGCTGTTCGATCACCGTTTCTAAATTACGAAAATCAACTTTTAACTCAAAGTTATTTCTTCACCGTACCGGTGCTCTTCAAAAACGAAAGGCACAACCCTTCGCCTTAAATTGGTAGCCTTAGGCTGGCTCATCCAAGGGGCATTAATAGGAGCAACAGCCAAGAGTTACGGTTGGTTGGTTTGCAGTGCTACTGTCTACTGTTTTGTTAAACGAGTACTAATGAGACCCAGATCTACAACTTAAAGCATATTCCGAGCATCCATACCAGCAATGGGATTCGAATAAAAGCAGCGTTCTATCCATTCGGCCATTGTTTGACAACAGGAATTAAGGATTTTTCTCGCTTTTAACTTTCTCTGTGAACAAAAGATTGTTATAGTAATACAAAATGTATTTGATTTCTAACTTATTTTTAAAAAATGACAATGCAATAGCTTATTAACGGAAATACAATATAAATACACGGCCCACTTTAATCATGCTAAAGTTTTCCTTATAAAATTAAAGATAATTAAGCAACATCCTAAATCTAGTACCAATCGCTGTCTTATCCAGTGTCTTATCCTTAACATATTTTAGAGAACAAAAATTTTAAAACAGAACTTAGAATTAACGTGTAACCTCACTTTAGAGAATATCGTCGATGATAATAATAAATTTCAGACAGCTGTGCGTATGTGAAACTACAATGTTTTGTTGACAGCAACTTGAATTTGGTTTAAAGCGCTACGGTATATTTTTTGTTACTTAGGCAGATTCTGAACATCCACGACTACCTATGCCAGCAGTCTACCTATTCGTCATCTCATTTGATCATAGTTCGGCACCGAGAGAAACTTGAAAACCATCTTTTCCAATACACTCACAAAATAGCGTATTGCAATATTATTCCTTTTTTCTATGCCTCACACATCGAAACACCATTAATATAAATTCCAGTTACGAGAGAGTGTTTATTATATACCCTGCGTGAAATTCCGGGATTTGATTCGTGCATAATAGTCACAAAATACGAAACTAAGTCACGATAAAAGAGAATTAATGCTATCATTTATACTTTAAGTTCAATCATTTTAAAATCGCGAGAGGTGTGAGGGATCAAATCGTGGCAGCTCGGATTCTTGCACGATAGTTTCTAGAGCACAGCTTTCACAGAGATTATATATGTATGAAGAAAAAAACAACAAACACGTGTGAATTTAACAGAATGTTTCTGCCGTTGAACTTTTTGTTGCTGATTTTTGTTATTGGAGAAACTGTCTGTTTCCGGACGATTGGACAGGTTCCAGAGGTTCTCACTTCTCTACGTTAGGGGGGAAAATCCATGTTGGTGCAAGAAAAAACAAACGTTCTAA
>CM063506.1:122729373-122739373 GCA_032207245.1 Pardosa pseudoannulata | reverse complement strand
TTATTGAATTCTTAACTATGAAAGTATCAAGTCTATGCAGGTCCTAGCGAAAAATTTTCTATTGGAAGGGGGATTTTCCCCTTCAACTGATATCTAAAAATTAATAGGGCAATAGTTACAGAAACATGAATACAGCACTCCTCATTGGGGCTTAAAACCCTTACATATTCCCTCTTGGCAACACTAATGGGTCTTCTAGTCTTTCCTCATCCATTATATGCTGAAAGAGGGCTGAATGCGTAGGGTACTGCTCATCGGTTCCGATGTTCATGGGTTCTAATTCCACTGCTAGCACGGATGATCGTAGCCGTTCGAATCGGCTTTACACTAGGTTTACGGGACGTGTCATTTTGATCCATTTCGAATTTCATAAGGAAAATTATAAAAACCTTTGCATTATTATTTTATTTCTTGTACTGACTTTTACCTATTTAACGAGGTAAATATATATTGAAGATTATTTTGTTTAAAAGCGTTGAAAAATTGAGATTTTCTATGGGGTATACCTATCCCCTCTACGGATATGCGTCAATTTGACGCGATCGTAATGTAGACGAAGTTTTTAGTAAATTAGTTCTACTCATGCAAATATTAAAACAATAATAAATAGGAATGTATCGACAATACTTCGATACGGTATCCGACAGTTATCTCAAATGAAACAAGCAATAAGCAACAGTAGAAAGAACGAAACGCAGAATGTCAGTTGACGTCAGTGTGAAGAGATTTTGAAAGTTTTAGTTGCTTGGTTCGAGTATTGAAAAATAAAATACTAGAATATTTTTAATTAGTAATATTACTGAGAACCTCATATTTTCATTTTTTACTTACATGTATAATTACATTGCTTTCTGAGTGTTGTTGTATATATTTGTTCATATGTCAAATTGACGTGTATTCGTAAAGGTAAGTGTATAAGAAACATCCGTAAACCTAGTGTTAAGCAGCAGATCCCGATATCATTAGTCCTTTTTTCAGCAAAATGTAGGCTGTAGCGCCTCAAACTGAACCTTATCCATTTCCATTCACAAACATATTAGAAAAATCGACAAGAAATTCGCAATGCACCACCTGTCACCTTAATTGTTCAGTAAACTGATCTTGAAGACAGAAAAATATCACCGTGTACTATTTTGTAAACTTATTTTTAATAAAAATAAATAAACCTTAAAAAAAAGGAAAAATTTCAGCATCTTTTTCATTCTACCTCACCATGAATATGAAGCTAATTAAAAGAAGACTTTTTTTCACGCACAGTGGGTGTTTTTCCATTAATCAAACTTCGAAAGAGAGAGTCGCGGTTTTTTTTTTATGCCCCTAGGTGAAAGAAGGTCGCTGGCAGTTTTTTTTTCTCGTTGTGTACTGAACGCTCTGACGATTGCATCCAAATCGAAATACGAGCAAGATGTACGCGTAATTATTTCATGAAACTACCGTATCACGCTTTTCTCCCGGAACACCTGCACGGCTGGTCATGGAAACACGTGTTTGTTCTGAAAGTTAGTAAGAACTACATCTAAAAAAAGATGAGAAGATGTGCATTGAAGAAGATTAGCAGCATTTCTGAAGCTGCTAAAGTGTATTATTGTTGATGTTGTTCTTCATATGTTTCAACTTCATTTTTTTTCACGTAAAATATTAACAATCTACCAAGTGACAGATATTTACTTCATCTTTAGGGAGGAGTAAATGTGGGAACTTCTTTATTGATACTTCCCAGATAGCAAATTTAGTTTGCAGTAAACTTACAGCAGTCTTGTTTAGCAAGCCTGCAAACTTGTAGCAAGTTCCGCATGACAAGTCTTCAAGTTTGAAGCAAGACTGCAACAAGTCTAAGATTTTTCGCTTGCTTCAAGGTTGTCATGACAAGGTTGCTACAGTTTTGCAGCAAAATAGCGTTTCAAAGGATTGATTGCTTTATTTTCCGTCCAACTTGCGAGAGTTTTGCTGTAAGTTTGTCTCGTCAAATTTGTTATGGCAAGATATTATCCAGAAAAAATCAAACTTGATGCAAGTATGCATGCTATCAGGGTTATCACATGTCAACCTGTACGCATTGAAAAAGCAACGGATTTAGCCTAAGATTCCTTTTTCCCCGATGAAGAATGGATGGACAGCTCAAATGAAAGGGAAAATTTTCAACTGCTTAAAGGCCTTATTACACGTCAATCTTAGACAAAATAAATGGATGGAAAATACATCACTATCACAAAAAAAAACCTGCATTCTTCATTGGTGAAATGAGTAAAACTTAAACCGTTACTTTTTTAATGTATTCAAGTTGATGTGTTATAAAACCTTTATGCATACTTCTAGAGATTATTATATAATACGTATTTTTCTTACACAACTTTAACGCAAATCCATTCCAAAATCACAAATTTATACAGAATTTATTTAAATGGTTTCCAGACAGCTGATGATTATTTAAATGGATTCCAGATAGCTGAGCTTATTTTAACATCCACTGGTTCATTCGATCAAATTACCTTTTTATGATGCTTTAACCCGATGGCAGTTTATAATTATTTAATCATTTTTCTTTTGGAAATTCTATACTTTAAAAAACAACCCTTTCAATTCTTTGACGAAATTTCTATTTTCTTATCCAACTCCAATAATCCTGTTGGCGACCGCCAAACACCAAACCCTATTTCAAACCACTGTAATCCAGACTGTATTATTGGTTAGCATACCGCTGTAACCCATACTGTATTATTGGTTAACATATTGTGCTTTCACCCGATGGGCTATGGTTCGATTCCAGAGTACGGATTGGGTGTATTTGAGCTGTCCTCTCTTACGGAGCCTCTCACTCTCTCTCTCATATATATATATATATATATATATATATATATATATATATATATATATATATATATATATATATATATATATATATATGTGTATATATGTGTTTATAGTTATTTGGGTTTAAGAACGACATTAATTTGTCTTCTAAATGTATACATCTACAATATTTTCCGTTAATTTAAATTTTTCCAAAGAGAAAAACTTTGTGATAGAGGAAAAAACCTGCTTCGATTATGAAAGTAAAACCCAAAATTACATTGAAATCGGGAATAAACTTGAAATTAATACACTTGCGTTGCTTTTGCAGCCGAGAATCTACTTATCACGCAAAACAGGAAGAAAATAATGTTAAGCATTACACCAAGTAGCTATTTGGTTTATAAATCCCAGGTTCCCAGCATGGAGTGATAAAACTAATTAAAAGAATCATGGACACCCCACCTAATCATGAATTCTGAACAGGAACAACCCCAAAAAACAGTCACGTGATGGCCATCTCGTGACAAGCCTACCATTTCAGTCACGAAAATTTTAAGATATCAGAGATATGAAATCCACCAATAAAACGAGTCCAGCTAACCTACTTTCACTATTTAGGTCAGTAACAACTTGAATTTTCCCCATAAACACTTATTTTCCACATAATTATGATTTTAAAAGTAAGACGAAAATTATGAGAAAAATTACGGTGGTCGAGATACGTACAAAGTTAAAATATCTCACTTTCACTTGAAAATGAAAGTAAGAACCGAGCTTAGCGCGACTTACTATTTTTTAGTGTAATAAACTAGAGTTTCTCTGGGTATGTTCCGTGGAACCGTTGGTTTCTTCAGACGACCCTAAGAGATTCCTTGAAAAAATTTTAAACACCCTCGACTCTCAGTAGTTCTATGAAGCTATAATTCCTTAATGAGCAATACAGTTTAAAGAAATATGAATCAAAAATACATTGGTCATAAACTAAAAACCTTCTCGTTTTCCTTGAAAAAAGTATGAAACACTTAATGAACTGACATCAAAGTGTTTAATGTCATCTCTTTATTAAGCAGTGTCAGAATTCTGGTGGTGTTTAGAAAGATATTAACCATGATTATCCGAAAATTATCTGTGCTGTTACTATTTGCAATGGTCTATGTTCGAGAAACTGATTTTCCTGCAAGTGCCTTGCAAAAACTAAATACCGAAATATATTGGATGCAGACCAAGATATGAGAATAAAACTTCCTCCAATTCAGTCAAACTTTAAAGAAATTTATGGCAGTCAAATATAAAGCCATTTATCCCATTGATACGTTTCATCAATGCATCATTTTATATTAAAAACTAGCATATAGCCCGTCATATGACGGGATCAGAAATTTTTTTAATTTTACAGAACTGTAAAGTACCCTATCAGAGAATTAAAAAACGGTTTGTTTTTTGCTGAGAATTATCTGGTACACGCTCAATAATTTGTTTATCTTCATACTTCTGTAAAGTCTCCCGATACTTTAAATGCATTTTAGAATCACCTTGAATTTATTTAGAAAGATAGCTGACCACTGCGGAATGTAATTGGTGCAAAGATGTGGGTTAGGGGAAATTGTCCGTTTGACGAAGTTCAATAGCGATACTCGGAAAGCGACGTCAAAAGGCGAGAGGTACAGTTAATTCCCAAAAAGCGAGAGAGCTGGATCAGTGATACAACGATCAGTGATCAGAGATGGGACTGTTTGAATGCCCCCTATAGTTCAATGTACATTGATTGAATCAAAGAAATCTTTAAGATTGATTTGGTTTGGTTTTGGAGCGCTACGGTATACATTTTGCAACACGAGGGCTAATGAGACCGGGGCCTACTACTTAAAGCCGATTCCGAACGGCTACGAACATCCATGCCAAAGTGGGATCCAAACCCACGAAGTCCGGTTCCGAAGGCCAGCACCCTAACCATTCGGCATCTTTAAGATTGAAGATCCCGGTTACAAGTCATTCCGGTTCACAGGTAAAAGACTGCGTTTCAAACCTAACATACGAAAGCGACCGAAATAAACATGCTCCGTCCCCAACTATTAGAACGACTGTAAGGGGAACCATTACTCCTTTTATATTTAATAAATATCGATCCCTTTTACAATTATGCTGACAAAAAGTTTTTCGTTTTAAACTTCACTCGCTTTGAATTTTACTAACTCTAGCTCATCAAGAATCCAGTATGTATGCCTCTATTCATTCCAAGTCCAATCACTTCATAAATTCGCGGACAGACGGGCAGAAAACTTAGGCCGTTATTATATAGGACAGGGATGGGTAAAGTACGTCCAGCGGGCCAAATCCGGCCCTCCGTAAGGTTTTATCCGGCCCGAGGATAGAATTTTAAGTTGACGGTCCGAGGCAATTAAAAGAAATATATATTTATGCATTATATATCCATCCCTTTTTCCACTTTGTTTAAATATTATATCCCATATTTATTATCTCACGCCCAGAAGATCAGCGGTATATTTGCTTCTTATATCTGAACAAGTATTTTCAACTTTAACCTTAGAAAGTATAATTTCAGAAGTAGACTGACAGATGAGCATTTAGCCTCGTTCCTTAAAATCAGTACATCTCACTTCGAACCTCAGCATAAGGAACTTTTAAAAATGAAATCGCAATTTCATTCATCTCATTAACATATTTAAACCGTAATACTTGTATATTGTTTTTAAAATTTTAGAAAAAATTATATGGGCTCTCCAAACTTATTTTCTTTCGATTTTTGGCCCGCGACTAAAAAAGTTTGTCCAACCCTGATATAGGGAATTCTTGCTTCCACGTCACTTTTTTAAAATATTGTGTACATTTTTATACTTATTTATATAGATTAATTTTTATGTTTATGATTAATCCATGACAAATAGACCCTTAGGTCCTCATTAAGTAATATTATTCATGCGTTTGGTTGCTATGTTTGTGGTAAGGAACGGGTTCCGTGGGATATGAATTTTGAAAACCACTATAATGAACAATGTCCGAAACTCAGAAAGTCATTTCTTCAAGGACAAAAATAACTTTTGCCGATTCAAACACTTTTATTTGTATTCTGATTGCTATTATTAAGCAACAGCTTGACAGAGTGAAAGCGAAAATGAAATTCTTTCTGTAGAGACAGCATGATGTTCTTCGAGATCCACATCCTAACATCGTAGGCCAGCCAGATAAAAGGTGAGTAATACAAGACCAATATAACAAAAAGAGTGTCTCGCATTTCCGTCAACCTGAAGTTTTCAGGTTTCATCCGCTCATTAGCTTTTTTATCTCATGATAGATTATAGAAGGGATTTCTACCTCAATATCTCCCCCTCTCTATTCCTCAATCACGACCCTCACATCAAAAAGACATCTGGTCTTTCTAATGCAATGTGCATATTTGTCGCGTGAATATGAAACAGTGCGCATAATTGCCTATCGTCTATTTATATTGCCATCAGGTGAATATTAAGAGGAGATAGGAACTAGAGAAAGAGGGTGGGAGGCTAAAATGTTTGGCCCCGCCCTGTCCCTAGCGTTCGTCTGAGTCATAAAATTGCCTCTCACGCACTTGTCAATTTCCCTTTTTGATAAGCTATTATTGTGGCGACTGCAGCTAAACGAATGACCGATTGACTGACTTTATTATTGTTTAAGTCTGAATCACACCTACGCGGCTGAATCACACAAACCACGAGTTAGGTCTTAATTTCAGAGCTTGTTAAGAAAATATAGTAAAGAATCACAAAGAATTTCTTTCAGTTATTTGAATTGTTCTGTACCAGAGGTGGCCAAGCTCCTTGATAATCCGAGCCGTTTTGCAAAAAAATTGAAATTTTTCGCGAGCCGCAATTAAATACGTATTTAAAAGGTATGCAAAAAAGGTATTAAAAATTATTTTACAGAAATTATATTTAATAAATGCTATCTGGAAATTGTTCTTCCTTAAAATTTTCAAGGAAATTTTTGAATGTTCGATGATTTTTTGCATTGGTGCGAATGAAATTTACAATGTGTTTCACTGTTTTCATAACATCAGGATATTTTAAATATTTTATAACGAGATGCTCTCGGTGAATTCTGTAGTGAATCTGTATGAATTGTAGAATTTGAGAATCATCTCTTGAAAACCCAATACCGATTTTTTTTACCCAACATTGTCGGAGCTCCATCAGTTGTAATAATTTTTTAAAAATATAACAACACAAAAATGAAAAGGGAACTCTGGTACAATTATCCAAGAGCCACAAATAATCCTTCAAAGAGCCGCATGTGGCTCGCGAGCAGCAGGTTGGCCACCCCTGTTCTATACTATCAAAGTATGGTTAAAACATCTTGGTGCCTTCTAGAATAATATTAAGCATATATTTTTTTAGTAACAATGGCTATAATTCGAAGAAACTTTCAGATAAAATGTTAATGAGGAACATGGGGGGAGGAATCATCGGTTACACTAGTGATTCTCAACCTTTTCTAGGTTACTGCCCTCTTGCGAAAAAATATTCTAACGTCCCTCTTCCATTATAGTTAATTGTACCAAATATTAAAATATTGTTGCATTTTATATATACCTATTTTATTAGTCCGCTTATCTATTAAGAATCACAAAATAGAAATCAAATCAAACGGTCATTAAATGAAGTAATAATTATTCATTACAATATTAAAATCAAGCACAAAATCAATAAGAAAATTAAAAGTCTAACTATATTATAGAAATTGGTGGAGTTTAATTTATTAAGGCCGGGTTCCAATTTCGTTAACATCCTTGAAATTTTAGATATATGGCTAGAATGATTATTTATAAAACAATGTATTTTCAAAATATTTTATTTTTTTCGCAGGTAGTTATTCCACGCCCTCCAAGACTGCGTTAACCCCCACCCCCTTTGCTTCTGAAAATTCCATTGCCCTTTAGAAGGCTGTAGTGACCACAGGGGAACAATACTGCTCTCGTTGGTGACCTATGGGTTAGACCAGTTAGTGTATAGCAAACTACTAAAGAAAAAAAATTTGATATTGTTTAGCGGAAATAGGGTCTACACTAATTTATGTTAAGAAAAAAAAAATTATCCTTCTTGAAATCGAACTGAATAAGCTAGCGAGAAAACAGAATATTTTACCAAAGCAGAAGTAAAGGAGTATAGGAGGAGGAATGCAACGGTTTGAAAAAAATCGATATTTAATAAAACAATTTATCTTTAATTGTGCAATTTTATGATAGCTTAATGCGTTGACATAGAAGACATATCAGTACGCACAATGCAAGCTCAATTGGAGGTTGGGAAGTTGAAAAATTTATTGCAAGATTTAGACCAGGGGTGGCCAACCTGCGGCTCTCGAGCCACATGCGGCTTTTTGAAGGATTATTTGTGGCTCTCGGTAAATGTACCCGAGTTCCCTTTTCATTTTAGTTTTATTATATTTTAAAAATATTACGACTGATGTATCTCCGGCAAAGCTGGGTAAAATAAATCGGTCTTATTGTCCTTTTAAGTGATGATTCTCAAATTCCACAATTCATACCGATTCACTGCAGAATTCACCGAGAACATCTCGTTACAAAATATTTAAAATATCCTGATGTTATGAAAACAGTGTAACACATTGTAAATTACATTCGTACCAATGCAAAACATCATCGACAATTCAAACATTTCCTTGAAAAATTAAAGAACGAAAAACTTTCAAATGACATTCATAAAATATAATTTCTGAAAAAATATTTTAATACCTTTTAAATACTATTTAATTGCGTCTCGCGAAAAATTTCAAATTTTGAAAAATGGCTCGGACTATCAAGGAGCTTGACCACACCCATGATTTAGACCATAACAGACATACGAGGAGAGTTAAAATAGCAATATAAAAAGTTAAAACACACACACTTGAGAGTGGGGGTAGAAATGAGAATAGAAAAGAACTGAAAATACAATCGTAAATGTCAATCATCGTTAATATTGAAAATTCTCGCAATAAAATCTTAACTGAAACGAAAACGCTTCGGTTGAAATATGGCCTTCATAAAAACTTTTCTTTACAAGCGAAAGTGAAAGCAAGTCATTTTAATGGATATATTGAACCCTTTTGCAAGAGAAACAATCTAGTATTTAAATGAATGCACGAGAAAATATTTATAGTCGAAGAAAGTGTACAATTACGTCGACACATTTCTATTTAAAGATAAAGTACGTGTGATAAATCTGAATTACAAATTTTCCAAAAACGATTTAAATAATTGTATTTCTTTCTCAACCTGTAGGTGACGATTTAAAATAGCTTCATCTCTATTACCTACATCTTTTTTTGTTTAACATATTTCTAATTAAATCAGTTAGGGGTAATAAAAAGTCCATTGACACATTTAAAAAAGTCGCGTGGGACATGCATGAAAAACTGATAAACATAAATTTCAATTACCTCTTCAGTTCTTTTAAGATGCCGAGAAATATGATAGCTGTTTTCTTCCCACTTTAAACCAAGAATACGTCTTTGATTAAAGAGGCTTAAAATTCGACTGATGGGCGACAAATTTGATTGACAAACTAAAGAAGGAAGCCATTTTCGGTAACTCTTTCCTTTTGAGAAGTTAGGAACATACTATAACTTGGTGCAGACTACGCAGATTAAATTTTCCCCCTTTGTTTTGACAGTTTATGTAAATTCTAGATGAAAAATATTTTTTTTTTTTATCCAATTTAGGTGTTTTATTTTTTTCGTAAAAGGACATCGACATTACATTGTGTTTATGAAAAATAGCAATTTAAATTTATGAAACTTTATATACATCTACTATTTAAAGTAATTAAAATGTATTTTCTTACAATTTAATAAAAGTATATCCAAAATATTTTAAATATAAAAATTTTTAAACTCAACGAAGTATTTAAAAGAATAATTTTTAGTTTTTTACATTAGCATTATTATTTTAAGCATTTTCAAAGATAAGAGAACTGTAAATACAGATTAATTTTTATAGGAGATATATTGTCTGTTAAAATCAACAAAGTATTTAAAAAAATTCTTGCAAATTAATTTTCAGTTTTTTATATTTATTTTTGCATTATTATTTTAGGAAGTTTCAAAGATAATTGAGAACTGCATAGTATACAGAATAGTCCTTTTATAGGAGATATTTATGTCTGTCTCAAACTCAACGAAGTATTTTAAAAAAAGTTTTCTTCCAAATTAA
>CM063506.1:122714373-122724373 GCA_032207245.1 Pardosa pseudoannulata | reverse complement strand
CAATTGCAAGATTGAATTGAACAAAAAGCTTAATGTTCGTTTTACTTTGATTGTATTTAGAAGTACTAATTAACATTGAAGGTATCGGGGAAATTATTTGGAGAAATAAGAACACTTAAAAGTAAAATAAAAATGACTTTAAATGGCTAATATTCATGCCTAACTACTATATTTTAAATTTAATCTCTAATCATAATCTAGAGCAATGGTTTCCAACTAGTATGGGCTCGATAACCACACGGGGAAACCTTATACATTATCCTAGTCCACACTTTCATAATTGACCAAATCCTAAAATTCTGCAAGGAAAAAAAAAAGGAAGCTGAATGAAAAAAATATGAATAGATTAATAAAAACAGAAGGTTCATTTCAGATGCTTAAAACTTTTGGAAACCCTGAGTGAAGATACATTTTTAGGCCTCATGAATATTTGTATATTTTAAATGTAAGAATAAACATTAGAAAGTAGGAAATCAAATAGAAAAAAAGTTTTACTTTTTTTTAAGTCTAAGCAAAATAACTAAAGTTTTCATAACATTAATTTTTTACCACTGCATAAATGAAAAAGTATTATATACCCCAAACAATTTAATTTCGAAGACGATTCCTTAGCAATGTCTGTCTACTTCAGTTAATAATGGCGAATGATAAAAATATTATCTAGAGAAGAGCTAAATGTAATTAAAATATAATTTAAAAAAGGAATAATTCAGAGGTAGTATTGTGGTCACCTTCATCAACCAATGAAAGGATGTCTTTCATGAATTTTGTTAACCCCTTAATGCACAGTTTTTTTTAAATAGCCGGCCAAAAAAAAAAATCAATTTTTTTAATGAAAAAAAAAACACAATTTAGAACGTTGTCTTGACAAGAAAATTACAAAAATAATCAAAATTTTGATTGCAATTTTGAATTTTGATAAAATTGCAGAAAATAATCGAATATTATAATATTATAGCAACATAAAGTATAACGCCGATCGAATTATCTCGAGTGTGCACAATTTGGTCAGTTTAGCGCGCTCGAGTTAATTCGAGCGGGCATGTTAAGGGGTTAATCTCAGAAGATAAAGCAAGGATGAATTTACAAGTCGAGTTCTGTAATGATTTTTAATTAATTAATCGAAGATTAATTAAAGAGCTATAATTTTTCCCCAGAAAGCTTTAGTGGGTTACAAAATTAACAGCGCCGATCAACAGTTGGAAACCCTTGATCTAGAGGCAGGATGACGATTATATCCATAACAGTTAAATGCTGCTGACTTCGCGGTGTTGAAATTCAGTTTTCGCGTTACTCAAGGGCACACATAAAGCATATATTTTACCGTTTCGCAGTCTTTCAAAACGGCAAGAAGTTTCATTATCACTCACAAAAGCAGTAAATGAAGATAAAGATTTTTATTGTTCTCCGCATGTCAGAAAAAAAAAGATCACTACTCTACAGCTAACGCGAAGGGATGAGCGAGACAACCAAACTAAAAGATCTTTTCAAATTTTATCCCACTTACCTGGAGCAGGGTTTCGTTTGGTTGTAAAGGTTGCAGATACCGAGCGTTTTATCTTGGACAATACTGTAAACATAAAAATATTTGTCAATATACACTTATTTAGCCAATGAGATGGCAAATTTCTGCTAACAGCAGCTAATCTAGTCCAGGGTTGAAAAAGAACCAAACATGCCCCAAGTTGTGGTAAATTTTAAAGGATCTTAGTTGACGTACTTTGGTCACAAATTTATATCCTTTAAAGGAAAGCCAAATAGTATAAGGAAGCCGATAAGAAAAATTTTATATTTCACATACTTTTAGATGAAATTATCGCATTTTGACGTTTAATTAATAATTATAGAAAATTTAACAACTGAAAGATTATGATGATTCTTGAATAAACAAATCGATAAAAAATCTCGGAGCTGATATTTAAGAAATAAGTGGGTTTGTTTGAAAAGACATGTTTATAATAATCTTTAAAATCAAAAGATAATTTAGTTGAAAAGAAAAGGATAGCGTTAAAATAATTGCGAGTATTTAGAGCTGCAATAATTTGATTTATATGTGTACTTCGATTTTATATTTTATATAATGCAAATAAAATACTTCATTTAATAAAAGATAATATAAATAGGGTAAAACTTTTATTAGAGTACTTAGAGTACAAAAATGTCCCAGAAAAATCATCTAACAACGTTCTTCTCTTTCTGAAAAGTGAGTCTTCTATATTTTTAATTCGATCTTTTTAGTTCTAAATTTTAAAATCCTTACAAAATATATCAGATATTATACTAAAACTTATAAGTTAAAAAAAAAAAAAGAACATCCATCACCTTGAAAAAAGATCGCGAACATAATCTTTTCCGAAGCAATACAAATGCCCATGCAGTGGTATAGAGGATTTTAATCTCTAACACACCCCATAAGTGTTCTATTAGCGTCACACAGCAGGGGTGTTTGACCCGAAAAAGCAAGCAGTGTACAGCTTGTGGGCGAATAAATTGATACTGCAGTTTTTTTTATGGCGATAATCGTTTTAACCCTCTTACGTTGTGCTATGTGTGATAATTAAAAAGGCTTAGGGCGTCTTTTGCTTAAAGAACAGTCACGAGCATGTTTTTTTTCTTGGTCTATCTTTAAGTTTGGCTTTAATACACGCATTTCGTGAATATAGCATTTCTTCGATAAAATAATCCTGGAAACACAGCAGGAGGTTAATATGTGGTTGTAAAATAGAAATTGTCAGAGTTTTCAGTATTAAATCATCCAAATTAATTAGTTTCTTTAAATAGGAATTTCTACAAATTAAAAATAAAAGTAGATTACGTCATTAATCCCAATTATTGCGGTTTGATTAAACGCAGGTAAATAATGGTTCTACTATTTCTTATCCACTGGACTCAAGGCTGAGATGATTCAGTTTGGAACGGCTACGGTCATTTTTCCTTTTTAGCTACACAGCAACTACGGCTTATAGCCAATTTCGAACGACTACGAACTACCATGCCAGCAGCGGGATTTAAAAACCACGGACTCCAATACCAAAAGGCTGTGTCCAACCCATTCAACTATTCAGAAAAAACAAAGGATTACATTTGTGCTTGCATTCGGCGAAATACAGAACAATAAATGACTGCTTTTAACAGTGCTAGTGAATCAAGCCTTTTTTTGTCGCAGTACCCTTGTTAAGCTAAAAAAATTCGCGGAACAGCTACTCTTAAAGCGGTTTGAATAAAACAGCACAAGTTAAATGCTTATTTGCCTTAAATGCGGTGAATGAAACTTTTTGGAAGAATTTTTTTATCATTGTTTTCTTTCTGTTTAAAGCAAGTTTAGTTACTTTTACCCTCAATTCACTAGATCTTGATTATTTCCGCTGTTCCTCTAATATACGCTCGGGCACCCAGTTTGAGAACCACTGCTTTATACATTAGTCAAGTTTCGATTAAAATTCTGTCAGCAAGTTTCCTTCAATAGTGCTAAGAGACTCTTCACGTAAATTATATTCGAATTCTTAAGGAGGTATAGAAGCTCCATCTTGCAAACAAAATTTAAATTATTGGGGTTTACACTTTAATAAATGATTCTAAAGAAATTTAAATTCTTGTAAGCATTTTTCAGCTAAAATTTGTCTTAACTCCAAACTAAACACTTCCATTATTGCATCTGTTGCATCTGATTTGCGTTTAGATTTAAGAATTCTTGTTTTTCCTTATATGTGTGTTTCGTACTATTCCGTGATCAAAGTTATGCTTTCTGATACTGAGATACTGAGAGTTGATACTGATACTGACAGTTGGTTTAATATATGAATCGTCACACATCATTTGAAAAACTTGTATAGGCTAAATCCTGTCGTTTTTGAAAGCTCATTAATTCAAAAAATGAATATATCAGAGTGAGGAGAGGGATAAGTTTAGTAAGACATCTAATAACCAGTAAAATCAGTAAGTCTGTACATCATTTTAAATATTTATACAAATTACAGCCTTCTAATTAAGTTTTCATTCATACCTTCACAACTAAAACCATTTCTAATCCTATAGAAATAGATATTTTCTTTTAACATTATAAAATTAAGATAAACCTTTTCATAAGATGATATAGCTTTTCATGCAATTAATTTTCATATCTTTTCATAAGATAGTCATTGAATGTAGCACTAGAAGCACACAAATATATTGTGTACCAGTAGGGATAATGACTGCGATGTTGTGTGATCGAATGTTGGATGACAAGTGTCAGTCGCTTTAAAGAAATCAGTTCCTTATTAAATTGCAATTCCATTTTATTTAGATCTGTACCTTGATAGGCTTTGAACAATGTACAGTGCCCTTGACACGCTCTCTGCAATGCCCACTTTATATATTTATGCAACCCGCAAAGCAACTGTCACTCTGAGATAGTCTCACATTATGATTCTATTGTGATCGTAAATGAAGGCGTATTTACCAACCATAAACGCAAGCGATGCTAGCCGAATACTTAATCAAATCGGTAAAAACTTATTTTTGTTTATTCAGGTTCGTTACGCGGCATTACGTCGGAAGCTTTCACAATCTGATGCGCGTAAGAGACATACATTCCACACACCTCCATTAGAACCTTTACAGATGCAAAATCACGCAAGTAAGAAGACACTTATGATCTTGAAAAGAGACTCAATCTGCTGTTTACTATTCTCGGCGTCGAGTGCTTCGTGCTATCTCTCTAGGCGCCGCAGAACGAGGGTCTCATAAATATTTCATGAAAGGCATTGTCCTGTAGGTGGAAGAGGAGATAGCGGACGAGGAAGTAACGCTATCAGATGGCGCTCTCCTTCAGTACCTGCTGGGAACATCGAAGTGAGCAGAAGGTGATATTGATAAACAACTAAAATGTTATGATTGACGGCCAACTGGCAAATTTCGGACCCGCAAAGTAACTTAATGATAAAATATATAAGGTTTCACTTTTATCTTATTGATCACATCCTAGACATAAATTAGGATGACTACTCATCGAGGTATCAACTGCCGATCGAGTTTTAATACCAAATGTAGTAGGTGGACTCGGATGTTCCTTTCTAGAATTAAAGTAAGGAATAGCAAAGGGATCCGAGTGACAAAAGTAAAATTTAAGTTACGGCAAAGTTCAGATCATATGTAAATTCCTAGAAGGCTTTCATGTACACATTTTTTTTGTAACCCAACGCTGTATGCCTGTGCTAGTTTAAATATAAAATATATATTTCTCTTATTGCAACTAGATATCTCCAAATATTTATTGTTTTCACTTACACCCTTTTGCTTCTTGATGCCTTAATTTCAAAATTTTGCTTCATAGATTAAAGTAATATAAATAATACTGCTTATTCTTTAGATTTTAGAGATCATTGAAAAAATTAAATACTAAGCATTTCTATGATATATTTTAGAAACTTTGATAGTTTTCATTACGAAAGCGTATTACGAAATAAGGGATTTTTCCCTTTCTTCAATGAGATTCGGTTTTTTAAAATAAAAATTTTCGGTTCTTTTTTGGTTTTTTTTTTAAATTTATTGTACAGATATATTCATGAACAGAATTCATTATTACGAAGACGTGATTGTAAAATTTGAAATCTTCCTCATGTCTACCACGAAAGACAACAAACAAAGGTATTGTTAAAACGTAAGTTCAGTCTCGTTTGCTTGGAGCTTCCTCGTTTAGCAAGCCTGTCTTAGTTACATCAGGTTAAGTCTTTGGCACCAAATTATTTTACGAGGGGTTTTCTTGGCATCAATTTGTAGGGAAGCGTAGGAAGGAGTGAGGAAATCAACGAACGAAAATCTCTCTAACCTACTGGCATCAATAAGGAGGCTACGAGACAACCGGAGTAAAAAGGATTCGTTTGCCATCTATGAATTCGAAACCGAAACGAAGTGAAGAGGATATAATTACCCATTTCTAGTTTTATTTTTATATTTAGCCCTGAAAAAAAGACGGATTTCTTATAAGGTGATAACTTTAAAGAACTTGACTCACAAAAGAAAGCGAGTTTATATGTAATGCAATACTATGCTGAAAACGGTTTAGAAATCGACACTTCTAGGCTGTTAAAACCTTATATGAATGGTAGGTTTCGGTTCATCGTTCTTTAGTTTACCAAGCATGTGGTAGACATTGCTCAAGAAATCTTAAACCTTGAATAAAATATTGGTACAATACATGACAAAAATCATTTCATCCGCCACAGTATGTAAAAGTTGCACGACAGTAGAAGTGCCTTAAATGAAATGTTTTTTAGTTATAACCAGGGAGATGGTGATATTGTTTTCTCTATTGTTCTATTTTCTTCTACTGCTTTCCTGTGAGGACTTTATAGAATACAAAACATGAAATTTAAAAACGATTTTCAATAGATTTTATTTATCTTCTTCAACTTATCTTTATAGTGTAAAATATATTTTTAACTGTCTAGAGGATTGTATGCAGAGACCGCATAAAACAAAATTTAAATGTCTGCACGATATAAGAAGGAAAATAAAATACTTAAATTTACACCTGACTAAAACTTATACTAAATATCTAAAACAATTTACCTTGCCAAATTGAACAAATGCAAAGCTTTTTTTTCCTACCATCTGAAAGCTAAAATAAAATTTGAAATGAATATAAACTTCATTTAGGATAATCTTAATTACCGAGACCATAGGCAAAAGAGATATGCTGAATAAAAACAAAGGTTTTTGAGCTTTTTACCCAACACACATTCAATTTTACATTAATTTCAGCACTCACGAATTTCAAAATGTCTACCCTGGAGGCATCTTTGAATTGCTGGGAGTGGCAACTGTAATGCATTTTAAGTTTAAAATCTTTATTGCCTATTGAAATAAGAGCTAACAGAAAATTAATAAAGAAACAAATAAAATACAGAAAGGTAAATAATTAGGATATCAATCCGTTTGAGAGACGTGATCTAAAAAAGATTTATGTTAAGTTCCGGTTAAAATGGAGCAAATAATTATTCTTAATCACTAAAAAGAAAACAAAGCGTTATTTTATTATAAACTTGTGAACTTTTAGTAACTGTTCGTTTATTAATGTAGTGAATTCATGCATTTAAAATGTTTAACTTCTGACATTTCTTCACGATATATTACGATTCCACCTATTTACGATATACGCCTTATGATAATAACCATAAGTGTTTATAAAAGGTTTGAGTAATGTGCTCCGCTTATTCGAATCACGGCTTTATTTTTTTTTTAACTACCATCATGAACTGCCAGTTAAAGAACCCGTCTTAAATTAAATTTTCCCTCCCTATACAAGAGGTTCCAAACCTTTCCATGGACTACCACACCCTTTAAAAGAACACAAATATTCGAACTCAACCTTAATTATACCAAAATTTAAAACATTGTTGCATATTATCTATACCTGATATATTTGCTTATCTATCTTTTAAGAACCCCACAGTAGAAATTAATTAAAATGACCATCAAATGTAGTAAAAGGTTGCTTAGCTAAAAAAACTGAAAAATAACCACAAATTCAATAAATAAAAAATTAATCAAAGGGTTGAGGGTGGTGGAGTTTCAACAATTTCTTAATGTCTGGTTCCAATTTCGATAACATTATTCGTAAATCTTCCCATTCAGTGATGTTCCTGCACCTAGACAGTCAACTAGCACCTGCACTAAGACCGTTCAGCCAAATACGATGAAGTTTGGGTTTGGTTTGGAGTGCTACGGTCTACTTTTTGCAACTCGAGGGCTAATGAGACCAGGACCTACAGCTTAACGCCGATTCCGAACGGCTACGAACATCCATGCCTCTGCGGGATTCGAACCCACGAACTCCGGTTCCGAAGGCCAGCACCCTAACCAATCGGCCATCGTTCTGCCCAAATACGATGAAAGAAATGAAATTAAAATTTCTATACTCTAGCGCAGGGGTGACCAAACAGTGACCTGTGGTAGAATTCACGAAATGTATAGTTGAAACAAATATTGCTTTTATTATGGTAAATATACAATAGTATTCAACTGATTTATTATTTTAATATATATATATATATATATATATATATATATATATATATATATATATATATATATATATATATATATATATATATCATGTATACAATCTGTTCCACAAGAGCGTGTCGTCTATTTCTCTGAAAATACAAACGAATTAGTTAAAAAATACATTTGTACCGTGTAGTATACATATTAAACTGAAATGCATTTCACCCAATAAGTTGTCCAGTCCCCATTATTATCGATTATGCAAGAATCACTCTATCATTCGATTTTGACGTTAAGCGGCGTTTACCCCCTTCCGGTAGGTCGTCAACATTTTGTACCGCTTTATAACGTGCTACCCACTTCTTGACGAACGACTCGGACTTTCTCATGTACTGTGCTGCAGCTGCACAAGACATTTTTGGTCCTTTTGGATGGTTACACAGAAACACTGCCTCAAAACGGCTCGCATACGCGGCACTCATTTTGGAATTGCTGCAAAACAACACAGCAAAACAAATCGAATGAAGAATATAACCCTAAAGCATTCTTCTCTCATGTTTGAAGAACACGTGCAATTAAGCCGGTATCTGCGCGCTACCTATTGACGATGTTATGAGAGACACGCTCTTATGGAACAGACTGTATTTCAAAAGATTTATGTCTATTAGCTACCCTCTGACTGCCTTAGCGACCCCCCTCATTTGCCGTTGAACCCGATATCGCTCACATGAAAGGCTTCAGCACCCATTGGGGGAAGGTATTACCCTCGTTGGGAACCTATGATGTAGTTCATTGCTGAAAATATCTGCATTCAGTAATAAGAAATAATGCTCTGCGTTTGTCTCACCACTTTGTTATGTGCTTCTGATTTGGAACTTCGGACTAGGGCTAGGTTTGAAATCTGCCCAAAGGACAATAGTCATTACTAGCACCAGAACAGCAAGGAAGATTGTCCTTCTTTCAGGAGAAAGATGTTTGCTGATACCGTTGTCTTTAATGAGTGTCGCCAATTTCGAACTCATTTGCCTGAGCCCCGACACGACTTCCCATCTCATTACATCCCCTACGTAATAATAGCTTCAGTTATTTGTCCGTCTGTCCTCGAAATTATGAAGCGGTTGGACCTGGAAGGGATTGAGGTAACCCTATTGGAATGTTCATGAATTAGGATTAGCAACATACAAAGCGAGTAAAGTTCATCTTCTCCTAAACTATCCACCCGATTCTAAAATAAATTGGAATAAATATGCTTCATATCATAGCGAAAAATACTGTCGTCTCTCAAACGTTCGAAATCGACCCGTTCCCCCTTTTCGATCGTTTCATGCCATCATTTCCAGCCTTATTTTCCCAGGTTAAGAGCAGGCGATTCAATTTATCGCATAATAAATATGTAAAAAAAAAATTTTTTTAGCATTATGACGTCATTCCTTTAAGAATCTCATTTGGTTTGGATTGGAGCGCTACGGTCTACTTTTTGCAACATGAGGTCTAATGAGGCCGGGACCTACTGCTTAAAGCCGATTTCAAACGGCTACGAACATCCATGTCATAGTGGGATTCGAACCCACGAACTCCGGTTATGAAGGCCAGCACCCTAACCATTCGACCATTGTTCGGCTTGGTTGGGTATGGAGCTCTACAGTCTATTTTTTGCAACATGAAGGGTAATGAGACAGGGACCTACTGCTTAAAGCCGATTTCAAACGGCTACGAACATCCATGCCACAGAGGGATTCGAACCCACGAACTCCAGTACCAAATATTACCGCCCTTTCCATTCGGTCATCGTTCGGCAGCTTCCACTGGAAGTAAAGTTAGTTTGCTATATGAGATTACTCTTTCTCAATGTTAACCTATGGAAAAAACAAAATTCTCTTTGGCCGGCTCGGATTTTAAGAATTTTTTTTAATCGTTCGGCTAAGAATCTCATTTAATCATTTCTAATTTTAAATTGTTTTAATGTCGTCTGCATTATTTTCATACGTTTTATCACTGAACTTAGATATTA
>CM063506.1:122694373-122704373 GCA_032207245.1 Pardosa pseudoannulata | reverse complement strand
TTACATTGTCAGGTAATGTATGATCATGTTCACTTACAGGATTGCATTGTGAACAGAACTCAGTAAATTTTGTATCCTCGATTTCACTTGCATCTGTACCGTATTCCGCGTGGTTTATATCGGAATTTTCAACACTTTTTGATGAAAGAGTAACATCATCTACAAAATCATGTGTACTTATCTCTCGAATGGAGGTAACGTTGTCAGAGGAGGTTACTGAAGAAACCATATTAGAATCATCGATTTCATTCTTTTGCCCAACAACAGCATCGGTATCTATGGCAATGGAACTCGATTCATAAGCATTATTAATATCATCAGTAGTGCCAGTTGTGCAGTCTGCGGGCAGTATCACATAACTAGAGTAGATACTAGATAGCTTATTTCCTTCGTTTGCAATGTCTTCTAAGGATTTACCAAAAGGTTCATTTTCACACGGAGGATTTAGATGACTTTCATTCTCATGTGTTTTTATAGCTTCACAGTGATTGGCAGGAGAAATACCTGAGTGATTTCCATTTGGTTTATTTGAAGAGGAATCTTTTCGTTTTTCCCGAATCTGTCCTACATCCGAATCTTTTGAAGACTTAGAAAGCACTCGGTGAGAACTATCACTTTTTACGGGAAGGTGCGATTCACTCTTCATAAACCTAGGAAAAGAATTACTTTTTTTCGATTTCAATTTCGTTTCGGTTCGTTTCGATTCAATGTTAGAAGGTCCTTTCTTTCGACATGGTATCATAGAACTTTTAGTCTTATTAATCATATTCTTTTGCTCTGAATGATTCAAGTTTTCTTTAGGAAGCTCATTACACTTTACAGTCGACTTATTCAATATATTTTTTGCAGAATCATAAGAATTTTCCTCTAAATTACTAATGATAGGAAGTTTTTCTCCCTCAGAGGAATTTTCATTAGTATCTTTTCCAGAAATTATTTCGCTTTTAGTATCCTCGGAATTACGATTGCAAGAAGGCAATGAAGACTTTTTAATGGTATCAGAACTGCCGATGGAAGCACAGACTTCAGAATTTGTCAAACTGTCACTTGGAAGCGAAGCAGTAACCAAATTCCTGTGGGAAATGTCCTGAGACAATATAAAAGTTTCCTCTCCGTAAGGGTTAGATATCTCGATGAGACCATTGCCACCTTGTACATAATCGCATGATACATCGTTGATAACTTCACACAAGCCCACGTTTCTTATATCACAGAAATTATGGCCGTTGAGATAATTTCCAGCTCCCAAGGACTCGAGACCTTTCGTTGCATCTGTACTGTAGACAAGAGGATCACAGATTGCTCGTGGGCTTCTGTAAGTTTCTCTTATCTCTGGATCAAAATAAACAGAGGTTTTGCTTGATGTTTTGGGGGCATAAGAATAATCCAAAACTCCATTTAGAGAGGAAATAGTTATGCCTACGCTAGATATCATATCATCCGATGGCTGTCGGTCATCGGACAGCTGCTCCTTTTCTGTTGCAACAATTGAAATGTGCTCTCTTCCGCTTTTGTTCTCCAATGGTTGGAGGGTGGACGATTGTTGAGGCGTGTCGATGCCTTCTAAATCGGAATCATGAAGCATGACGGTAGTGGGTAAAGCCCCAAGGCACGGCTCCTGACACAGATTTTTCCCACGAACTGTGGTACATTGCTCCCCGTCGGTACACACATCACGAGTCGATTCATTTTCGATTATTTTTCCGCAATTAATCCATTGTTTTGGCGGCAACGGAAAAGCTGACATTTCCGTTACATTTTGGCACATATATTCAAGGTTAGGTTCACTTTTAGATTCAATATTTTGTTTATTAATCTCACTAGTGTTGGATGACACTTCGTCTTTCACAGAATTAAAAGAGGAAATTTCAACTTTACCTTTCTCGTGAAAATTGGGATAAATAAAAGAGAAATTAAGATCTAAAACTGATCTTCTAGTGGGTGAATTGTTATTGAGTGGAATAATGGAAGAACATTCAGAAAAATCAGGTGTACTACGAGACATATACTTATTACAAACTTCCTCAAATTCCAAAAGTGATTGCTCAAATTCAGGCACTTCTTGATCTTTTTTATAAATATGGTATTTATGAGTAGGAACTTCCTTTTCTGGCACTTTTTGGTCATATGAATGTTTGTTTACATCTTTAAAATTTAAGGCACTGGATTCATTCACTAACGGATCACATTTTAAGGAAAAATTTAGAACTCCGTTATGAACAGACGGATTTGCAGGCAAAAATATGGAACTGTCCAAAATTTCTGATTTTGTTTCATGTACCAAATTATTTTGCTGTAAATTAGTTTCAGTTTTAATCTTACCACGAGTTAAGCTTTCGGAACAGTTTTTAGTAACTGGATTCTCAAACTCTTTAAAATCCTTTGACTTATTATCTAATGATTCACTTTCATAAATTTTCACATGACACAACAAATGTTTGTTATTAGTAATCACTGGTTGCTTTTCAACAGGGGTTAACTTTTCACCTTCGTCTTTATCACTAGCAAGGGTGGCATCGCTCCTACCATTTATCACGCCGATTACTCTGTCGGTATGATTTTTGCTTGTGTCATTTAAGGGCATTTTAGACACATTACTAGTAGATAAGATATTAAAATATGGCCCTTCAGAGTCACTGGGCTTATCCGAAAGCTTTTCATAAGCAATATTCCTGTTTCTTTCAGAACACAAACTAGTAACACTTTCATCGGATTCAAGAGGCGTGTTTGGAGTGGGTGATTTTGCAGCTGCAATTTCGGTTTGTTTCTCGGGGGACTTCTTCAAATTCACACTCGCAAAACTTTTATCGATTTTTTCATATGAGAGCGTACTATCTTTTGTTGAAGCATTAGGATATCCATTGCTGTAACTGCAATTCACTGACGACGGAACAAGACTTTCGCGTGGAGATATTTTGTCGGCATCCTCATTCGACTTTTCGTAGCACCGGATTTCAGAAGCTAAATCCTCTAGAATGTGATTTATGTCAGAGATGCTGTTGTCGTCATTAATGTCGGAATTTCTCTTGCTGGTATCCTCGGTCTTCGTCATATCGGCGATGCCGACTGCATCGCCACCAGGCTGCTTATGAAGACTCGACGCATCCGCTGAGGAAGAACTTAGCGAATCACCAACTGAAGTGAAATTATTTAAACGACTTTTCTGCGGATTATCACTCATGCAGGCAGACAATTCACTCTCGAGCGCTTTAGCGTCTTCTTCAACCATGGCCATGGAATCCACAGTCCGTAGCGCCTTGTTATCGCACTTGGAATGTGAAAAATCTGCCGAACCATTCTCGGAGAAAGATACACTTTTACTCAGTTTGGAAGTAGAGGAAGTAGCACTCCTTGAATTCGCCCATTGCACTTCGGGATGATGTAAGTCCAGGGATTGGGCACTAGTGGATGACCCCTTGGGAGGCTGACGTATGGAAGGAGAAGAAGTGGATAGGCTAACTTGAGTAGAGTTTGGAGGTGCTAATTTTTCCGTGGGTTTGCGTAGATCGGGAGTGGAGTACCGCTCCACCTGCGGTTCGTTTTCCTGCCCATTAAGAATGGTTTCTGATGGCGTGGGGGCGATACGCCTTTTTTTCCTTTTACTGCCTGGGAGACTCAGACGAAAGCTTGAGAAAAGGGAGGATGCACGATCTCTCTGAAACGGTTCCGTTGATGGTTGGCTAGCACACGTAGTGATCGAGCTAATAGAAGCACAGTCTTCTTCGTCAGCTTCTAAGGGAGGCGCAATTCCATTACCACCGTCCGTTTTAGCGTCATCCTCCCCACGCTTACGGCTTTTCTTGCGACGAAATATTCGAAAGATGCTAGGCGACGAAGAAGGACCACGTTTTTTTACCTCGACCACTTCTTGCGGCTCTGTCCCTTCCTCCGGTCGTCGTGTCGAACTGCCATCCAAGTGGCGATTCCATTTGATGCGCATGGCTTACTTTTCGGAGCAATGTTTACAGCTGCGTACTTTTTGTTTCTTTTTCACTTTCTTTTTTTTTTTTTCACTTTAACGTGTGAACGTGGAAAAAGGAAAAGAGATTTACGTTCATTACTATCGTTGTGCCGCTCGCCCAACCGGTTACAGTTAAAAGTAGCGCGTTTTACGCTTCGGTAAATATTGACTCATGGCTGTCGCGGAGTTTTAAAGCTTTTACTATTTCGTATCTTTTCCTTCTTATCCCATTCACTTGACTTGAGAATGGAAAAATCTACCACGTGAGAGTTGAATCACGGAGCGTGTAGCTTTTTTTTTTTTTTTTTTACATTTTGAGTCGGATATAAACACTTCCACAAACATAAACAAAGGCTTCGGTTGCTTTGAGAGGGTATGAATAATTCATGTTTAAATGATTTCTCCGTTTCTGGAGAAAAAGTTATTCACTAAATTTCTCGGGGCGTTAAAGCACTATTAACTTGAGATTGTGAATTATTTCATGGACTTAAAAGGAGAAAATGATACAGTATAGATAAACTTAGTACATATTTTTTATGCAGATAAATAACGAAAATAAAATATTCAACGTTTTCACATCTTTATGTACTCTCACATTCTTATAAATTTAACGAAAACTCTTTCATAAATCAGATATGCGAATAGCAAAGCAGCACATGGGCACTATTTTGGAACACTTCACTTCCAGCAATGATGAAAACAAGTAGATTTCGAGCACAGTTTGGAGTGTATCGGAGCACACGTCAAACGTAAACACTGCATAATGACAACAAACGTACTACCTCAATGCTTAGAATGAAGTAAAATATTTATCCACAGTCAGTCGTTTTTGTTATGTTACGCAGCTGCTTACTGTTACTTCACGAACCACGCATGTCAACGGACGGAGAACGTTTCGGCAGCGCACGTTTGCCCAGCACGGGAACGCAGGCAGCTTCCGCTGAAACCACTTCGCACGCTGCAAGGTCAGCTAAATGAGCTCGCAATGGTTTAACGCGGATCGAGTCTGTGATGGAGTGTGCCGGTTTTCTCTCGGACAGATGTGCAGATGAGCAGTCGCCAACTGGAAGCGCGCCAATATCGCCAAAGGGGACGAGTAGTTCAGCTCTTGGCAGATAAGGTTAAGTAGGCGTATTAGGATTATGATACAGGGGAAGACACAATTCAAAAGCCCGCCAGGATTAGAATAGAGTCGGAGGACTCCGCGTAAATAAGACACGCGGGCAACGGATAGTAAAGTATCTTCTCTCCTGAGGAGATAATGAAAAATAAAACACACTGATACGAGAGCAACAAATAACTCAGAAGTGTTTTTATCAGCTATAATGGATCCCAGATTCCTCTTTTTCGGCATACATCCCCGTATCTAGATGAATATCACTAAACGATACAAAATACCGAAAGAACAGCCCATAAGAAATATCAAAAGTTACGAATGAAAGAAGTTGTGAAAATTCTAAACTGTTTTATAATCTGGAGATAAATTTTAGCTCAGCAATTACTAGTTGAAAAAGAAATAAAATAAAAAGACAAAATTCTGCAAAATAGATTTATTTTGCAATTAGAAATTTTATATCAATGGGTGCATACACACAAAAAAAATTACTCGAGAAAAAAAATAAAGAAAAGTTTTAATGTTATATATGCTCACTAATACATTCATTGTGTCGAAATAATAGACTGTAAGTATTATATAACATAACTCTTAAAACATTTAGAATAAATGTATATGAACACACACCCAAACAGAGTAGACCCTTCCACGGTACTATTTTCCAATGCGGGTACTGACAAAATCTAAAATCAGGGGTATAGAGAGAAATTTCTCATGGCAGAGGAAAGTTCTCCCCCTTCTACTCACATCTCAAAATTAATATAGCAATCCTTACATGTATATAAGATTTCTTACAGGGGCATAGCCCCCCCCCCATTCGCTATGTTGCTGCCTTGAATATATATGTAGTTTTCTTCAGTTTTACCATATGTTATGTTCGTTTTACAATCATACACGTTAGGAAATGGACAAAAAAATATCAAGGGTGAAATAAGAAATTATTTTTAAATTGAAATGTTCATTTATTTCTACCTAATCTTTGAAGAAATTCAATCACAGAGGATGAAGTGGTTCGTGACATTTAAATATTTAGTAATCACTTTTCTGATGATTTGATTAGCTTTAGAGTGTGGTCTACCTTTTTGCTAGACAAGGGCTTCATAATTTGCTACATACGACCTACTACCTAAAGCGATTCCGAACGGCTATTAACACCGCTGCTGTGGGATTCCAGTCGACGAACTGCAGTACCGAAGAGCAATGCCGTACCCATTCGGCCTTTCTCTAGATGCTCCAGATTCTTCGTATATTATATTTAAGAGCCCTCCTACCTTCTAAAGGTCTTTTGATGCAGGTTTCAAGTGTTTCAATTGATCTTATATCTTTAGATACTCAACAAAATTTTTAAAATGATGAAACAATTAGAACTGTTTGAACTCCTAAAGTCATAAAATAATCATCTTAATTTATTATACTGGAAATGTATAACGATTAATACATTAGAATTTTTAAAAATATATATAGGATATTGTGGCAGCTGGTCACAAAGGGGTCAGAAAAAGCGTTGGCCATTCTCAGGACCCGTGTGAATTTTATTCCCCTGTCAGGAGTTCCAGATCCAGAGGGGAATAGGATGTATGTCCCTGTTTACATCTATGCGTGGAATGACGGCTGTTGTTAAGAAGTCCGATCCGCTGACGCCCCGTCCTTCCCTGCTAGGGGTGTTACAAGAAGTTGTTGGGGGGCTGGAGGAAAGAGAAGGATGTTTGTCTCTTTCCCAATGCTGCTTACATGTACCGCGTATATATGTATATATTGGATATAATAAGGTCTAGGACTTTTACTATATATTTACTAGGACTTTTACGAAGCTAAGTACTCTTTACTAAGCCTTGACAAACACAGAGGTGTATGTATGTTGCGACGTTACAATATAGTACTGTACGCACGATAATTTGATTTAGAATATATGCATATTATTTTATTTACAGGGACTTTTTTTAAGAAATGAAAACTTAATCCAGCAATCCTTACAATGCATTAATAAATAGTTTTTCAATTAATAAATGGATTTTTCTCTGTTTTACTTTCAATTCCATGCATTAAAAATACTAAACATATATATTTTTAAAATTTAAGATACAAAGGTTATTATTATTTTTAATTCTCCAAATTTTTTTTTGGCTTTATTTCAATTTCCCTTTCTCCGTGATTTTTCAGCATTTATTTTTAAAGAATTTCTTTTCACCATTCCAACTATTTGCATCATATTTTATAAAAAGATAAATGTCCCTCGCAAGTAAAATTTTTTTTTTTACCGTTTCAAAACGAATAGCTTTTAAAACGTACTCCTAATGTAATACTCGCTTAAGATATAAATGCTAATAACTGGAAAAAAATTGCGAGCATATATGCGCTTTTGTAATAATAACCAGGAAAATTCTGAGCATATATACAAAAAGAGTTAAAAGAAGATAATACCCTATTAAAAAAAAATCAGATTTTTTTATTAGCTCAAGTTATTGTTTTAACTTTTCTACACGTGCATACAAAATTTGAAATACATATTTTCACCATGCCTAAAGTTATTCATGTATATTATTCCATTTACTAAAATTTTACCTTCAGTTTCGATGCATTAAATGTTTTTTTCTTATTTAAGATACAAGAGCTTTTCTATACACATTTTATATAATGTATAAAATAATACTATGGTTGGAATAAGCAAATATGTAGAAAAACAATTTTATATACAAATATATAAAAAAAAACCTTAAATTTCATAAGTTTTCCACTGTAAGTGCTTGTAAAAAAACTTTTATGAAATTTAATTTCAACGATAGCACAAAAACCAGGCACAAACTTGCGTAGAATATTCATATATATATATATATATATATATATATATATATATATATATATATATATATATATATATATATATATATATATGTATATATATATATATGTATGTATATATATATGTATGTATGTATATATATATATGTATATATATATATATATATATATATATATATATATATATATATATATATATATATATATATATATATATATATATATATATATATATATATATATATATATATATATGTATTATTTTTTTTAACATGAGATTTAAGTCACGATCCACATATATCATGACCATACGATAGCTCACTAAATACCTGTGAATAAATATGTGAGAAACAAGTGAAAAAAACAGCCTTTTAAACGCTGTATTATGATCTAAGTTCAAGTGGTAAAATTTATTCATTAAAATTTCGTTTAAATGCAATTTCCGGAAAGAATATCTTGGAATTTTTGGCATATCCCCATATGGGATTATAGGCATGTTACGAAAGACCGAAAAAAAAACATGTAATTTTGAACAGGGAATCCCACCAATGTTCCATTTTAGGAACATTATTTTCTTTAAAATGCACTTTTCTATAAATTACCATTTCAATTTTTTACCATTCAAGTGAAAACATATGATATCAGTAATACGTTACTTAAATAAGTCTGATTTTAATACATGAGAATTTTCAAGCAATACTATGTGAAAAGTGATACAAAAATCTGTTTATTTTTATAAATTTCCGTACGCAGCAGAATTTATTTCAACGATAACTCAAAAACCAGGCACAAACTTGAGTAGAAGATTCATATATATATATATATATATATATATATATATATATATATATATATATATATTATTTTATATATTTGTAAACTGAAGTTTTAAATTACGATCCACGTAGATCATGACCGTACGATATCTCACTAAATACCTGTGGAGAAATATATGAGGAACACGTGAGAAAAAAAACAACCTTTTAAATTATGATCTAAGTTCAAGTGGTAAAATTTATTCATTAAAATTTCGTTTCAATGCAATTTCCGAAAACAATATCTTGGGATTTTTGGCATATCCCCATGTGGGATTATTGACATGTTATTGAAGACTGAAAAAAATGTAATTTTGTACAGAGAAACTCCCCAATGTTTCCTTTTAGGAACATGATTATTTTCCTTAAAAAACATTTCTAGAAATTACCATTTCAAATTTTTTACCATTCACGTGAAAGCATATATCAGAAATACAATACTTAAGTCTGACTTTATTACCTATATGAGAATTTTTAAGCAATGCTATGTGAAAAGTGATACAAAAATCTGTTTTATTTTCATAAATTTCCGTACGAAGCAAAATTTATTTCTAGAACATAATTATTATATAAAAATTAATCTATGTTTGCAATTAAAAATTTTTACAACGCATTTTTAGTAACACTTGTTTTTTAACTGAATTTTAAATCACATGTTCCCATAAAGGAGCACTTACGTGCAGAAGACTAAACAATAAAAAACTATTCTCAATTAAAAAAGGAATAACCTAAAATAATTAGAGATAATTCATAGAAATTAAAGCAATTTTTGTGTGATGCGCGGAAGATACATACCAAGTTATAATATTTTTATAAGTTCATAGGAATTTCTGAACATCTACAGTTTATACAATCAATACCTTTCTGAATAACTGCATGGAAAGGAATATAATATAAGACACTTGATAAAACAGGAAAAAGCATTAATTATAGGGAGTTCGGGTCAAAATGACTTGATACCTATGCTAACGTTTCAGATTTGTTTTACAGCGAGATTACTAAGAAGTACGGACGTTAATAAGCAAAATTGCGAGAATTTCTTGCAAATATTACCATGGATAGCAAAACAGATCAACTTATATGCATAATTTGTTTTTAAAAATAGCGTGTAAAATACGGCTTTTAATCTATCAGAGGAAAGTAAAACTGAAATGTTCATTCAATATATTATTAAAGTTTCATTTACTCATAATTATTAAATATCGATCTTACCAAAAATATATTAATAATTATTTCAATATGGTATATATTGAAAAATGTAAGATTAATTTAGGAAGCACACAAATAAAAAATACAGTAAAAAAGTTATAA
>CM063506.1:122639373-122681873 GCA_032207245.1 Pardosa pseudoannulata | reverse complement strand
CAGTCTATCAGGTATTCACTATTAATCCTTTACTTGCCCTGTATATGATATACGATATAATACAAATCTAATGTGTTATACCTAATATATTACATAACATGTGATACACAATGAACTATATTTTAAGCAAAAAATAATTTAGTGTAGCGTCGTAACACATTGTATGCGGGATACGTACTAGTACGTTTTCTGACGATTGATACTTGAGCACGGGACACGTAGTCGTACGGGTTAGTGTAACAACATGGTTTGTTTGTGGGTACAAAAATAACGGTATATACAGGTAAACGAAGCCGAATGTTCTTGTCTACTACATAGATTCTGGAAAAATTTAGAAAAAAAAAACTAGTTTTTACATCAGTCGATGAGGAACCATAGAAACGGAAAAAAACTAAAATTATATACTACTATTTCTATTTGATTTTTCATATTTACGATACTATTGTAAATTTATTAGCTAAAAAATATATTTTTTGTTTACAAAAATCTTATCGTTGTTATTTATATATTTCTATTTATATATTTGTTTATATATTTCAATATAAAATACGTAAAGTTAGTTAAAAATTAAATAATTTTTGATCTATTGAGATTTAACTGAATAAATTTACGCGCAAAACGCCCGCTTCCGGTATAATTCCGCAGCGAAATGTACCCGCACACAATGTGTTAATTGAACTCTGATTTTTATAATCAAATATATAGTTAAAATCATAAAATGTTTGTGTAATCTAATGCTAAGAGTTTTTACATGAATGATAATTCGATTTACGAACAAAACCAATATGTAGTTGAAACTACGTACGTCACCCTTGCAATGACCTATTTCGTATAAAAACGTTACAATCAAAATCGTTAATAATTCATACATGTTTTTTGTAGGTATGCAAAACGTTATGAACTTTATATAGTTGTTATTTATATATTTCTATTTATATATTTGTTTATATATTTCAATATAAAATACAAAAAGTTGTTTAAAAAATTAAATAATTTTCGATCTATTGAGATTTAACTGAATAACTAAATTTATGCGCAAAACGCCCGCTTCCGGTACAATTCCGCAGCGAAATGTACCCGCACACAATGTGTTAACTGAACTTAGATTTTTACAATCAAATATATAGTTAAAACCATAAAATGTTTATGTGTAATTAAATGCTAAGAATTTTTACATAAATGATGATTCGAATTAAGATCAATACCAATAGGTAGTTGAAACTATGTACGTCACCCTTACAATAACCCTTTCTTGGCGTTAATACATTTTTACTTACGAAATACTTCAAAATTTCAATCTAAAATCTCAAACATTTAAAATCCACGTCATAAATATAGATTCTTTACATAAAATATTATCAATTTATTCCATGAAGAACTTATCTGGAGTATTAATTTTGCATGTAATACAAATTATTTCGAAGACTTAAATAGCAAGTGAAAAGATAAAAAATCCCTATTTCCTTCCTAAGCACGATTCTCCAATCAAATAACGTCTCGTTAACGGATTGCATGCTGAACACATACTAGTACGTTTTCTGACGATTGATACTTGAGCGCGGGTCACGTACTAGTACGGGTTAGTGTAACAACATGGTTTGTTTGCGGGTACAAAAATAACGGTATATACAGGAAAACGAAGCCGAATGTTCTTGTCTACTACATAGATTCTGGAAAAATTTAGAAAAATAAAAACTAGTTTTTACATGAATCGATGCGGAACCACAGAACGGGAAAAAATTAGAACTATATACTACTATTTCTATTTGATTTTTCATATTTACGATACTATTGTAAATTTATCAGTAAAAAATATATTTTTTGTTTACAAAAATCTTATATATATATATGTTATATATATATATATATATATATATATATATATATATATATATATATATATATATATATATTTCTATTTATATATTTGTTTATATATTTCAATATAAAATACGTAAAGTTAGTTAAAAATTAAATAATTTTTGATCTATTGAGATTTAACTGAATAAATTTACGCGCAAAACGCCCGCTTCCGGTATAATTCCGCAGCGAAATGTACCCGCACACAATGTGTTAATTGAACTCTGATTTTTATAATCAAATATATAGTTAAAATCATAAAATGTTTGTGTAATCTAATGCTAAGAGTTTTTACATGAATGATAATTCGATTTACGAACAAAACCAATATGTAGTTGAAACTACGTACGTCACCCTTGCAATGACCTATTTCGAATAAAAACTTTACAATCAAAATCGTTATTAATTCAGGCATAATGTTTTTTGGAGGTATGCAAAACGTTATGAACATTATATTTGATCCTGTTTCTTGGCGTTAATACATTTTTACTTACGAAATACTTCAAAATTTCAATCTAAAATCTCAAACATTTAAAATCCACGTCATAAATATAGATTCTTTACATAAAATATTATCAATTTATTCCATGAAGAACTTATCTGGAGTATTAATTTTGCATGTAATACAAATTGTTTCGAAGACTTAAATAGCAAGTGAAAAGATAAAAATTCCCTATTTCCTTCCTAAGCACGATTCTCCAATCAAATCAATGTCTCGTTAGGACCTATTAAAAAGCGCCCAGTCAATGGTTGTTGTGGAATCAGAACACTTTCCACTCGATAAGTGTATAATGACAGCGTCTTTCCCTATGCCCTTTACTGCGTACGTGCGCGACCCACCCTTCTCATCACATGCCATAAAAGATGCGCACACGTACCGGAAGGACGTCTTGCCCGATATAGTATCAGGCTCTCGCAAATCCTATTATGCAGCGACCGACAACAGAACAGGTGCTTCGACGTAGGAGAGGATGCTCGGGAATGTCAGCACCTACACGAAAAGCACAAAACCAAGGTCAGGAGAGAGAGGGGGATCTGAAGGCGGGAAATTATCATTAAAGGTGAGGGGAAAGAATGTAGGTAGTAGTCTGCATACGCAAACGTAAATCAAATTACGTGACCGAACAATTTCGCGCGCTTCCCGCAACATCCGCTTCACTACGTTTCAGGAATTTCTTCTGCCTCAGCAAGACATCGAACGTCAAGAACTACTAAAAAAGACCATAATATAAAAAAATAAGTACAAAATAAAGATTTGTAAGTCCTGGAATTGCGATTCTTATTCTGTGGTATAAAAAATAACAAAAAATACATTAAGAACTCCCATATGTGAGTAGAAAAAAAAAAGCGTGCGGTTTAGAAGTAAAACGAGGGAGAGTTACAAAAATATTCTAACCTGTACTTTGTGGTGGCACTGCGGGGAAAAAAATCACAGTTTCTTCTTTAGATGTTTGTAAATACAAATGACATCACGTTTGTACACAAAACATACACATATTGTGAATGTAAAGATATTTGTTCCCACAATTAAATCCCAAAATTATAACCATTGTAATAAGTTTGGTTTGGTTTGGAGTGCTACGGTCTACTTTTTACAACACGAGGGCTAATGAGACCGGGACCTACAGCTTAAAGTCAAATACGAAAGGCTACAAACATCCATGCCACTGTGGGATTCGAACCCACGAATTCTTGTACCGAAGGCCAGCACCCTAACCAATCGGCCATCGTTCGGCCGACCACTGTAATAAATTGACTAATAGATAGAAGGATTCAATGATGTTGTTGTTTTGTCCAGTTAAGTAGTGTTAACACTACAACAAAATTTAACACTACTCATGGAAGAGAAATGTTGCCAGAGCCTCCAAGGAGGTTTGACTTTTGCTTCTTGGTCCCTGAAAGTTATTTTATTTCGTTAATAATCCAATGGATAATCCAATGAAGGCCCTGAAAAAACAAAGTAGAAATGTACCCTATCCGCCACCTGGGGACTCTAGGGATTACAGGAGAAGGATTCAATAATCCATTAATAGGCTAACAGTAAGTAAGTTGAACGCAAGACTCGCTACAGCTAATGGAAGATATATTTATAAAGTGAACAAGTTTATCGGAGTAGTTTACCATATATAGGTGCATGATATATACTGATTGATCATCCGGCCACTGTAACATTATTAGTAGCTTCACACATTATATTACTGGGAGATTCCATACTCTAAACATGGATATAGGTGTTCCAGCAGTATGGAGCCATAGACAAATCGTTTTGTACAGTTCCGCCCGCATATTTCCTGAATCAGGTAATATCAGGAAAACATTCTTTAGGCTTCAAAGATACAACAACCTTATGTTCATCTACAAAAAATTGTTTGTCCAATGTTTCTTGCCTGACATGACAAATCAAAAACCATAATTGATTGGTAAAGATAGTCCTTTGATTACAGGAGCATTGAATTTGATAATGCAATGCAAAATGTTACCATAATAAAAGGCAAAGTTTTCAGATTCCATTATTGAAATAAAATGCCATCCTAGTCCGAAAACCTGATAACCATCCTACTGTGTAACTTTTAATGAATCGGTCTATTTATTTTTGAAAGAACTGATGTCTTCGGAAAGCCTACAAAGAAAAGGTTGTCTACCTTTTTTACACCACCGTCCCCTTTATAAGAAAAAATTCCAAGGTCCCTTTCACCATAAAAATTAATACACCAGATATTAAAATATTGTTGCATTTTATATACACCTATTTAAGTTGTCGGTCTATCTATTAAGAATCATAAAGTAGAAATTAATTAAAAGGATTATCGAATGTAATAAAATATTGTTGATTAAAATTTTAAAAGTAGGCACAAAACCAATAATTTAAAAAATAGATGGCTCAGTTGCTAGAGTTACCATTAGAAAATGGATGTCTGGTGTTTGGTACTAATTACATTAATATCACATAAAATTAAATAGCTAATTAAAATGATTAATTATAAAGCTTAAGATATTTTCAGAATATTTTATTAATTTCCTAAATAGGTAAGATGTATGACTGTTAATCCAAGACTGCTTTAGCGTCCCTCATTTGGTTCTAAACAGGGCCGTAGCCAGAAATTATATTCGGAGGGGGACATTATTTTTTGTGAATGATACTTCAATAAAACTACAGGCTTTCTTATGTATGTATACTCCTAATGAGTATCATAATATGTTATTTTAAAAGATCAAAATATTAAAAAAATGATATAATAAACACGTTATAGCCTAAAAAATAAGAGTAACGTGTCTGTTTCTAATTACATTAATATCATCAAAATATTAAATAGCTATTGGATTGGATTAATTATAAGATATCCAGTTTTTTTTTAAACCTAAATAGTAAATGTACGACAGCTTAAAGCCGATTCCGAAGACTGCTACGAACGTCCCTCATTTGGTTCTAAACAGGGCCGTAGCCAGAAATTATATTCGCAGAGGGACATTATTTTTTGTGAATGATACTTCAATAAAACTACAGGCTTTCTTATGTATGTATACTCCTAATGAGTATCATAATATGTTATTTTAAAAGATCAAAATATTAAAAAAATGATATAATAAACACGTTATAGCCTAGAGTGAGTAACGTAGTAACTGTACAATGAATTTAATAGTAAAATCAACATTGTTTGGATTGGTTAGGTTTGGAGTGCTACAGTCTTTTGCAACGTGACAATGAGACGGGATAGCTTAAAGATCGATTCCGAACGACTTCGAACATCCATGCCACATTGGGATTCGAATACCCACGAATGCTAAGCCAGAACCCTAACCAATTATCTTTTCCATCAACATGTAAAGATGTAAACATACATGGTTGTTCTTTAAAACCGAAATGTCCTAAGAATTTTGAAAGGAAATGAAAATGTTCAAATCTTTTACGTGTATATTATAAAATATCCTCTTTATGTTCTCGCCAAAAAAATTTCGCAATTTCTTCCGACTGTGCAACAATGTTGCGATGAGATGCCAAAAGTGCTAGTCAGTCTGTTCTTACTTGTCGAATCCAATGTGCACCTATTCCTTAATTCAACGTCACTGTTCTAAGCCCATTGTTATCTATGCCCAGCTAGGCAGATGACACACAAACACACATGGTCCCTGTTTTTTCCGCGAAATGGTCTCTAAGAATTTCGGAGGGGGACTGGTCAAATCCCTTTGCCTGCGGTCTTTTTCTAAACCATTACCAACATAAAAGAGTTCAGTCTGCGAGTAGTACGCCCCCGTTGAATACATACAGTAACCGTTGACATACACATTTATATGTACTTACGCATACATAAATAACCTAACAAGAAATCATTTAATCGCACTTTTTATTCTTACAGTTTGATTTATATGCGGGGAAGAGCAGTATTATACATGTATATCCTTTAAATTTTTCACTATTACCATTAAAAAAATCGTGCTTTTATTGTGCTGAATACTTCGACAGCTGTTTTCAGGGTTTTTTTTTTCTATGATTGGGGAGGAGGGAAGTGCTCAATAGATCAAATCTCGCATTGTGATTTCGATCGATTTGTTAAACAACAGACTCAAGATTTTATCTTTCGGTGCTACATAATTTGATTCACAAAAACATACTATTAATCGCTTTTTTGTTAAAATTTAGAAATTTTGATTAATTTATATTTGAAGCAGAATATCAGCCATAGCTAATATGAAAACAAAATGAAGCTTATAGAAATTCAATTCCATTCAGTGTATTTCTTTAATATTTACAACAACTCTTCGAAAATAACTGCGAATAATAAATGCATTGAGGCCACGGTCACGCTCACATTCAAAACTCAACTAATTTTTTCGCATTTTCTATTAAAAACGGCACACGCCATACCGTTTTGCCAATTTTCAATTATATTTCGCAAACTGTTATTAGGCTGAATAATTGCTCTTTGCGTGGTGATTTATAATTAAAGATGTTACAAAAGAGGGGAGGAAACGTACCACAAACATCTGCCGATGACATGCAGTGAAGTGGAGATGTGCATACAGATGCCATCGGGACCCCAACGAACTCTGCACGAGTCATACATATAGCTTTGCAGTGTAAGTTTCGAGAGTAGAATGTCCCTGTAGATTTCCCTCATAAATATACATACAATAGTAATTATACAATCGAATTCGAGAGCGGAAAAATAGCTGGACATTTCCACAATGGCGCTGTTTAAGATGAAACAGAAGACCAGCTGCAAAGTGAACCCCCATTAAGGTAAAAAGGGTAAAAAAAAAGGGAGGGGGGGTCCTAAAACTTGACTTACTGATACAATGAGGAAACTAGTTGTAGAGAGTTAGATTACTGCTGAAATATTAGAGAAGGCTGATGAAATGAGTCATAGAAATTTGTAGACCGCAGTTCTATGAATTATTTTAGCTGTCGGGCAGTAGGGTAGAGTGAGAGGTGGCACAAGTCTAATAATTGTATTCGAATACAGAGAATGAAAAACAATCACCGCAAAATTTCTTTTCAAATAATAAAAAATACTTTAAATAAAATTAAATATCGCATAAGATTTTTAAAAATTTACTGAAAAATTTAAGTTTTACTTTTTGATTCCTCAATAGTCCAGAGGCGTCTAATAATTTTGTCCAATGATTTTACGATTTTCACGTATGAAATACAAAATTTGTTTATGATATCATGAAAGGGACAATAAACTAGTTGTAATAACTAATAAAAACATTTCAAAACATTGATATTATTCATATTATTCATTGATATTATAGTTAATCTTGTAAATATCTTGTAATATTTCATAGAATATAGTTAAAAAATAAAGACTAACAGATACACCCAAATATCCATTCTAGTTTTCAAAACACAATCCTGTATCTCTTTTTCGAATTTCTCTATTTTACAAACTTTTTGTTAGAGTTGAGAACATTTGGCAAATTGTTTAGTAAAATACCCTCCAAATAGTGAAGTGCATTGTCCTTATAATCTAATTTTTTCTCCCATTTTTCAAAATACTTTTGGGCTTTTCAAACTTATTCTTTAACAAATAAAAACTACAGTAAAACCTCGATTATCCGAAGTAATTGGGACCGAACCTACTTCGAATAATCGAGAATTCATCAATAATCATCTAGTTTTAATTTGTAGTATCATCATTGGTGCAACAACATTCGATTGCTCTGGGGCTGGGCAATATGACCTTCCAAATTTCGAAATGGGGTGCGTTTTGTTTAGAACAGGTATGTTTGAAAGTGAGGAAGAGTACACTCATACCGAGAATTGTGTTCGAGAGAAAGAATTCTAAAAAAGGGAATTCCAAAATATTTATCTGGACTCGTAGTTTGGAAAGGACGGTTTGCATACAAAAGGAATGTGGAAAAACGAAAACTTTAAAAACGTATGTTTGTAAAGAGAAAATTTTGGATGATAGAAGAAAGTGAAAAAAAAGTGAAGAAGAAACCGACTTTGGTTAGCGAAGAGTTTCGGAACTGAAGTTCGGATAATCGAAGTTCTAATGTATACCCAAATATCCATTCCTTTCTAGTTTTGAAAACACAATCATGCCTATCTTTTTCGAATATCCCTATTTTACGAAGGTTTTGTTAAGGCTGAGAATATTTGGCAAATTGTTTCGTAAAATACCATCCAAATATTGAAGTGCATTGTCCCAGCAATCTAATATTTTTTCCATCCCATTTTTCAAAATTTGGACATTTTAAACTTATTCTTTAACAAATAAAAACTACAGTAGAACCTTGATTATTATTGAAATATATAATCACATTCATACTTGACGGACTTGGCCGATTATTGTTGTAATTAAGTAATAGTTTTCTTGGACGTTCGATGTTTTCTTAGTGGATCCTGTTGTGTTTTGATTGGCTGTATTTAATTAGTTTTGATTGTGGCAGAAATTTGATTGGCTGGGAGCAAGATCTTTTCAAAACTATAAATCCCAATGTACCTCGTATTTCTTGATTATTTTGGTGTTTTCAATAAAAGGTGTTTGCGATCTGCGGCTTTTTATTATGCTTCAACACATATCCGAAGTAATTGGGACCGAACCTACTTCGGATAATAATCGAGAATTCATCAATAATCATCTAGTTTTAATTTGTAGTATCATCATTGGTGCAACAACATTCGATTGCTCTGGGGCTGGGCAATATGACCTTCCAAATTTCGAAATGGGGTGAGTTTTTGTGTTGAAAGGGATGTTTGAAAGTGGGGGAAGAGTACACTCATACCGAGAATTGTGCTCAAGAGAAAGAATTCTAAAAAAGGGAATTCCAAAATATTTATCTGGACTCGTAGTTTGGAAAGGACGGCTTGCATACAAAAGGAATGTGGAAAAACGAAAACTTTAAAAACGCATGTTTGTAAAGAGAAAATTTTCGATGATAGAAGAAAGTGAAAAAAAAGTGAAGAAGAAACCGACTTTGGTTAGCGAAGAGTTTCGGAATTGAAGTTCGGATAATCGAAGTTCTAATGTATACCCAAATATCCATTCCTTTCTAGTTTTCAAAACACAATCATGCCTCTCTTTTTCGAATTTCTCTATTTTACGAACGTTTTGTTAGTGCTGAGAGCATTTGGCAAATTGTTTCGTAAAATACCCTCCAAATATTGAAGTGCATTGTCCCAGCAATCTAATATTTTTTTGTCGTTTTTCAAAATTTGGACATTTTAAACTTATTTTTTAACAAATAAAAACTACAGTAGAACCTCGATTATCCGAAGTAATTGGGATCGAACCTACTTCGAATAATCGAGAATTCATCAACAATCACCTAGTTTAATTTCTAGTATCATCATTGGTGCAACAACATTCGATTGCTCAGGGGCTCGGCAGTAAGACCTTCCAAATTTCGAAATGAGGTGTGTTTTTGTTTAGAACAGGGATGTTTGAAAGTGAGGAAGAGTACACTCATACCGAGAATTGTGCTTGAGAGAAGGGATTCTAAAAAAGGGAATTCCAAAATATTTATCTAGACTCGTAGTTTGGAAAAGACGGTTTGCTTACAAATGGAATGCGGAAAAAAAGAAAACTTTAAAAATGCATGTTCGTAAAGAGAAAATTTTGGATGATAGTAGAACGTGAAAAAAAAAGTGAATAAACCGACTTCGGTTAACGGAGAATTTCGGTTAATCGATGTTCGAATAATCGAGGCTCTATTGTATACCCAAATATCCATTCCTTTCTAGTTTTCAAAATGTAATCACGCTCCTCTTTTTGAAATTTTTCTATCTTATGAACTTTTGTTAGAGCTGAGAACATTTCGCAATTTTTTTCGTAAAATACACTCCAAATAGTGAAGTGCCTTGTCATTATAATCCAATTTTTTATCTCATTTTTCAAAATACATTTGGAAATTTCAAACTTATTCTTTAACAAATAAAAACTACTTGTTTTAATAAATATGAAACTTTTATTTATATTGTTTAATCTTATATAAAATTTTTAATTCAAAATATTAATGTATAACCGTACAACGTTGTTGGCTTAATTCTTCTTTTACAGGTAGATTTATCTTTGATGGGTAAAATAAATTTTAATTTATACTAGAAATATGATATATCACTTTTTTAATAATATTTTATGCTTATGAATTTAAAATATGTTTGGTGTATTTTAACACATTGTGTGCGGGTACATTTCGCAGCGGAATTGTACCGGGAGCGGTCGTTTTGCTCGTAAATTTAGTTATTCAGTTAAATCTCAGTTAGATCGAAAATTATTTAATTTTTTAACCAACTTTTCGTATTTTATATGGAAATATATATATGGAAATATATATATATATATATATATATATATATATATATATATATATATATATATATATATATATATATATATAACCATAAGATTTTTGAAAACAAAAAATATATTTTTAGTTGGTAAATTTATAATAGTATCGTAAATATGAAAAATCAAATAGAAATAGTAGTATATAGTTTTCATTTTTTTCGAATTATGTTATATATAATCATTTTTACATTATAAAAAAATGAAAAGAGCAATTATAAAACTAATAATGTAAAAACTACTTTTTATTTGTCTAAATATTTCCAGAATCTACGTTGTAGACAAGAACAGTCGGCTTCGTTTTCCTGTATATACCGTTATTTTTGTACCCGCAAACAAACCATGTTGTTACACTAGCCCGTACTAGTACTTGACCTGCGCTCAAGTATTAATCGTCAAAAAACATAATAGTACATGTCCAGCATACCATGTGTTGAAAGGTGAATCTGTATTTTACAAATTTCCCATACAATGAAATCTTTTTAAGGATTTAGCGACTTCGTTAAACAAAGATCCAACTGTAATACCAATTTAGAAAATTTTCTGGGAATATTACTTACTTTTAGTTAATTACTCGAGATTATTAAATTATTTCTGCCGTTAACAAGAATACTACATCGATTGTTTGTAAGTAGAATAAAACATATGTGCCTGTAGCGTTGTTCCAATCAGAAATCTTTTCGTAAAAGTCACGGAAAAGAGTTTTGAAACCAGCACAATTTGTAAGATGTTATTACACTATTAAGGCTATTTCAACACGTCTTTCTCTTGTTCAGTGTTTACAGCAAGCGGCATTGAAACCTTTTTTTTAAAGGACCTGTTAAAAAAGATACAACAATACCAACGATCCTGTATGAAAAAATGTTTAAAATCACCTTGACTCTACCTAAACAACAAGCAGACTATTTAACTTGGGGCAGACTGCTTCGTGACTGAACATGCAACTACACACAGAAATTTTCTTTCTTAAACTCAGATAAAAAGACGCAGCAGAAAGGAAAATGGGATATTAAATTAAACATAAATGTATGAAGCATGATTTTTGAAAAAGAGAGTTTTAAAACACACCCTTTTCCTATATTTAAAACAACATGCACCAGTATTAACGAATTGTGGAATAAAATAACTATGGAATGTAACCGGTTATGTCTAATAGGAATGTGGACGTGGTTTTGTATGTAAATAAGTTCTACAGATGAATATTTAATCAGAAATTAATTTGAAAAATTTGATCAGGTGACTAGCTTGAATATTACCGTGGTCGTGGTAAAATCAACCAAAATTAAAATACATGTTTTTAGAGGCAAAGGATTGAAAAATGTGTAAATGTGGACACCGCTGAAATTTCTACTAGAATAACAATCTGCCCTTAGGATTCTTTGCGCCATTTCACTTTTAAGTCGAAGACACGCGTAGACTGTTGTTGACAGCTCCATGTCCACGTTATCTGTTTGCAAGCTCATAAAATAGCTCAAAAATGCTTATGCCTGACCGGATGATCCTAAAACTTACGCGAGCGTGAGTCTTTTTCATTTATTTTATTATTATAAAAGAGTTCCCTTTTTAAAATCGCTTTTAACTCACGTAATTTCCAACTACACCTTTTTAGACCTGACATATATATATATATATATAAAATTCTTCTGTCCGAGTATTTGTAATAGAACTCCTTTTAAACGGCTGGACTGATTTTGATGAAATTCTGTGTACGTAATTAAATTGATTCGAGAATGGTTTAGATTCACAATTTAATCAGATAGAAAATGTGTTTTTATTAAAAATCTAAAATTGCGCGCTTATTAAGATTATTATAATGCCGCTTGAAACACTTCATTGCCAATGTATCTGTGGCGCAGTGATCAGCACAGCGGGTTACAGGATCGAACCCCCGTACAGGCAATGTGGAAATTTAAATTTAATCTAATTATGTTTTTGATGACTGTATGGTGGCGTCGTCAAGTATTTTTAAAATAATTTTTTCTTACTGCTCCATCAAAACGGTTGAATTTATAATTTATTTAAAAACATTTTACAATTTTTGGATTGACATATTAAAATAAATAAAATTTCTTAATCTTATCTTTTGTTAAAGCTAAGTTTGAGCTGAAGTATGAAATGATTTCTTATTATTCGGAATCACTTTTTATTTCTTAAACGCTGACAATATACTACTTCAGTAGATAACTAAACAGGTAGTTTAGTTATCAAATTAATTTTTATTTCAATCAATCTCTTAAAATTAGTTTTCCATCTTGTTCTGAACCTTCTGTTCGTCAATAATTCATTAACCCTTAATTTGTCTAAGTCTGGCCGCTACCTCGGACATGTATATTTATAACTATTATTATATAACATAATTGTCAGTGTTCGCCACAGCGGACATTAGTTATCGCAAAAATGTAAAATGATATATTTTTTTTTTGTTAATTTACAGAGATTCTAATGTCTATACAGACATGGGAAAATAATAGAAATTAAAAAATATTTGAAAAAACATCTTGTTAAATTAAGGGTTAACATTAATATCCATTTAGATCCATTATGAATATAAAATTGAAATGCGAATATATACTATTTTTACAATTAAACTTCTCCATTCACAAAAACCTATGAAATCTGTATTCTCTTTCCTACAAGATAAAATCTATCTTCTTGCATCTTCAACATTTTGTTTGTTTACGAAATAGAAAAAAAATAGAATATTTATATTCGCTGTATATATTATATATCGATCATTAGATTATGATTATATGGATCATATGATGGAAATATATCCGTCGTTTGCTATAAACAATGGATTTATGTCAAGGAAGGATACAAAAAGTTGTGCAAAAAGTTTACTGACGACGGGAGACAAGACACTGTCCAACTATTTCAAAGCGATTATTTGTTTAGTGATAATATTCCGTATTGTTTAGTGAAAGAGATGCGGCAGCTCTCTTGACATCTCAATGGAGAGCGGCTGGAAAGACAAAGGTACGAGGCTACCTCCGCCGAAAAGATCTTGCTTTTAAATGCACCTACTGCTGACAAGCTTGCTGAAAGACAAAAGCAGCAACAAATGGCGAGTGGGAGGATGAGAATGACTAACTATGGGTAAAACGAGTAAGAAATCCGTTTCGAAAATCTCTATTTTTTTATTATGAGAGTGAATTTAGATAGTTTTTTGCAGTTTTCTGCCTATAACCACCACGCTGTATAGCATGGGTGGCCAAGACGTCGACCGCGAAGACATTTTAGCCCCGTTTACATGTGCCAAAAGCAGCGTAAAATGAAGAGTAGATCCGTGAATTGTACTCCCCTTCCCTTTCAAGAATTATCCCTAGCTAGGGAAAAAATTGAGGGGTAGAAAGAACCTACCTTTCTACCCGGGTAATTGTAGTTTACTCTCCTTTCCCATCATCCTTTGCGCTTGTAGACTATTTATTCCAAAATGGCCGACTCCGCTGCTGCTAAAGGTGTAATAAGAATGGAGCGTTGTTCCGAAAAGGAAACTTCGGATTTAATGGATTTGTACCACCAATATTTCTTAACTCAACAATAAAAATTAAAGCATGCTAAAATGTATCTTTAATTGTCTAAAACCAGTTATAGAACACTTAATATCTAAGTAATAAGGTTGATTAATATTTTAAGACTTTTTTATAATGTATGCTGACACAGGGCTAATGGAACATTTCAGTTTTTGTGGTGTAGCTGTTGCATTTTGCAAACTGAAGCAAGTAAACAATAGCTAGCCAGCGCGGAAGTAGTATAAGCACGGAATGATGAGATTGCCTTCCCGTATGATCACGTGACTTACTAGTGACGATCCCGGCGAAATGGAGGGTAGAAATAATTGACCATGTAAACGGGTTTCTCCTACCCTCCAAGCATAATCCCTCTACCCGGGTAAAAGGAAGGGTACTTGACTGGCACATGTAAATGGGGCTAACATGTGCCAAAAGCAGCGTAGAATGTAGCGTAGATCCGTGAATTGTACTCCCCTTTCAAAAATTATCCCCAGCTATGGGAAAAAATTGAGGGGTAGAAAGAACCCACCTTTCTACCCGGGTAATTGCAGAGTTTACACTCCTATCCCGTGATTCTTTGCGCTTGTAGACTATTTATTCCAAAATGACCGACTCCGCTGCTACTAAAGGTGTAATAAAAAGTGAGTGCTGGTCCGAAAAGGAAACTTCGACCTGAGACCAACTATCAGTTTGTTGGTTTGTTATAATTAATCATTATTTTTCAACTGAATGAAATTAAAAGAAGCACATATGTTATTAGCTAACATTTAAAAATAAAGTTTTAACTCATTATTAATAAAATGTAAAATTTTTGTTTTGTTATAAGTTATGGTAGGAAACAAAAAAAGATAAATATGATGGAAGAAACATTAAAAAATGTTTTGAAAGAAACAATAGATAGAATTTTAAAATTCGAAGAAGAGGCTGAGAAGGCAGCTAAAGAAAAAAAATAGAGCAATTTTGTAAAAATATATTAAATCAAAATAACGAAATTATTAATATTCTTCGATCCATTGCTGAAAAATAAAAATTGAAATATGCTAAAATGTATCTTTAATTGTCTAATAACAGTTTGAAAACACTTAATATCTAAGTAATAAGGTTGAATAATATTTTAAAACTTTTTTATAATGTATGTTGACACAGGGCTAATGGGACATTTCAGTTTTTGTGGTGTAGCTGTCGCATTTTGTAAACAGTAGCTACTCAGTGCGGAAGTAGTATAAGCACGGAATGATGGGATTGCCTTCCAATATGATAACGTGACTTCTAGTTACGATTCCGGCGAAATGGAGGGTAGAAATAATTGACAATGTAAACGGGTTTTAAAGGCTTTAAAGGTGATGTGGCAACTGGACCATATGGGCCGAGCCCTTCAATCGAGATGCTTCTGCCAGTAAGCACAAAAATGACAACGAGCGAAAAATAAACACATAAAAGAGCAAAGAGATAGAAGAGTGGATTCGTGAGTTCATAACACAAAACTAGAGAGTAGAGAGTTTAGGGATAGAAAAACATAAAATATTTTTGTGGCCAATGACATCCGTACGAAAAAAAAGCCGAAAATATAGAATAGTAAACGGGTTTCTCCGACCTTCCAAGCATAATCCCTTTACCCGGGTAAAATAAAGGGTATTTGACTGGCACATGTAAACGGGGCTTTTAGGTAGTCCGCGCTACCCCATAATGACCTCGGATATTAACAATTTAATTTATGACTTATGACACAGAATTAATGAATTATTTAAAATAAAAATTTACTACAGTTTACGCATTAAAACCTGAAACAAATTATTAAATTAAGATGCGATAAATTTCTCAAATTCAGAGCATCTAGCGATACAGATTTTTGGAAATTAATTTCTGAGGAAACGTTTCCAAATATTTAGAAATTGATTTATATTTGAAATCATACTTTGGATCGACGTATCTTTGCAAATCTGCTTTTTCAACCATGAACGCCATAAAAACCAAACATCGGTCGCGTTTAACAGATGAACATTTAATTTCGTGTTTACGCATTGTAATAAGCTCGTGCCAGCCACAGTATGATAAACTTGTCGCAGATATACAGATCAACTTAACGAAGTGAATAGGTTGGTCAATTTTTCATATATGAATACTTTGATTATTTTCGTCAGTAAATTTTTATTTTGTAAATATTAAGTTTTTTTATAGAAAAATTAGATAATTTACCATTTTTTCTTGTTACCGAAAATAAATGTATAAACATGTGTCGACGCGGACCAATAACACAAACAAAAAAACGTAGACAATAACATTTGTCTTTAAACTTATTTTAATAATCATAATGCCAGCAGCAACGTGCGGCCATCACTCACAAATAGTTCTCCTTCTTAAACTAAACTACAAAAGGTGTTGCCACAAAAATGCAACTAAATTATACTACAAAAATAAAACATAGCACACGGAGCATAAAACATAACAGTACAAAATGTAACACATTGAGTTCGAGGATAAACAACAAAAAAAAAAATACAAAATATTAATAAATGATTAAAAAAACATGTACGTTAAGTTAATTTAGCTCTGCCATTGGTAGACCGCCTTCGATTTTTTAAATGTGAAGTAAATTTGGCCACCCCTGCGGTATTATTTGATATGCAGCGTGCTATTTAGTGAGATTTAGTTTCTTTAGTGGTCAATTAAAAATACCTAATAAAAACTTTTGAGAGTTATGTCTGAAAAGGTTTTAATTTATTTCAATAGTACACCACCGTACTTGCCTTATAGGAAGTCAACTTGTACACGTTGAAAAAGCAACGGATTCAATTTACGATTTCATTTTCCGATGAAGAACACGTGGATTTCTCGGATGATAGCAAACATTTTACTTAACTTAAAAACAACTTAAGCACAAAAAAATAGGCTTAAATTTTTTTCTATCATAAGAGAAATTTCAGTCCTTCACAGAAAAAAAAATTGAATGGTTGGAGTGCTACAGTCTACTATTTTGCTACATGAGAGCTATGCAACCAGGATCTACTGTTTAATGCCGATTTCAAGCAGATACGAATATTCATGCTCGCACTGGGTTTCGAATCCACTAACTGAAGTATCGAAGAGCAACACCCTACCCATTCGAACATTGTTCGGCTCATTGGGAAAAGAAATTCTTAGCTAAATCTCCAATTGAGAACTCACAATGCACCAGAAACTGAAGAGATGAATGAGTGTTTCATAAATATACCCTTTACTATACTCGGTGTAAACTCAATAGGCACTTCAAGGTCACTGATTTTTCCCCCGATGACCAACTGTAACTATGGTAACGACAGTTGGGGAATGATTTTACTCTTTTTTCCCACTGTGTTAAGGGGTGTCATGCATCGCGTGGGCTCTCGGTGCATGATGAAAGTATGTTTATTTAGACTACACTTTGAAGAATACTTAATACTTTACACAAAATCTTATGAGTCATTTCAAACCTGTTTCTAAGTTCATAAATTTAAGATATAATCCCATTTCATAAAATTACAATTTAAAATTGTACGTTATATTCTAATCCGTAAGATTTAAAAAATTCTACTGAAAAAGTAAATCTAATTTTTTTTTCACACACAGTTGCATTATTTACAGAAATAATATCATTAAGATGACTGAATATTTTGCTAATTTTAATGAGTAGTTATAATTTCTCACTATTTTTCTTTATATTTGTATGATTCTTTAAATCTAAATATCAAAAGTATTTCTTAATAATTTATTTAAGAGAATGTAGCTCTGAAATTCCTTAAATTTAAGTTGTATGTTAGTAAGTATATTATGAAGTTATGTGGATCATAGTAAACTTTCTATTCCAAAATTGTACTGTATTAATTATTTTATGATTTTACAAGAACTGAAAGAGGTCTTAATGCAATAACAATATTTTGTATAATTTTATTATGTATTTAAAGATGTATGGTCTATTGACACATTTTTAGAAAGTGAAAATTTCTTTAGAAAGTAGAGATTCCTAATGTTTTAGTAAGAATTCTAAATTAAAATGAATTTTTATATTTTTACAAAAACATCTGTGATTTATTATAACCATTTTATATATATTGTTAAACTGTTCTTTATGTAAATAGTTAACGCATTAATGCACAGCTGAAAATTTTGACTTTGCTTATAATAATAAAGCAAATCGTCTGAACGTATTGGAATCAAATCCTCAACTGAAGTGCTGAAAATAAGTGTGAATGCACAAGCTTCTTGGTCACTACCATAGTAACCGATAACTGGGGAAACGAGAAAGTGTGACCTTGAAGCGCCAATAGATTTTACATGGACTATAGTATGGTAGCCATTGTAAAATCTATTTGTTCAGTGAAATATGATATTTATGTTTTATAATTATATTTATGGCTGCCCTCTAATCGTCCCTGTGAACTGAGAAGCACAATCGTGCATCCTCTTAATAAGCAAAAACCTTCTTCCTCAAATAACGTCAGCATGATTACTAAAAGATAAGCGTAGACTAGACACAAAAGTCATTCAGATCAGCTGGTTTGGAAAAGGAAATTCTCATACAAGAGACAAAAATACCGTCTATGAAAAAAGATAATGACGCTAATTGAGAAAAAAGCTGATTTAAATTATTTTCAGAACGAAAGAGGTGTTTAAAATGCAAAACAAGTATGTATGTTTAAACTTAGCTGTATCGTGCAAGAGTAGACTTTAAATCCCCTTCAGAGAAAGAATTAAATTCAAAACCTCAAGTGTTCCAGTTCTGAAATGCTACAAGCTACTTTCGTTTTACAAAGGATAAATGAACCGGACACGACTATTCAAAATTGCTTTCAAGAGACAGTACTGAAGGTCAGCAGTCAGAACCGCAGATTTTTTTTAAACCAGTGGTTTGACCTTTTCGACACTGTCAAAGCTAACCCTAAACCTCAGTCAAGGTTATTGGTGCCACCAAAGAATAAACAAAACGATCTGCTTTATAACGATTTAAATACAAACGAGGCATTTAAAATTGCAAAATTAACACATTATATACGGAACACGTACTAGTACGTTTTCTGACGATTGATACTTGAGCGCGGGACACGTACTAGTACTAGTTATGGTAACAACAAGGTTTGTGGGTACAAAAATAACGGTAATACAGAAAAATGAAGCCGAATGTTCTTGTCTACTACATAGATTCTGGAAAATTTTAGACAAATAAAAAGAATTTTTACATCAGTCGGTGCGGAACCACAGAACGGGAAAAAATTAAAACTATATACTACTATTTTTATATACTACAATGGGCCGGATAAAGTAAACAAAAGGGCCGGAACCGGCCTTTTCCCACCTCTGTACTAGAACGTTTTCGGCGATTGATACTTGAGAGCGGGACACGTACTAGTACGTTTTCTAACGATTAATACTTGAGCGCGGGTCATGTACTAGTACGTTTTCTCACGATTGATACTTTAGCGCGGGCCATTTACTAGTACGAGTTAGTGTAACAACATGGTTTTTTTGTGAGTACAAAAATAACGGTATATACAGGAAGACGAAGCCGAATGTTCTTGTCTATTACGTAGCTGCTGAAAAAAATTTAGACAAAAACTAGTTTTTACATTATTAGTTTTATGATTGCTCTTTTCGTTTTTTTATAATGTAAAAATGTGTATATATGACATAATTCGAAAAAATTAAACTATATACTACTATTTCTATTTGATTTTTCATATTTACGATACTATTATAAATTTATCCACTAAAATATATATTTTTTGTTTACAAAAATCTTATGGTTATTTATATATTTGTTTATATATTTCAATATAAAATACGAAAAGTTGGTTAAAAATTTAATTTTTGATCTATTGATATTTAATTGAATAACTAAATTTATGCGCAAAACGCCCAATCTCGGTACAATACCGCTGCGAAATGTACCCGCAAATAATGTTTTAATGTATATGTCTTTAAACATTTCTATTTATTCTATTTATTTCATTTAAATGTATATATATTTTAATTTCTAAAATACGTAAAACCTAATTTTCCAAGAATGAAAAAAACAAAAATACATACCAGAAATATAGCTAGCAATTAATCCCATAAACGGTTACCAAAACATCACAAGTAAAAATTACGATATTTCCGTATAGTAAGACATTCTTTAAATTCAAATTTTTCATTCACATATTTAATTAACACGCAAAATCCAATGCCAGGCACTTATAAAATCCTAATAGCAATAGCACGTATCTTTCTAAAAGATGGATGTTCGAAATGATCTACGTCATCTTTTCGTTACATCATAGGCCCTCCCACTTCTATCTTCCCCAGGTGTGCGGTTTATTAAGCATTCACTGCCTTTTCGTTTTGAGGATCGTCTTTCCAGTTTTTGCAGTTAGTAGATGCAATAACTCAATATCTCACTTTGAAACCCTAATATTTTGGTTTGTAAGAAATTAGAAACATTGCAGTCGAAAATTGTAGAAAAACCTAAATTTTTTTTATAAAGATGTTTACGTTTTTCAATTGAAAGCATACAAAGATAATTTCTGGATAGAAAATTTAATAGGAACCATTAGAACTATAGCAACATTCTAAGAAATCACCTAAAATACCATGAAGGTGATTTCGAGGGAAGTTCTTACAGCTAAAAATCTATGTAAGTTCCGATATTTACTGCTTATTTGAGCTTTTAGAGCTACAGGATATTCCCGTCAGATATCTTTTGGGGTTTGCTTCAGACACTAGCTTTTGGGTGCTCTTCGAACCCAAAGAGCACCCAAGTTGGTTTGGGCACACATTAGACCTCGTAGCAATCTCCCCCCACAAGAGTTGCCCGAATGGTGATTTCATTTCATTTCAAATTGAAAAAGAGCAAGCTAAAACTAATGATGACGGAAACTAAAAAAATTTAGTTCATATAGGGTTAGTCTTGTAATGATGCAGTAGTTAAGACTGAGAATTAAGAAATAATGGCAGAGACGGGGTAAATGAAATGTGAAAATAAGAGATGAGACCTTCAGCGTGTTACCTGTATTTGAGTTATTGATCCCATACAAAGACCACCAATGAAAGATCAGCGTACAAACCGATGATAAGACGTTAATTACTACATTCACACTTAAGTAAAGCTACTTAACTAACTAAATACTAAAATCCAAAGAAAAATTCCTAAAATCTCATTACACTCAGACGTAAATCTAACAATCAGAAAGCTGAAACTGGCGGAGCGTGCCATTTTGACTAGTTGTCTTTTACAGGATGCAATTATTCAGCAACAGGTGGGTTGTGAATGGGAAAGGGCAAATATCAATCCACTAGCACTACAACCAAGATCTTTCTTCTCCCATCCTAAGTAATGCAACGTAAGATTAAGTAATCCTTTTTCTACTCAGCGCCTAAGAGAACCCACGGTGCCTACTTAGTCAAGCGCTACTAACCTTTCACGGTCGTGACCTTCGTTTCTTGAATGGGGAAAAATCATTTGCGAATAGCGTGGTTAGGAAAGCACCGGGTGTGCCCGGCCATGTCCAGAAGAAACCAAAAATGTTTATACTGCGCATACATAGAAGGAAAACACAGCAAGATTAAAAACCTACTTAAACGTGAGAAATATTAATAAACATGCAAATTGCGAAAAACAATTTCTCACATTCATTGAAATTATCATAGCTGTTAATTACCAGTTAAAAGAAAAGCTGACACATTATCAACATACAACAGTAGAATTACTAACGCCTCTGGATGCTTGGCAGCTATTCAAAAACTTATAAAAGGAAAAGTTAAACAGGCAAATTTTGCTTCCGCACAGCAGGTGTTCCATAGATAAAGAGATTCTAAATCGCACGTCCAAAGAAAATATATTTCCCTCAAATTTATTTTCCAATACTGACACAATTTTAAAGAATCATCGAAAATTTTGTAATGGATGAGGAAGCATCTTTTTTGGAGCTTATAATGAATTAGGGATCCTTTTTTAGTAGACTAAATTATATATGGGCCAAATAATTAGAAGGGAAAAGGGAGGAAGGTATTTAAACCAGATAGGCTCCAGGATGGAGTAATGTCGAGTAACATATGGAGTAAAACGTTGAAGAGTCTCCCAAAGCATTTGGTTTGGAACGCTACAGACCACTTTTTTGCTACACGAAGGCTAATGTTACCGAGATTTACTACTTAAAGCTGACTCAGAACGGCTATGAACATCCATGTCAGCAGTGGGATTTCTACCAACGAACTTCGTTTCCTTTGTCTGCTTTGTTTGAAGCACTGCGGTCTACTTTTTTGCAACATGAGGGCTAATGAAACCCGGACATACTGCTGAAAGCCGATTCCGAATGAAAACCATCCACGGTAAGATTCGAACGCACGAGCTCCGATACAGAAGATCAGCACCCGAACCATTCGGCCATCGTTCGGACCTACGAACTTCTGTTCCGAAGAGCAGCGCTACATATTCGGTCATCAAATCATTTAGGTCTCTTAAAAGAATTACGTCCCTATAAAATAATAAAGAAGTTTAATATTTATAATATATACAATTTTTTACAGCTCTGTGAACGTATCTTGCTAGCTGATCTTGGAGTCATCTTCTCGATTGAAGTCCACCCTTTCCTCCCGACCCTCCCTTAAAAGAGAAGTCAACAAACGGGGGAAGAGCCGAAAACCATACATTCACCTATGCATTCACCTAAGACTCTCTATGCATTAACTCAAGTTGATACTGTCCGTCAGTGAACAATAAACAAAGCAATTACCGAGCTACATAAAGAGTCGAGTATTCCATTCCCAGGACATAAAATACAAGGTTTTAAGGAGCGGCTAAGTTCTTGGCCACATAGCGACATGCGGCCGTAACTACCAGTGGAAACAATACTTCTTTATCTCAATTTCAACATTCTACCACAACTAAAGGATTTCTACTATAGGATGATAAAATTTCACAACCAATAATATAAAAATTTAAAAAATTCCCAAAGAAACTAATTCTAAGTTTCTCAAAAAGGAAAAAAAATGTCATACTATAGTATAAAATGGCATTTTAGGTATACTTTACGAAGTCCCGAGTTTAAAAAAACTCTTAAAATCAATTTCCATTCATAATCTGCAGTCGTATTGAGAAGCCTAATTTTTTTTTAGATTTACATACACACTAGTAAAAATTTTAACAAAACCAGCTACCATACATAATTGGTTTTAGGTTGGTTACAGCAACTCTGACAAAATCATTATTAATCACAGTGTTGACTTTTCTCCTTAATACCACTTGCATTCTCTTGCAGAATTCAAAAGTACCGACAAAGGTGTGTACACAAACACACAAAATAAACTCTCCGAAAAATAAAATGAAAAATAGTTTAATAGCTAAAATAATACTTCAAAAATTATATTAAGATTATTGCCGGGGTGGCCAACCTGCGGCTCGAGAGCCACATGAGGCTCTTTGAAGGATTATTTGTGGCTCTCGATAAAATGTACCCGAGTTCCCTTTTCATTTTTTGTGTTATTATATTTCAAAAATTATTACAACTGATGGAGCTCCAGCAATGCTGGGTAAAAATATCGGTCTTGTTGTCCTTTTAAGAGATGATTCTCAAATTCCACAATTCATAATGATTCACTGCATAATTCAATGAGAACATCTCGTTACAAAATATTTAAAATATCCTGATGTTATGAAAACAGTGTAACACATTGTTCATTACATTCGAACCAATGTAAAAAATCATCTGCAATTAAAAAAAATTCTTGAAAAATTAAAGAACAAAGAACTTTTAAATGACATTCAATAAATATAATTTCTGTAAAAAAAAAAACTTTTTAACACCTTTTTTGCATATATTTTAAATACGTATTTAATTGTGGCTCAAGAAAAATTTCAAATTTTAAAAAATGTCTCGGACTATGAAGGAGCTTGGCCACCCCTGAACTACTGTAATGATCACAATTTGACTTGTTCTGCATTTTGAAAACATGACTGAAATTTCCTAATGCGATATACATAAAAAAACAATGAATTACAAAAATTGCAACTTCCTCCAAGAAAAAAACTGTCGCAACATTTTTAACAATAGGATGTAATTTAAATATGTCCGCATGGTCATCTTAGTAACTGAATAATAGTATACATAAAAAAAACTTGGTATCGAAAAAAAAAGTAATCAGATAAGTAGCCAAACTGGTCTACAGCGTTGATTGATTGACAGATGTTCTACCACGGTAACTAGTTTTATCTCTTGTACGTAGTGGCTACTCTAATTATTATCCCATCTGCAAGCAAGTTTGTGATCTGCATTTCAATTATTTTCTAAATGCATTTATTAAAAGGGCAATGCTCTAGAGAAACTACCTTAAATCTCCTGGATCGACGATTTAGAGAGGAAAGCTAACAAGAAAGCTTATAAAAAATAAACTTTATTGCAAACTTCTTTAAATAGGGTAAAAAATTATTGGAGGCTACTTTAATTTTAGCATCTAGAACTGGCATGCCCAACCCGCGACCCATCGGCCGCATGCGGCTCATTTAAAAATTTTTGCGGCTCAATTGAAGTTTTCAACTGTCTATATAGATTTAGTCATTTTGACTATATACAGTTGAAACATAGAATTTTAGTTTTTAATGTTTGCAATAATAAATATCACATATTATGTACTTTAAGACTCGATAGTAACCAACGTAAACCTGGTCTTTGAGTAGGGTTGGATAGGTTACGTTGAAATTTGAGTGTTCTAGAATATTCTGTCAATCGGCCATTAATTATACAACCAGCTGACTCGCGTTACGTGCACGTGCTCTGCCCTACCAGCCAGTGGAAGTTGTATGGAAAGAAAGTTATAAATTATATTCATGGCTATTGTGAAGTGATCATTAATTGTAAAGGATAAATAAATTCATACTAGAATCAATTCATACCGAATATAAATTTCCAAGTTTAAGACGATTGGCAATGTGCATTATATCAGCATTTGGAACTTATAGCTGCCAATCATTTTTTTCCCAATTAAACCTGGTAAAAACAAAGTGTCGCAGCAGGTTGCTTGATAAAAACATGACCAATCGGCTACGATGCGCGTCGACTATATTATCCGTTGATATTAACAAAATCTGTAGTAAAATACAAAAACAAATCTCACATTAATTTTAAAATAGTACATGTGGTAGTGCTTGTGAATAAACTACAATATATATTTATAGTATAAATATAATATTTTAACCTTCATGATTAGGGGGGAAGATAAGGTGTTGGGGGTGATTATAAATACAGTATATTTAAGTTTATTGTTGTTGTAGTTATGATGTATGTATAACACAACTTTTATGTACAGTCGCAGCTGGCACTGTAAAAATGCATATTTTGAATATTGCACGATAATAAAATATTTTGAATAATTTGTTGTTTTATTTTTATATGGGAGGCCCACCTCAGTTCAGTAAATTATTTTTTGGCCCACCAACCGATTTGGGTTGGACACCCCTGATCTAGAACTTATTAAGTCGCGAGAACGGAAGTACCACAGAGAAAAACTTTCGTCTGCAAGAAGATGCAAATTGTCAAACATTTTCACGCCATTTTCTCTAAAAGCAGTAAGATTTGTCTATGTTCTCAAAAATGTGTGACAAATGATGTTTTCCAGAACGCAAGAAAAGCTGTCTCCAGTGAAATGCATCTAATCATGGAAATATGACTAAATTACTGGTATAGTATACTTCAGACTCAGTAGAAGAGACACTCTTTGTATTAACATTATTCTTAAAACCTAACTTCTGGAAGTTTTGTTTATTTTTTATTCAATGCTTGTTAGAAGTGGTCAATTTCCTACCCTTAGATAAATCCTTGATGCATGAAAGTCAGTGCTCCTAACAAGCCCGGTTTAAGTAAGGTCGATTACGAAATATTTCCAGAAATATGACCATAACAAAATAAGCCTCATAACCCGGTACGGATTTCACTTTGCATATTACGCTAGAGTCAGGGAAGATCAAACTTTTAAGACAGTTATACAGGGCTGATTCTGGTCCGAAAATTTGACCGAGTCTGTTCCTACAATTATAAAAAACCGATTTTTACCCCTGAAAATTTGAAAAGAATTTTTGGAAAAACTGTTTCTGGAAATTAAAAAAAAAAACATTTTTTACCCTTAATTTGACAAGATGTGTTTTCAAATATTTTTTAATTTCTGTTACTTTCCCCATGTCTGTATAGACATTAGGATCTCTGTAAAATATTCGAAAAAAAATATATCATTTTCCATTTTTGAGATAATGTCCGCTGTGGCGAACGCTGATAATTATGTTATATAATAGTTATAAATATACATGCCCGGTGTAGCGGCCAGACTTAACGGTTAATCATTTTCCACTTCAAGTAAAAAATATATAAACGAATTTTGAAGATAATCAGAAAGTTTTATATCTTTCTCAACCTTTTTTCTTCTTTGACGCGTCCAAAAATCTATTTTTCTACCGAAGAACAGTAATAACATGTCATGTGATTTTATTTTTTTTTAAAGCAATATGTTAAAATTTAAATGTACGTATTCAGATTAAGAAATTATTTTTTTGTTTTCTAGATAACCAATACATACATTGATATATGTGTAATTGTAATACGTCATGTGATTTTATTTTTTAAAGCAATATGTTAAAATTTAAATGTACGTATTCAGATTAAGAAATTGAATTTCTGTTTTCTAGATAACCAACACACACATTGATGTATGTGTATTTGTATTATTTTATACGGAACACATTTATATTTGCAACTCTATAATAAGGTGATATATATATATATATATATATATATATATATATATATATATATATATTAGATCATATTAATATATTGATATTTGGTAAACTATAAATCACAATATTGAAATTCAGGTATTGTCCAGCTCTAGTTTTGACATCCAGAAATTAACCTTAATATAGTTTTTATTTTAAATTAGTAGCTTACACTTTTTCAGAAAATTTTTGTGGGATGTTCAGAAAATTTTTTCTTACTTACAATCACCCATGCAGTAATATGTAAGAGTGCATTTGTCATTCTTACTATGTTTACAAAGATGTCAAATGGCAAATTTTCGACAAACAGGGATTACTATGTGTTTGGATATACCAGAGGTTTCTTTCAAAAGAAATTCAGACCAATTTAAAAAAGAAAAATTTACTAGATGAAACAGTAATCTCTGGGATTCTGATAAAATTCTTTCTGTCATTCTTCAGCCTTCGCCAAATATGAAAGGTCACAAACACTGAACTCTCCTCGAATGACCATAACGTAATTAGATCAATAAAATCCACCAGTATGTTCGACGTAGCTAAGAAAACTTTGAATTATCTTTCTAAATGAATTCAACTTGATTCTAAACTGCATTCACAGTATAGGGAGACTTTAGAGGAGTATGAAGGTTAACAAATTATTGAGCGTGAACCAGATAATTCTCAACCAAAAAATAAACCATTTTTACCTGCCTCACAGGGTACTTTACAATTCTGGAAAATTAAAAATTTTACTGATCTCGTCATATGACGGACTATATGCTAGTTTTATATATTCATCATTCAAACCATATGCATATACAGGTATTAAATCTTAAAAAACCAAATAAGAACTTTCAGCATTTCTTTCAGTATAAAATAGAGAAATCATGCAAGTAAAAAAAAGACAGCGTTCTCCTTCATTCCGCATTAGCGAAAGTGAAGGAGAAAGTTTATGAAAACTTCAAACTTTTTTTTTCCTTTATCAATTACCTGGAACAAATGTTGCGATACTTTTCAACTTCCCTCAACCTCTTCAAGTGAGACGGGGACACCCTTTTTTTCCCACAGAAAATATACCAAGGTTTAAACGCGGAAAAAAATTCAAACCGAAAAGCTGCGTCAAAGAGAATAATTTCAAGAGGAGTGAAAACCAATAAAAAAGGACTAGAAATCATTAAGCTTGTTTTAAACCCATTTAACGACGTGATCCAGCCAGGGGACGACCCTTTTTCGTTCGACAGTGCTGTAACATTAAGCATCATTAAATATCCATTAAGCGATACTACGGTTTTATGAGCCTCTTGAAATTCGGGCAACAGAGAGACATCTAAGTTCTCAGAAAGTTTTCGAATAATGGGCTCATTGAAAAAACAAAAAAGGAGGAAGGTATCTTTTGTTCGGTGACGTCAGATTTAATGAAGTGGCCCATAAATAGTGAATAACTGAATAACTGTTGCACACACCAAGCTCTTTGTTCTAGGTCGTGACGAAAAATAATAAGTGGATGGGTGGGTGACTTGTCAAAACAGAAATACTTGATTTTTTATTCGAATGCTGCAATGTCAATATGCAAGTCAAGTATGTCTTTAACACATTGATGCCTAGCGCTCATTTTTCCTTTAAAAAATAGTGGTTGTTCCCTCCGTTCACCAAGTGGCTTTAGAATCGAGAGGCTTTATATGCCAATTGTAAAGTGGATAACAGAATGTAAGGTCACATCTAGAGATGTAAAAAACCCGCAATTTTGAAGAGGTGGGAATAAACCCGGGAATTTTGGGAAATTTGGGAAGAAATCATTTTAACAATGTTTACATAATATCAACTTTTGAGGTCTACAACAAAAGACAGAAAAAAATGGTGGTTCTTATTGTGTCATAGGAATGGGTGACTTCAAAATTCCTATGTTTTTGAAATTTTCAAAATTCTCTTCCCAAAAAACCCCTGTTTTTCTCGGGCTTAAACCGGGTTTTTTTTCGCTGCTCACAACTCTAGTCACATCACAGTGTAGCGGGTACAATTACTCCCATCTCCTTTTATGATAGGTGGCGCTAAGAGACCCATCTAGTTTTTTCCGTAGAGTCAGGAATCTCTCTCAGAGTGTGCGTTGTATATATTGTTGTTTTTTATACTGTGTTGTAGAACATAGCGAACGAAATAAAAATGGTTCCTAAATATGGACTAATTATTTCCCAACGCCATTTGGAATAAATGAGTCTCGTCCTTCTACAGTGGCGCCCAACGTGAAATTTTGAAAGTATGGAAAAGTGTCATCCAGACGCATGCAATGTTTTTTCCTTCCTGGGAAATGGTCAGAGAGTCGAAGGGTCTGAACTTCCTGGGACAAAAAATTTTCAATAATGTTTTTAGTAAGTAACAGTACTCGATTTTTTTTTTCAATTTTTATATAAGATTTTATGATTTTTAAAGGATTAGAAAACAAACACGAATATTAATCCTCTAAGCGGTTCGCACGTACAATTTCGCCAAACCGATGATGTCTTCAAAACGGTTGTCACGTACAATTTTCGACCTCCAAAAACGTTCCGAAAGTGGATGTAATGTACATTTCTGCCAGTGTTTGAGGTAGGAGGGTCAGGTCGATTGTTTAAAAACTGCATCCCTCTTTCACTGATATATATTGAGGGATGCACCCATACTCCCTGAGGCACAAAGACGCTGATAGCTTCTCATGGCTCTGTTAATCTCTATTTCGAAGTATTTCGTTTGCGGTAACATATGTATCTCTAATTGCAATACTTAAATATCTTGGATAATTTTTGTAAAAAAATATAAATAATTCTATTAAAGAATATATTTTTTTTTGTACTTTTAGAATCCATTATTTCTTATGGGATGATTTTTGAGACTTTACGAGTTTTATGTGTACTAAAAATTAAAAATCTATAATATTTATTTATAACCGGAAGTAAAGGGACAATAACGAGGGTGGGTTTCCCGTATTCTATTCAAGTCGACAAAGGGTGAAGGAAAAATCATAGAACGCTTTGGCCATTGACACAATAAACTTTTTCCTTATTTTTGGATACTTTTTTTAATCGGTGTGTTCCACTCGGAGGGTTAAGGAATGAATACATGCCAGATGCAAAGCAGCCTCTGAGAGGTAAATGTAAAGTGAAGATGTAAATCGGATCTGAAAGATCAGATCTCGGCCAATCAGAATTAAGTAAGTAACCAATGGCAATCTCGGAATTCGAATTTCCAAAGATGGGCCGCAGTGAACGATGCTAAACAAATTTTCATAGAAGGTACCTCATATTCAGTGGCAGAAGTCGTAAGTGTAAATATTGAAATTATGTTTGTGTGTGATTTTAAATTTACAAAAGACATCGTACTATATATTGAGAAATGGAAATATTAAAAAACACTACAAATGAGAAAAATGGAATGATTCCATCCAAATAATTTGTAGAATTTTTATATGGGAATAATTTTCCATTTTTAGTGAGGGTAAATATTAAGCATATAAACAATCTGCCGAATTTCAGAGCATTTGCTATTATTCATAAAGGTGGCCAGTCCTTTTTGACTGTGCCCACCCATCAAAGCTCTCCCTTCTTGTATTGTTTGGTCTATCTATGAACATTTCTTTGAGTATGTTACTGTTGTTCATACGAATAACACACCCTTCACAATTAAGACAGCTTATCTTTATGAAATGAACATCATGTGGATCTTTAAACAATCTGTACAATTCAATGTTGTACCTTTTATGCCAGATGCCATTTTCAAGGATTACTCCGAAAACACTTCTTAATATCTTTTGTTCGACCACCTAAATTCTTTTCCTCCGTCTTAGTCATAGTCCGGGTCTCAGAAAGGAAGGTTAAATGAGACAAGCGATGGTCTTGTAAAGAAGCAACTTTGTTTTTTACCCCATCTATTTTAGTAGCACAAAAAGGGTCAATAACTGGACCGTGAATTGTTAATTTTTAATACCACTGCACGAAGCAAGGGTCAAATTTTAATATGATCTAGAGCAGATATCTAATAAAACACATACTTTAAAATAATCCGATTCGGCTTGAATGAACAGTGCCTAGAATTAACGCAATCTTCGGAACAAGTCGATTCATAAAAATGATGACGACTGCTGATTAGGAAAGGCGTTTAAGTGTTCTTTGGGAAAATCTATAATCACTGGGGAAACTACTGTACAGAATGGTTCACACAGAGTAAAATAATTTGAACTGTTGGCAATGTTTAAAGTAGAGGTCCTTAACCTTTTCTGGAACACCGCCCCCTTTACACGAAAAAAAAAAATAATTCAACGCTTCTTCTATAATAATTATACCAAACATTAAAATATTTCTACATATTACATACTGGTTTATGTGCCTTTCTACCTTTTGACACATTGTATGCGGAACACGTGCTTGTACGTTTTCTGACGAATGATACTTGAGCGTGGGTCACGTACTAGTACGGATTAGTGTAAGAACATGGTTTATTTGTGGGTACAAAAATAACGGTATATACAGGAAAACGAAGCCGAATGTTCTTGTCTACTACATAGAGTCTAGAAAAAATTAGACAAAAACTAGTTTTTACATCAGTCGTTGAGGAACCACAGAACTGGAAGGTTGATTAAAAAAATCAATTTAGATTTAAAATTAACTTTTTATTTATCCTTGCAAAAATGATATATATATATATGTATGTATGTATGTATCTATGTATGTATATTTATATATAATATTTATATATAAATATATATATATATATATAAATTATATATATACATATAAATATATATATATAATATATATATTCATATACAAATACATATATATATAAATATATAATACATACATATATATATTTATATATATATATACATATATATATACATATACATATACATACTATATATATACATATATAAATATACATATAAATATAAATAATACAATAAATATATACATATTATAAATATATTATATATATAAAATATATTATAAAACATATATACATATATATATATACATATTATATATATATACATTATATATATATATATATACAAATATATATACATATATATATATACATACATATATATATATATATACATATATATATATATATAATATATATACATATATATACATATATATACATATATACATCTATATACATATACATATATATACATATATATACATATATATACATATATATATATATATATAAATATACATTTTATATATACATTTATATATACATATATATATACATAAATATATATATATACATATATATATATACATATAAATAAAAATACATATATATATCATATATATATATATATATATATATACATATATATATATATACATATATATATATATATATATACATATATATATATATATATACATATATATTATTTATAAAATATATATATATATATATACATATATATATATATACACATATATATATATACACATATATATATATACATAAATATTATACATATATATACACATCTATATTATACACATATATATACATATATATACACATATATATATATATACACATATATATATCACATATATATATATATATATTGTATATATATATGTATACACATTATATATATACATAATATAGAATATACACTATATATATATACATAAATATATATATTATATATATATATATATATACTATAATATATACACATATATATATATATACACATAAAAAATATATATACATATATATATATATAAAATATTATTTACATATATATGTTTATATATATATATACATTAAAAAATATACATATATATATATACATTTAATACATAAATATACATATAAAACATATATGTATAAACATATATAATATACATATATATACATATATACAATAATCTTATATATACATAATATTTACATATATATATTATACATATATATATATATACAAACATATATATTAAAAAATATATAAATTTTACATATATTTTATATATACTCATATATATTATATAAAATAACATATTTATTATTATAATATAGAAAATATATATTAATATATATATATATACATATATATATATATTATATACATATACAATATATATATATATATATATATATACATATATATATATTATATATACATATATATATATATATATATATACATATATTTATATATATACATATATAATATATACATATATATATATATATATATATATATATATATATATATATATATATATATACATATACATATATATATAATATACATATATATAACATATAAATATATATATATATACATATATAAAATATATATATAATACATATATATATAAATAATTATATATATAATATAAAATACACAAATATATTATATATATAAATATTATATTTATATATACACACATATAATATACATTATATATGCACAAATATAATTATATACAATATAAAATATATATACATATAAATACACATATATATACATATATATACATAAATATATATAATATTATATACATAAATATAAAATATATATAAAATACATATATAATATACACAATATATATTACATATATTTATATATATATATATACATATAATATACAAATATAAATATAAAATATATAATATATACATAAATATATAATAATATAATATACATATTATATATATAAATATATATATATATTTAATGTTTATATATATATATTTTTTATGTATATATATATTTGTTTATTTGTCTATTTATATATTTGCTTATATATTTCAATATAAAATACGAAAATTAGTTTAAAAAAGTAAATAATTTTTGATCCATTGATATTTAGCTGAAAAACTAAATTTACATGCAAAACGCCCGCTCTCGGTACAATTCCGCTGCAAAATGTACCCGCACACAATGTGTTAAGAAATACAGTGTAGAAATTAATTTAAACGGCCATCAAATGTAATAAAATGTTTATTAAAAACTTAATAAGCATATATATGAATAAAATCAATAAGAAATGAAAAAATATTGATACCCATATGCCTCTGAACCCGCTACCACCTCCATATATAGGGTTGTATCAGTTTTAACCATGGGGGTTTAAACCAGTTGTTTTAACCGGTTTAAACCGTCCGGATCAATTTTGACCAGTTTTGATTACTAAAATCACTTTTCAATATATTTAATACTAATCGAACATAGTTTAGTAGGATATGATAAAGATAAGTTACATTTGTTAAAAATGTCATAATATAAATAACACCAGCAAAAAAAAAATAATATAACACCAAGATACAAAAAAAGTTTTGATTATTTTGTTATACAAGATGTTTTATATGTAATTTATGTTGAATTCAAATAGCGGTTAGAAGTAACAATGTATAAATTAATAACAATTTTAATCGTAAAATGTCATGTTATATGTTTTAATTTTAAAATTTATGCTTTTAACTACAACTTACGTTTTTAACTTCAACTCATGTTTTATGTTTTTAACTGAAACTCATGTTTCATTTTTTAACTGTAACTCATGTTTTATGTTTTTAACTGTAACTCCTGTTTTATGTTTGTAACTGTAACTCGTGTTTTATGCTTTTAACTGTAACTCATTTTTTATTTTTTAACTGTAACTCATGTTTTATATTTTTAACTGTAACTCATGTTTTACTTTTTAACTGTAAATCATATTTTATTTTTTTAACGGGATTACATTTTTTACAATTGCATGTGCATGGTTCATTTTTAAAATTCAAGCATTCTATTTATATTGTATATTCAAGTATTCTATTTATATTAAATCTCATGAACTTGTTAGTGTAAAATTTGTTTAACTGCACTACTATTTAAGTCACTTCTAATTAAAAAAGATATATATTAAAATTAAGACTATTTTAAAACTATTTTAACAATTCTGACCACTTTTAACCAGTTTTGGAACGTTAAAACTTTTTTTTATCCAGTGTCCTGGTCAAAAATTAGTTTTTTAACCGGTCAAAATTACAATGCCCATATAAGGCTTCAGCACCACTGGAACGTATCAATCAAAAAATCCTTTATAATAATATCTAAGTCGAATAGCCTAATAATAATAGCCTAAGTCCGCGAATTTATGAAGCGGTAGTACCTGGAATGGATACAGACATCCATATTAATTTTATGAGTTAGGGTTAGCAAAATTCAAAGCCAGTTCGAAATCCACCTCATCTACTTTTCAACCGTTTAATGCTATTATTTCAAGCCTTATGCTCCCTCTTATTCTGTACTAAATTCATTATTGATAGGATGGCGAGTGCGGAGCGCAATATTTAAATTTCTGGACTGTTTTTACTTGACCCTTATATACTCTAACAATTTCTTTCACTACGTGTAAGCTGGTACATGGGGTAGAGTGTCTGCCTATTCGATCGTCGTACTTCTCGGGTTGATTTTTCTGCCCCCGACGTAGCGAATTTTCCTAATTGTCTAATTTAATAATTTCTGGTTTTTCTTTTGAATTCTTATTCCTAAAGTTGTTTTATTATTTTAAAATAAATTTTTTCCATTTTCAAATTTTTATATTTTTATTTTATTAAATTCACGTATTACCATTATTATATCAAGCGCCATTTTAAGAGCAGGCGATTAAATGTATCAATTTATCACATAATAAATAGGTAAAAATAACAATTTTTTTCTAGCATTATGACGTCATTCCTTAAAATCTCATTTAATCATTTATTTTAGATTATTTAAATATTCTGCATTATTTCCATATGATCACTGAACTTAGATATTACGTAAATATTTTCTTAAGGTAATATTTTGTTGCAAAATAAATCTCAGACAAACAACAAACCATTTTTTTACCTGCCTCATAGATTACAATTCTGGAAAATTAAAAATTTTACTGATCCCGTCATATGACGGGCTATATGCTAGTCTCTACACTAAAGATTCAAATAGGTAGAATGACAATTAATGACCAAGTATATTTTACTTTTCTATTGCAATCCCAACAGCACTGCGTAACCCATCGAGAAAATTCCTGAGTGTTATCGTACAAGTTCGAAAATATTAGAGGCTGAATTACTGGAGCAAAGCGAATTGTGTATACATAAACGCATCTCAACCACATTTCTCGAGATGATAGCAGGAAATGCATTATTCTTTCCCTTATCGGCCACTACTGAAAAGAACAGAAGTGGTGAGAGCTGCGGCATCCTTACAATGATATTAATAATAAAAATCCTCCCTCGTGATGACTGGTAATATTAAGTAATAAATGGCAGGTGTTTCTCTTTCCACTTTACGCATCACTGGCACAGAAGAACAGGAAACATCGATACAGGGCATAATTTTTTTCTTTTTCGCTCCTGTTGATCTTTTCGCCGAAATACAGTTGCATCCGGCGAGGACACAGTCCAGTGAATCCTTTCAGAAGAAGGAATCCTGGTATCTGTAGGAACTAACTGCAATTGTGGTGTATTTGATAAGAAATTCTCTATCGGTGACAGTATCTATGTCAGGGCTGCTCGGATATATCTTACCGCTGAAAGAAAGACGTCAGAGATCAAAATTACGTCGGCTTTGTCCCGAACAGACATAGCCAGAGAAACGGGGGAGGAGGGCGTATTCCAAATGTACTTCTAAAATTAAGGAATTTATTGTATTGCATTATAACATTGTTTTGGTTTGATTTCGAGCACTACGGTCTACTGTTTTTAAACACGAGATAACACAAGTACTGGTGAGTGTTATGAATTCCAGTCTCCAAATTTTGTTTAATTACTGTTAATGACATTTGGAGTAACAGAGTTATTAACAGTATTACAGTATTAACATTCTGAAAGTATTCACTAGACACAGTCCGGTGAATTCTTTCAGAAGAAGGAATTCTGGTATCTGTAGGAACTAACTGCAATTGTGGTGTATTTGATAAATTCTCTATCGGTGACAGTATCTATGTCAGGGCTGCTCGGACATGTCTTACCGCTGAAAGAAAGACGTCAGAGATCAAAATTACGTCGGCTTTGTCCCGAACAGACATAGCCAGAGAAAGGGAGGAAGATGAGGGGGGTGTTTCACGTGGACTCCCAAAAATTCTGGAGTTTATTGCATTGCATTATAACGTTGTTTTGGTTTGGTTTGGAGCACTACGGTCTACTTTTTGGAAACACTAGATAACACAAGTATTGGAGAGTGTTATAAATTTAAGCCTTCAATGTTATTTAATTACTGTTAATAACATTTGGAGAAACAGAGTTATTAACAGTAATAACATAACAGTATTACAGTATTAACATTCTGAAAGAATTCACTCGACACAGTCCAGTGAATCCTTTCAGAAGAAGAAATCCTGGTATCTGTAGGAACTAACTACAATTGTGGTGTATTTGATAAGAAATTCTCTATCGGTGATAGTATCTATGTCAGGGCTACTCGGACATGTCTTACAGCTGAAAGAAAGACGTCAGAGATCAAAATTACGTCGGCTTTGTCCCGAACAGACATAGCCAGAGAAAGGGAGGAGGAGCGGGTATTCCACGTGTAGTACCCAAATTAAGGAGTTTATTGTATTGCATTATAACATTGTTTGGGTTTAGTTTGGAGCACTGCATTCTACTTTTTTTTGGAACACGAGATAACACAAGTCTTGGCGAGTGTTATAAATTTCAGTCTCCAAATTTTGTTTAATTACTGTTAATGACATTTGGAGTAACAGAGTTATTAACAGTATTACAGTATTAACATTCTGAAAGGATTCACTTGACACAGTCCAGTGAATCCTTTCAGAAGAAGGAATCCTGGTATCTGTAGAAACTAACTGCAATTGTGGTGTATTTGATAAGGAATTCTCTATCGGTGACAGTATCTATGTCAGGGCTGCTCGGACATATCTAACCGCTGAAAGAAAGACGCCAGAAATCAAAATTACGTCGGCTTTGTCCCGTAATATCTAAATTCACTGATAAAACGTATGAAAATAATGCAGACGATATTTAAATAATTTAAAATAAGAAATGATTAAATGAGATGGTTAAAGAAATGACGTCATAATGCTAGAAAAAAAAATGTTATTTTTACCTATTTATTATGTGACAAATTGATAAATTGAATCGCCTGCTCTTAACCGGGGAAAATAGGGCTTGAAATAATGACATTAAATGCAAGAAAAGGGGTGGATAACTCATCAAGAATCCTCTATGGATGCCTTTATCCATTCCAGGTTCAACCGCTTCATAAATTTGAGGACAGATAACTTAGGCTATTATATAGGGGATTATTTTTCCAGTGCAGCTCGCAATAAAGACAGATTTCTTTATGTCAAACACGGCAGCGAAGTTGTGACTCATTTATCATCAACCGAGGAGCACGTGTAGTTTAAACATTGTTCCCGCTCGGTCCTCGTAATTTAGAAGCAAGGACCCAGAAGACTCCTAGGCTTTGGCTTACTACCTACAGAGGTATCGTAGGAATTTCGGGGATTGCAAACACGAAACAATTACATGTCCCCAACAGCCATTAATGCATACGGCGGATCTTTGGTTGATTTAAGTTTCGATCTCACAACCCTTCGGTTATAAGATGGACCGCTCTGCGGACTCAGCTACCACGGTTCATATTAGATTATTTAATATCTTAAAATAATAAAGTTCACAATTCACATATCTATAGATCTCGTGATACAATTCCTATTTAGCTCTCAATATTGGGTGTCACATATATAGGGGACAATAATCTCGAAAACATTCAGTCCTGGACAAAAGGTGACTTTTGAGACATAATTTCTACCTATTAAAGGGGGAGATGAAGAATAAAGGCTAACACAAAGTTTCACCATCCAACAAGAAAAATACAAAAATTTCATTTCAGAAAACATGGTCTTTAAGCAAGTTAAATAATGTCGACATCTGTCACATATATCGGCTGTTTTTTTTCTTTAGGATATAAGGAATAACACTAGATAGTGAATTGCGTAACATTGAAAGAACAACAATGCTAGACAAGAGATGACGTGCACGGTATATACAGCTCCAATAAGCAACGTTTAACATAAGATTTGTCACACGAGTTCATCCCCTATATAATAATAGCCTAAGTTATCTGTCCGTCTGTCCTCAAATTTATGAAGCGGTTGGACCTGGAATGGATACAGGCATCCATATTGATTTCTTGATGAGTTAGGGTTAGCAAAATTCAAAGTTTATCTTCGCCTAAACTATCGATCCGATTCTAAAATAAATTGGTATAAATATGCTTCACATCACAGCGGAAAATACTGTCGTTTTTAAAACGTTCGAAATCCACCCCTTCCCCACTTTTCGAGCGTTTAATGCCATTATTTGAGCCCTATTTCCCCCGGTTAAGAGCAGGCGATTCTATTTATCCATTTATCACATAATAAATAGGTAAAAATAACATTTTTTCCAGCATTATGACGTTATTTCTTTATCCTTGAATCATTTCTTATTTTAAATTATTTAAATATCGTCAGCAGTGTTTTCATATTTTTATCACTGAATTTAGATATCACGTAAATAATTTTCCTTTATATTTGTATTAAATAATATATTACTTACATATGTGTTAATTTTAAATTTAAACATCGATTATTTTTGCTGCAATGAAAATTTCATCACCGGTATTAACAACAAATACGTTTAATAAAAGTCTAGGAGCCTATTTCACGGACTAATAAATATCTAGCGTTTAGGCTATATATCTTTGAAAATTAAGAAATTCGTCCGTTTGTGTGGTTTTTTTTTTCTTCATACATATCCACACGGTTTGACTAAATGAATTCAACATGATTCTAAACTACATTCATTGTATCGGGAAACTTTAGAGAAATATGAAGATATAAACAAATTATTGAGTGTGTACCTGATAATGCTCAGTCAAAAATCAAATAATTTTTTTATCTGCCTCATAGGGTATTTTACAATTCTGAAAAATTAAAAAATTTACTGATCCCGTCATATGACGGGCATTGTGCTAGTTATAAAATACTCTCTAAAACCAAGCAAAAATTTAACAGCAAAAATTTTGAAACGTAAATGGCAGGTTCAATGACTCAAATAAGGATTTTTTTGTGTGCAACGAAGTATTTTTGGGAATTTTACTCGAAATGTTAGTTCATAATAAAGTAAAAATAAATAAATGACAAAAAATTTATATTTTATAATTATTACACATTATTTTCGGTGTGGAAAACGAAATTCAATCTAAAAATTGTTTCCAAAACATGACACTAGGCTTTTACTTGTACGCCGGTAAATGCAAATTTGTGCCGCTATAGCCGTAGTGTCTCAAAACGACCGTTTCGTTTTGGGCGGCTATTGTCGTCATGCCACATAGTGAACTTCGCTTTGACGGCTATAGACGCAAGTGTCCGTCAGCGTGTTAATATATAACAGAGTGCGTTGCACATATTTTTGTGAGTACACGCGTCCGGTTCCGCATCCAAAAAGAATGACGCCTTTCGCAACCCAAAACGCATAATCGAGAGATGAAGTGGAGGGGAAATCGGTCGCCGAAAAAGGTCTAGGTCAAACACGAGACAGGTTTCATTTGGTGGACGGGGCAGTTTTCTGAACGGAACTCCGCTTCGGGCACGAGGGGAGTTGAATGGCACAAAGCCGGCAAACGGGCACTCCAAGCGAAACGTGGAAATGTGGCAAAAGGTGAGAACCAGTCGAGGAAAATAGAAATCACTCGAGGCAGGCATTCATCTCGATTAAATTAAATTGTACTACGAATTATAAAAGAAAGAAAAAAAATTTTAAAAATATTAACTGATGATTTGATTTGGTTTGGTTTGGTTTATTGGTGTCGTGTCCATCTAAAAGTCATAGATCCATGAGCGTTTACTACTGACCTTGCCAGCTCCACAGTAATCGAATACAGTTATCCCTCAAAAGGGAACTCTCCCAACCCTTGCAGATCATTATCGAACAAATGAATACAATATGTTCTGGTAATAGCGCTTCACCAGGACAATTGTTACAAGTCCTATATACCCTGGTACCGTCTTTAGGTTTTAAGTGTATGTACTGTGACTCTAGACACTATAAATAACGGGACGATGACGGCTATAATAGCAAAAATAAGCAATTTTCTTGTGTGCAACAAAGTATTTTTGGGAGTTTTAGTTATGTTAGTTCATAATCAAAAATAAATAGATGACTAAAAAAGTATTATAATTTTATAATTATTACACATTATTTTCGATGTGGAAAACGAACAGGTGGAATATGAGATTCAACCAAAATATGACACTAGGCTTCTACTTGTACGCCGGTAAATGCACATTTGTGCCGCTATACCCATAGTGTCTACAAACGACAGTTTCCTTTTGGACGGCTATTGCCGTCATGCCACATAATGAACTTCAATTTGACGGCTATATACGCAAGGGTCCGTCAACGTGTAGCGGAGTTGATTGACGAAAGACTTAATGAAAAATAAGAAAGTTGCGTATAAATCCTTTAACAGGCAAATAAATGTTTCCATGTGGACATATTTCATCATATTAGCAACAGTCTATGTAATAGCAGATTTCTGTAAGCAGACAAAGGTCTGTAGTGCCCTAGGTCTGCAGTTTAGGAAGACTATTGTGTTTATTTTTTTGCTGGCAGATATATTTCAAACTTTTGGTGTGAGTAATAATACTCTTTTTTTTTAACTCAGAATTTCTCCAAACATAAACGATTGCAACTACAGATACAGTTATTGTATTGGCGGCTGCTAAATTTAGATCATATACAATCAATACGATATAAACCGAGAAACTATAACGAACCATATCCTACGTGTGGACAATCAACATGTAATTAGGTGGCGTTTTAACGCAATTTATATATTGACGTTTTCGAAAAATTCGCCGTGACAAGCGTCTATTATCTCTGTCCGTGGTTCGTTATACTGGAAAAGTAAGTGACTTGCAAACTAACAAACGATTAGTATCAGTATGCGTGAGAGTAAGAAAGAGCACATCTTTGTTATTAGTATATTCCTAATTATGGAGTTATCAAAAAGAACATATACACATGATTAATAAATGGCCTACATCAAAAACTAAGTAGAATGAAAAAGTTTCCCTTGGAAATGGACAAAGTTTGGGATTCATCTTGAAATTCAAAAATTTAAATCATAACGATGAAACAATGATTAACACTCGATATGACCCTGCGAATGATTCCTTATATGCATCCTCCACTACAGTTTATTCTTCTAACATAAACAACCTTCGTTTTTGCAGCAGGTATGAAAATACTCCCCAAAGTACACACAAAATCTACGTTATGAAACTTTAGCTATACGAGAAACACAAAAGGCAATCAGATAAAATTGATATAGAATGGCTTCAATGGCCTTTTGATATAACCACCCACAAACATAGTTTACTTTCTTACAGTAGTTCAGATGGCAAAAGCACCCATAATCGGAGAGTGTGAGTTTGAATCCCAGGCCAGTCAAAGACCATCATATCTACTAAGAGAAACTGGGGCACATAAAATAGGATCACACTCGCAATGTGTTTCAAATCTATATGATATTTCTGGCTATAGGTGGCAGGCCAAGCCTATAGATCTTCTGTTGGTGCCTGCTTCCAA